>JARHVA010002137.1:1545000-1832500 GCA_037957365.1 Torreya grandis | reverse complement strand
GATGACTTCACTCTATATTTTTTAGAAACCCAATAGCTAGAAATGGAATGTTGTTTATTGATTTTATTTTTACCTAAAGAAAAGATAACTCCATACCATTTTTTTAGGAACCAAGGTGGAGAAAGAGAGGCCTAAACACTTCTAAATATCATATAACCTTATATTTTAGTGTTTAAAATTAACCTAACCAAACCTATCCTTTTGCATTTCAAGTTTTTACAAGAGTAAACAAGGCCAAGGGGTCAAAACTTCATTCATTTGATTTGGTTATTTTTTAAATAACATCCACTTTAGTTTAGAGATATTAAGATATTTTCTATTTTTATTTATTATTTATATATTATCTAGTTTCCAATTTCCTAGATTAAACTATTTACTTGTGGTAAACCAAAAACTTTGAAAAACGTGCTTTATTTATTTCCTTGCTTATTTAGACTAGAATGGAAAGAACATTGTGTATTTCTTGTAATATCCCCGTTTCTCTTCAATTCTGAAACCTGATATTTTTCTGACTGTTTCACTATATTTTACTTTTGCATGAAATAAGATACGATTTTGCAAGATAAATTCAAATAATAAATAAACCACAGTAAATCACTTAACTGGCAAATCAGTGCTCTTATTATTCTTTAGAATGATTACAATAATGAATCTCTGGCACGCATATAAATGAATACAAATATCGTCTCAAAATCTGATCTTTTGCAAATCTGGGACGGCTCTAATAGAGAAGATCTTCATCTGTGCAATATCTGAATAAAAACATAATGAAATAAATCCATGAAAAGCTCTGTGACAACTTCTGTATGAAGTTACCTCTCAAATCTATAAACCTCTGTGATAACTTTTGTATGAAGCTATCTCTCAAATCAGCAATAGATCAGCTGATATTTCACAGCGTCTGAATCGCACACAATGAAGAGTTGACGTTCTCCACTGCAAATGGAATCCTGGAACCCTTGGCTCAGTCTTCACAGAAGAATTCTTCAATATCAAAATCAATAATCAAATCATAATCAATAATGGCCTCCATGAGAAACCCTTATACCCTCAAAAAGATATGCTTGCCCTAATTAGGGTTTCTTAAATTAGAATTAGGGTTTCTAATTAAAAATAGGCTAAATAATTAATATTTGATTAAATCAATCAAATATTAATATCTTCCTCAATACATGTCAGATCCTCGAACCGATTGAAGCAGGTGAATCAGGGAGTGATTCTGCACATGACCATACCAAAATAAGGCCGCTCTGCTGCATGTCAAATATCCCTAAAATGTAGGAGCTCAAGTCTAATGTGTCTAAAATAACCTGAATGAAAACCAAATGTAGAAATTCTATGAATCAAAGTCAATCCAAGCTCCATTATGACCCTCTATCCATCCTATTAGCCTACGAAGGTCGTATAATAGGCTAATCATCAAATCTGTCAATGTCCATGAAAAAGGGGACATGACATTTCTCTCCAAGCTCAAAGTGACTTGGGTGACCTATAAATGACCTCTAAAGTCTTTCTAATCTTCATTTATTTATTTTCTTACATTTGGATTGTGGGTGGGAGTTCATCGCCTCCTCACAAGTTATTTATGGGTGTGTTGACCTATAGTTTCATCTCCTAGAATCATACCAACCCCACTCCATGGTGGGGTATATAAATTAGAAACATGATATTATTATTTCTTGGAGATGATCATTTAACCTTATAATCCTAAAAAAAAAACTTGGTTAGTTCATAATAAACATCAAATTTCACTAACTAGTACACAACTAAAGTCATTGTGTAAAAGACTAGACCTTTATATCGTAATTTTGTGAGTTTGAACCTAATTGACATGATGTTCCATTTTTTTAGTCACACTTAGTACGATTTAGTGTGTTTTAAAAATTATAGATTTTAGTCAACCCCACTTACCACAAAATATCTTACCAAATGTTAAGTGTTCCTCACTTTAAGTGTGTGCCACATATCTATGTTTGAGAGATAGAGGGGTCTTGAAAAATCTACCTACACCTATTATTTAATTTTTAATTAACACATATATAATTTCAAAAAAAATTATGTTAGTGGAAACATTGGTAGAAACTATGCATACCTTGTTAATTTTAAGGATAGGATGAGCCATTACTGCTATTTCTAGTTTCTTTTATTTATATGTGTGTTTGAGACAAAAAAAATATATTTTTCAAATTGAAACAAGTCCAAAATATTCACGTGTTTTCACATCACTTTCACCTAAGAGATGTTATTTTTTCCATTTTGTTTCACACATTTTACCGTATATTTTTATTCCCAAACTTTTTATGTGTCACTTGTTTAAATGGGGTGTCATTATGATGCCCATTTCATTTCAAACATTTACCTTGGATTTTTTTCCAAAACCATTGTAATACCATTTGTTTCAAGGAACATTGTTACAGTGCCTAAATTATTCAAAAAAACTTGTCTCTTTTGTTTCAAATGTGTAGTTACACTACATGTTTTGGTCTAGCCTATTTACCTTAGAAAATCCAAGTCTTTTTCATTAACTTTGAAATTCAATTTTTCAAATTAAAAATCCTAAAATAATTGGGTTTATGCCAAAGACTTTTCTAATTTGGGCTTATGTGGTGTACCTTTTGTGTTTTGATATTGATACTTGCATTGATTTCTTATTTGATCTAAGGACCCCTTGCCTAGACTTAGTAGTTATTTGTTGTCTTGTGCCTTGTTGGAGAATCTTTTGTGTTGAGTTTGTTTCCATATTCCATGTTTAGAGTTTGTTTTAATAATTTATAAAGTGCCATTTATTCTTTGTCAAAGATTCTCTTTTAAGCTAAATACCAAGTCTTTTGTGAGCCAAAATATCAACTATCTTCCAAGTCAATTATTGTAGCATTAGATTATTTTTATAGACATTTTATTGAGTTTACCCAAGCCAATTACCTTAGATTGTGATCACATTATTTTTGATTCAATGATACATCCACCTAGACATGTTCTTTATATATGTTACATGGTTCATACATAAATTACATAGTTATCTTATCATTTTGAATTAAGGTGACTACTAGTTTATACTTAAACTCACCATAAAAATTGAGAGGGAATATTAGTGGGGGCATGAAATAGAGGCATGGATTCCACTTTTTTTTATAGTTCACCAAATTTAGATATACATTGGGGGAATATTATGGAAACATGTTCTCCAAAATGACACCAATTTCAGTTTCAGATACACAATGGGGGCATGTTATGGAAACATGTTCTCCACACTTGAACAATTTACAAACTCACCAAATTACATAGTTATGTGATTTAGATAAATAGTTATGGTAGAATATTATACACTGGTACCATTACTATACCTAGGTTTCAACAAGAAATATAAATGAGGTGCATATGCTATGAAAAGGGCACCTAAATTACAAAATCAAAATTATTTTCATATTTCAAAAAACTTTTATGGACTATCATCACCCACTAGGTTGGAATTCTATAGAATATATTAAGCTAATCCACTATAATCATTGGTTTGTTTTTGATATGTTTAAAGTCATTAAATCACCTAATGTTTCCAAATTTATAGGTTGGACTTGATTACATCATCCAACCTCACCAAATTTATAGTGTGATTTGACATGGTTCACTCACACTCACTAGGTTATAAGTATGATTGGGTTGCATAGTTGAGCTAATCTCAACTATCAGGTGGAAACTCACCTTTAGCTCAAATTTTAGGGGATATATATATATATATATATATATATATATATATATATATATATATATATATATATATGAAATTTCTAAATTTATATTTCTCCTAATATTATTTATAATGGTTCATAATGATACATATTTCATATTTTCAAATCAAATTTCTAGAAGGCATGGTAGTTGCATCAATACACACATGTACTACTAACACTTGATCTCTTTAAATTTCAATCATTTAAATTATTTTGATTTTATATTATATGCATTTATTATATACTATAATATGTGATTGGTTTCAGGTCATTCAATAACAAAGCACTAAATTTAGACTCATATAAAGACAAGGTGTGTTATACACACTAAGGCATGAAATTATTTTACTTTAAACTATGAATTTATTTATTAGAATAAATGGGGGGATGTAAAAATTATTTATAAATTATATATCACCTCAATATTGTACACTTAGAAAATACATATCATGGTTTTAACTTCAACTTCTAAACCTTCCTACTATTGAAAGGTTTGTATACACTATCACTTTTTGCCTATTGCTTATCCCTTAATTTGGTAAATGTTATTATGATGACTCAGTATCTATATCATACTTATAATGATAAAATCCTTCTTATCTTATGTCTCTGCAAGTTTTGGACATGTGCTTATTTTCCATATATTCAGACATTTACCTCCCAATTATATTCCTAAATTGATGCTAGTATCCTATTCTAATGCAAGCGTCTAGTTCCATAATATCAAATAATTTATATATTAATAGTATTACTATGGTCAACCTAAGTTATTTAATGTGAGATATTATAAAAAATGATTGGTATAAATATAGGATAAATTTTCATTCATTCCTTACCTACCATAGACCTAACAACTCACAAGGCAACTTACCAAAAGCATTCAATCAAGAATTCAAGTGAGAAAAGCTTCCCTATTTTATCATATTTACATATCAGTCATAGGTATAACACATATATAGGTTTTAAGTAATGAAGGATCATCTCATAATCCACATTTTACAAGTTATAAGATATGTCACTGTATAAATTTTATTATCACACAACGCATCTTTACACACACACAAACCAACACGTAGGTGAGATATACATAGGTATATGTCCCTCTTTAGAGTATTATATATGTAGTTAGCACTCTTTGAGAGAAGGGTCTTCTAGGTTGCTCAACATCATGTGACCAGTAACCCTTTTTTATCATAGCCACTATGAAGATGAATAACTAGGGTTTTACTATTTGATAAGGAGTGATAGCTCATGTTTTATATCTAAGCATGCAAAAAAAAAGGTGCTAGAACACAAAATATTCTATGTGGTTGAATCTAGATCTAGAAATTGTTCTATATAAGACACAGGTGTTTGGGCTAGATATAAGTGTTAATGAAACTATCCAAGGTTGATGTAAGTGTCTAAGGCCACATAAGTTCTTAATCTAAAATCTAATGATTGATCTGGAATCTACTTCTAGTACGATTCTTTCCCATTATATTATTAAAGGTACAATACACTAAGAGGGGGGTTGAATTAATTATGGAATAACATCACTTTAAATTTCAAAATCTTTGTAGATACTTAAGTAATAAAAAAAATATTCATGAAGTGTATATATATATACAGACTTCATGAATATTTTTTTTATTACTTAAGTATCTACAAAGATTTTGAAATTTAATGTGATGTTATTCCACAATTAATTCAACGTATATAAAAAAAATATTCATGAAGTGTATATATATATAATTCATAGCAATGAATAATGAACATAATGCAATATCACATACATAACACAAGATCTATGTGGGAAACCCTCTTGGGGAATAAAACCCACTCTCAAGCCTATAAACACATTTAATACTATCCTATAATATGATCACAAATAATGATATTGATCAAGTCCTTCTAATAAGGAACCTTTGGCCAAGTCCTTCTAACCTAAAACCTTAATCAAGTCATGATCAAAGATCTTTAGTGAAATTCTATTTCACAAGAAGCAAATACCCCTAAGGAAGATCAAGTCCTTTAGATGCTCCTTAAGATGAACACTTCTACCTTAGATCTAATGTACTCAAAACTTGATGATGGACCTACTGATTATTTGATAACTACATAAACTCTCTATCTCAAATAGGCCTCTCACATAGGCGAGTCACAAATTCTTTCCTTCTTCCCTCAAATTATCCTCATCTACACACTTGGACCTCTTCACATATCCATAAACTATAAGATCACTATCTTGACATTAAGAACATGTCCTATAGATCATAAAAAGTATTGACCAATTGTTCTACTCATTAACTCTACTAATAGGCACACTGCCTATCCTTCCCTCACACACAAAAGCCTCTCTCATATCTATCACCTAAAAGTCTAGAACCCAACACATTTGGTTCCACTATATATAGAGTAATAATGAATTAATCAAGATCACAATATTAATGTGTTGAACACAATACATGCCTTCATCCTTAAGGCATATCATATGGGTCACACTTAAGCATAATCCCATTTCAAAATAGACCTAAGTTACTTTTAGGTCCTATGAAGAACCATTCACCTTTTTTATATATCTCTAAGCAAATTAATAAAATAAGAGCATTTAAAAATACATAAGTCCACTCCTTATGTCCCCTAGGACATCCTCAAAATATCAGTCACTTTAACTTACCTCTGTGTATGTTCAACCAACTCAAACCAAGATCTTATACATAGGAACACTATTACCGAACATACAATCAATTTCTTAAGCATTGTTCATACTCAAGATAGATTGATCACCAATACAAAATCCTCACAGAGCATCCCAATGGAGTCTATAACACTCCCCAAGAGTCAATTCACAATGAAACATCAAAAAAATAACCATATGATCTCTAATATCCTTCTTAGGTCACTTGAAAAACATATACAAAAACAAAGTCAACTTTGGAGCTCAATAACTTTGCCTACACACACTTCCAGATCTTCAAATCCATATTTAAAAATGTACCTTGGAATCCTATACCACTTTGATTTTTACTATAACATAAAATTTGATTTATATCAAAAGATATGGTCCAAAAGCTAGACATTGGTCTTTCCTTTTCAAATTCAAATATTCAAATGGAAATAGTGATAATTAAACTTTGAACACTATGCTCTCATCTCATGTCCTCTAATCATTAGATCAAATACACTCCATTAATATTGATCAATATTCAACACATAGGTGCCAAAGCTCAATCATTAATCCTTGATCATGTTGACCTCATATCATGTAGTCTCCAAATGTTGACTCAACGTGCTCCATCAATCTTTGTATATTATTTAGATCAATAATGATTAACACTTAACATTGATAAATCTATATGAATAGCTGCTCACCATTGGATCATTATCATGCACCTTTACTTAGTATTTAAACATAATGCACCTATCCTCATCTCACTACCTCCTAAATTTTTAGATCCACACACATCGTTGATCTTTCTTGAGCTTTAACACTTTCAAAAATGACTGTGGACCTTATCAATATGCATGAGTAGTCATTTTTATCCTTAATAACTTATTCTACACTTTGATGTAGGATCTCAAACTTGGACTAGATGATATCCTCACATAGTAGAATCCAACCATGTAACACACTAATCCTATAACTCTTGTGAATTTGAGATATAACACCTTTAAATATCCTTCTCAAAAACTTTTGTCATAGATCCAACCATGTCAAAATATGTCTGGGGGACCAACTTTGATCTTGCATAACTTTTTTTGTGCTTCAACACATGATCTAAAATTTAGCATAAATGAACTAGGATCAAAACTATAAAAATGAATATGATAAATTTTTCTTGACACCTTCAGATGCGAAAGATACAACACCATCAAAATGGTCACTCAGCTCTTTTTTCCACATTACAAAATTGGTTATGGGAAACATAGTCAAAATGCCTGAGAGCCTAACTTTAGACATGTGTATCTCTTGATGAGCTATATCACATGATCTAAAAATTAGTGAAAATAAATTAGGTCAAAACCTAAACAAACCCATATGATCACCTTCTTCTGAAACATCCACATGTGTGAGATATTCTATCATCAAACTACTTACTCAATTCTTTCTGGCCATATTGCAAATTCGACCAAGTATGGGAAAATAATGAAATCTATCTTTGAATCCAAATTTGAACCCTCATATCTTTGATCTCAATTAAATGAATTAATTGAGATATATAACATAAAAATGAGGGACTATTATGATCCCAACCATATGACCATGTCTTCTTGACGCATTTAGACATGGTAATGGTGACATCATCAAAACTACATACTTAGATTATCTTCCACTAGACCCAAAGTGTCTAGATGAAAATAATGGACAATCAAATGAATATCACTTATGTACATAAGTTGTTAAAGAATATATAACATCTTAGAGACCTATTTTACTTGATAAAACCTCCATACTCATCCTTGAACATATATAAACATGCCAAACTCTAGAGATCAACCAAGATAATTATAAACACACTAGGACAACCACATTATACGCTTTGTAATTATTAATTAGGCTATAAAGTAACTTCATTCACTCACCAAGACACCTTTATGACATCATTGAAAAATATCAAAAAATCTCCCCCTTTTTCATTGATGTCAAAAAACATCATATATAGCAATATATGGCTCACCTTCTCTCTTTTCAAACACTACGTCAATGAGAACATTCTCCCCCTTTGGCACAATGACAAATTGAGCACCGAATGATATTGAATACCTAAAAAGACTATTAAATAAGAAAGGACCATCTTAAAAATATAATACAAACTCCTCCTTACTTTGAGCCTACCTCTTCTTGCCTTGACAACATCCTTATTGCTATATTCTAATAATTACTTCAACCAAGCATTGGAACCAATAGAGATAAAACATACAAAAAAATTAAATTCTAATGGAACTTACCAAGATACATCTAAGAGGGACTCCCCCTAATATTTTTGAGTAATTTCACTGCTTGAGCATCTTCAGATCTCCATACACCATTCAAAGCCACCATGCAGGCTTACTAGCCTTCTTTCTTAACACACTTGCATGACCATCAATAGAGCATCATGCCACTCACTAAATATTAAATATTCCCTAGAACATCTTAAGGACTCACCTTGAAACACACATGCCTTAATTTTTTTGGAAAAATTAAATAGAGAGCACATCTTCAAGACTATGTCTATCTAAACTCCTTGTGGGCCTACCTATAACTTGCAAAGCCCATAACTTTATATAGACACATCTTCAAGACCTAAAACTTTATATCTATAAAATTATCATATTCCCCCTTGAACACACCAATTATAAATAGTAAGCTCATCCTTTTAAACATACTTAACAAACCTACTATCCAATTAACCCTTTATTTTGACATAAACAAGAATAAATTGAGAACAAAAAACCTTCAAATCTCTATGAAGCTTTATTTGAATACCCATTTGGCCCATTCAATAAATTAAGAATACTTAGACCTCAATTTTTAAGGTAGACCACATTTATAGTAGAGCCCAAAACCCTAGAATATTCAAAATAAACAAAGTCAACACAACACCTTCTAGTCAATGTCCACCTATGAAACTTCTTGTATACTTGAAGATAACCATTACACTATTCTAGACCAAGATTTGAGCTTCCAAACCATTTGGAACCTTGATTTCCTATAACCCATTTTAGGACTTGCAAGTTCTTAAGCACAAATTAGGAAACTTGAGAGCTAATAAAAATCTCCAAATTGAGTTAAACATACCTTTAGATCACAAAACCACTTGGAGAAAGCTATAATAAGGTTAACATAAATTTATATGAAAAAATATTACCTTGAAAAATCACAAATCCACCTTTACCATTTGGTTAACTTTAATGTAACCTTGAATATTGTTCCAACTAAAAAACACCACAATAATACTTTATTATCCACTTGAAAGGAGTCTCTTAAGAAGCATAGATAAAGATTCCCTCTATACGTCAATTCTATAAAACAAATATAAATCCTCATACTCATCTTCCTCCTTGCTCAGATGATACTTATATTTATTATTCTTTTTTGGCTTTAGAGAAATAACTTCCTCAACTACTACAACATTCTCCTTTTCTTCTATGATTAGATTATCAATACATGGAGACAACATATATTCATGGCATACCTTTTCATCTAAATAATCTTCCTTTTATCTTGGATTATCATCACTAGGAACTTGTTCAAAAATAGTAGGATGTTCATTTGGATCCACACATACCTTAGAACTAGCTTCAACCAACACCTTGGTCTTCTCCTTCAACTTAGTCTCTCCATTCTCAACATGAGTAGACCATGAGACCTATTTGGATTATTAAACTTTAGAATCATTCTCTACCATATAAAACATATTACTTGGACTTGTAGTCTCATCATTACTCATACTCACCACCTTTGGTTTCCAAGTATTAACTTGTCTTCTATCTTACACTCTAGGAGCTTGATAAAACCTATTCTATCTTGTAGGCCTTTACTTTTATAATATAAAAATCTGACCTCTCTATTCACAATTTAAGCACAACATAATTTTTACAAAACTGTATTTTTAACTTTATACATTTGGACAATAGTTTGTAATGTGTCCTAGTTCATAACAACTATAACACTCAATATCTCTTGAAGGAAACTTGGTTTATCTTACCTTAAATGGAATTTTTTTTGAAAAGTGTCCCACATCATGATAGTTAAGACACTCAACCTTTATTAATCCTTTTTACTTATGACCCCCATCATAGTTCTAATAAAATTCACTCTTAGCAAGTCTTCTACATTCTCTATCTCTATGCCCAAACTGATTACAATTATAGCAATAACCATTGAAATTTGCATACCTCATGGAATTTGTCTATTTTATCTAATTTGTCTTTATTATTCCATAATATTAATTCCTTTTCTAATTATTTTTATTCAAAGTTTGATCCACCTTATTCACATTAGTGTTCATCTTGTCTTGAGTTGCAGTCTCTAGCTCTTCTTTGTATCCAAGACTAGTCTTATCACTTTCATGCTTTTGATCATTTAGAATTTTATATAGATCATTTAATCTCTTTTAAAATCTCAAAAATGACATTAATTTACTATATACCTTATTTAACTCAAATTTCAATGACTCATTTTAAATTACATACCTTGCACATTCATCTTCTTTATCTTTTAAGATTGTAGACCAGATTTCCAATTGATAACTGAGATATTTAACCATATCTTCATGTTCCTTGGAATATTCATCCATTCTTTCCTTAAACACATTTAATTAATCTTCAAATTAAATGATTTTATATTTCATCTTCTTATTTATCTTCTTCTCTATCTTTAATTCTTTATGAGCTTTAGTCAATGCAGTCTCATAGTCCACTTCATCTTCATCATCATAGAAATCACTCCAACTAGACTCATTTTATTGTGAGAAAATTCCTTCTTCGGACATGAATAAATATTCATATTAATTATAACCGTCATCTTCATGATCATATTTTATGTCACTATCTTCACTCTCATTTGATGAGTTATAATCTTATTTGGTATACAAATTCTTCTTGTTCTTGAAGTACTTCTTGTTATCAAACCTTATAGATCCCTCCTTGATTTTATTAGACTTGAAATATCTCTTTCCATCATCATGATCTTGATCATGTTATTCATCAACATCCTTATTATAATTATGAGGAAACTTATTATAAAAAATTCTTATCTCACCACAATTGAAGAATTTGAGGGGTAGCTTACCTTTATACTTTCCTAAACCTATTCTCAATTTTATTAAAATCAAATAAATTAGTTTATCCTCATCTATATCAAGAATGTCATCCTCCTTGAGTTTCTTACCTTGAAAATTCTTTTTTTTTAGAATTTTAGTCTTGAAATCTACTTCTTTCTTTGAAGGTATATCATCATTATTCCTTATCTCATAGGTAGTAAGGGTCCCATGTATTGATCCATCTTCAACTAAGTAAGATCATGACTCTCTTCTATAGTAGATACTTTTGGACAAAAATTGGTGGATATAGAACTTAATAACTTTTGAATAATAGTATTATATTCAAGATTCCCTCCAAGACCTTTGATGATGTTCACAACCTCATCAACTTTCTATAGAAAGGATGCCATAGTATCTTCTTCATTCATTTTGAGACTTTCAAATTTCCTTCTATGAGTCTAAATTTTAAAAAGATTAACCTTTAAATATCCTTCAAAAACAATCTTCAATTTATCCCATATTTCCTTGGTAGATGTGTAATGAATTACTTTAGTGAAATTAGTTTTTGTAAGACTAAAAGTGATGACATTCATTGCCTTAGATTTATTCTCAAACAACTTCTTGTCTACAACACTAGATGGAGGAATAGTAGGAATAAAATAACCATCTATAATAGATTACCATACATCAAACCCTAGGGACATAATGTATGTCCTCATCTTGGCACTCCAAAAATTATAACTGAATCCATTTAAAAATGGCACTTACTTAATAAAGAAACCACCTTACACATTCTGAATAGCCATTGTACCTTGGATCACCTTTAAGATATTAAGATTTTACCAAAGGACCTCACTTTAATACTAATTGATATAGGTAAATCCACTAAGAGGGGGGTGAATCAGTGGTGGAAAATAATCACATTCAATTTCCAAATCCTTTTAAATATTTAATCAATCAAAATAAACATTCACAAAACATACATATCATTCATAACAATAAATAATGAACATATTACATGATCACATACATAACATAAGATCTACATGGGAAACCCTCTTGGGTAATAAAACCCACTCTCAAGCTCAAAAAAACATGGAATAATATCTTATAAGATGATAAAAAACAATGAAACTAATCAATCCTTATGATCAGTAACCTTCATCGAGTCCTTTCGACCTACAACCTTGATCAAGTCCTAATCAAAGGTCTTTAGTGAAACCTTATTTCATAAGGAGAAATTAACCCTAAGGAATATCAAGTCCTTGAGACCTTACTTTAGATGAACACTTCCACCTTAGATTTGATGTCTTTAACACCTGATGATGGACCTCTTAATTATCTTACAGCTACATAAACTCTTTATCTTAAATAGGCCTCTCACATCGATAAGTCACAAACTCTTTCCTTCTTGACTCAAATTGTCGTCATATGCACATTAGAACCTATTTACATATCCAAAAACTACAATAGCAATATCCTAACATTAATAACATGACCTATATGTCATACACATATTCAACCAACTATTTTGATCATTGACTCTACCAATAGGCACACTACCTATCCTTCCCTCTCACACACAAACCTCTATTGTATATATCACTTACAAGTCTAGAATCAAATACATTTGGTTCTACTATATATATAAAAATAATTAATTAATCAAGATCATAATATTTTTTCATCAACCATAATGCATGCCTTCATCCTTAAGGAATCTCATATGGGTCATACATAAGCACAATCCCCTTTCAAAATAGGCCTAACTCACTTTTAGGTCCTATGGAGACCCATTCACCTTTTTGATATATATTCATGTAAATTAAGAACACAAGACCATTTAAAAATACATATGTCCACTCCTTATGTCCCTTAGTACATCCTCAAATGATCACAATCACTTTAGCTTACCTCTATGTATGATCAATCAACTCAAACTAAGACCTTATACATAGGAATACCATTACCGAACATATAGTCACCTTCTTACACATTGTTCATACTCAAGATAGATTAATAACTCCTCCAAAATACTCATAGAACATCCCCACAGAGTATAAAACACTCTCAAAGATATAATTCACCATGAAACATCAAAACAACAACTATATGAGGTTGAATATCCTTTTCAGGTCACTTATAGAACATATACAAAAACATAGTCAACTTTGGAGCTTAATAACTATGTCTACAAACACTTCTAGATCTTAAAATACATATTTTTAGATGTGCATTATAGCCTTTTACCACTTTGATTTTTAATGTAATAGTAAATTTGACTTCTATCGAAAGATATGGTTTAAAAACTAGACACTGGTCTTTCCTTCACAAATTCAAATATTCAAATGGTAGTGGTCATATTTAAACTTTGAAAAATATACTTGCATCTCATGTCTTCTCAATATCAAATCAAATATGCTTCATTGATCTTGATCAATCTTTAATACATATGTACCAAAGCTCAATCATTAATCCTCAATTATGTTAACCTCATCTTGTGTAATTTTGAAATGTTAACTCAATGTGCTCTGTCAATCTTTGTAGATCAATCAAGTCAATAATGATCAATGCTCACCATTGATCAATCTATACAAATGCCCAATCATCTCTAGATCATTATCTTTTACCTTTACTCACTCATTAGACATCATGCACCTATATTAATCTCACTACCTCCTAACTTCTTGGAGCCATGTGCACCATTGATATTTATTGAGCTTTAACACTTTAAACAATGACTAAGTATGGGGAACCTATCAATATTCCTAAGTAGACCTTTTTTATCCTGAATAACGTATTCTACACTTTAATGTAGGATCTTAAACTTGTAATAGATGATCTCCTCACATAAGATAATCCAACCATGTGACACACTACTATTGGAAATCTCAAACACGTGAGATATAATGCCTTTAAATAGCCTTATCAAAAACTTATATCAAAAATCCAACCATTTCAAAATATGTCTAGGAGACCAACTTTTCTCCTGCATAACTTTTATCGTGATTCAGTGCATGATCTCAAATTTAGTACAAATGAACTAGGATAAAAACTAGACAAAGCCATATGATTATTTTCTCTTGACACCTTCACATGTGCAATATATGGTACCATCAAAATTCTCACTCATCACTTTTTTCCACATTGCAAAATTGGCTTAGTATGGGAAAATACAGTCAAAATGCCTGGGAGCCCAACTTTGTACATGCATATCTCTTAACATGATACATCGCATGATCTAAAAATTAGAAAAAATAAACTAGGTCTAAAAATAAAAAATACATATGATCACCATCTTTTGAAACATCCAAACATGCAATATATTCTATCATCAAATTATTTACTCAGATCTTTCTCACCAAATTACAAATTTGAGTATGGGAAAATAGAGAAATCTATCTTAGAAGCCAACTTTACACCCTCGTATATTTAATCATGATTAAATGCATGAATTGAGATTTGGTGCATAATAACTAGGGACTACTATGATCATAACCATATGAGTAGCTCCCCTTGACTCATTCACACATGGTAATGGTGACATCATCAAAACTACATACTCATACTTTCTTTCATTGAACCCAAAGTTTCTATATGAAATCTATGGAAAATCATATGAATATTACTTATGCACACAAGATATCAAGGCATAGATAACATCTTAGATACCTATTTCACATGCTCCAACAATCATACTCATCCCTAAACATCTCTAAATGTGCCAAACTCTGGAGATCAACCAAGAAAATTATGCTTCACACTAAGATAAACACATTTCACACATTGTCATTGTTACTTAGGCTATGAAAGTACTTCATCCACTCACTAAGACACCTCCATGACATCAACATGACATCATTGACAAATATCCAACATATATATCCATATTTATATTAGTAATAAAACCGTCTAAGTATCTTGTTTTCATTATCATTGTAATATCTATCATATCTATATTTTCTAATTTTAACATATCTCATCATAATAAATTAAGTATATGTTTATTTGAATTTATAAATTAATTATATTACTTTAGATATAGTGTACCATCTATGTACCCTAGGCTATATCTACCCCATTAATACTATTTCCAAAATCTAGATTGTAGGGTTAAACAATTCTTTCCAAAATCAACATCCCATCTTACACTATTGTAACATGTGATGAGCATTAGGTGAGGCATATGTGTAACATCCCCACTGGGATTGACTTTAAATAACATGATTTTTTTTAAAATTTAATCAATGTATTCTATTGTTTTATTTCACCATGAGAATATAATTTAGTGATCCAAGTCAAACATATTAAGCACATTAACTTATAAAATAAACATCTAACATATATTTGCCATTGATCACTATCATCAGATGAAATAAAACATAACTGAGTATAGAAAGTAATTGTGTATTTATATCAATGGATATTATAATCATATAGCCAATAATTTTAAAGTACAATGATTAAATTAATATATCTCATCATGGATATTGTTTCAATAATAATAAATACAATACAAGATATAAGGGTCCATGGAAAATGAGTTCATGAACTCCAATATCTATGGAAATATCAAGTGTAGTCTCCAAATAATTACTCTTTTGGGGAGGGAGAACATCATTTGATCACTTTTCCATACCAACCATGGACCATCAATCCCCCACACTATCCAACATTAGGTAATGGACCTCATTTCATAGATGAGTAGATAGTGATGATGTGGGAATCCAAAGCGACAAGGTAGTACTCATGTGTTATATGATTTCTAAGAACATGAAGTGTAGCATAAACAAATTAATTCTAACATATTATCATACAACATGTAAATCATACATATGAAATTAAAATATATAACTAACATTACTTTAGAAAAAAAAATCAATAGTTATTGAGCTCTAGGATCGATTAAATTCATACACACCACTTGATCGGATTACCTTCATTTGGAATTAGTGATGCTATTAATCTAGTCAAGTCCATCTCAATAATTACTTAGTACTAGAAATATAATATTTGTTTAACATGAATAAAAACAATAGATTCATAGAGATTAATTCCTACTAGAAGCCATAAAACTTGATAAACACATGAATAATTAATTTTCATATGCTTAGTCCATCAAATGTATAAATAAATCTCCACTATATGATTTATCACATAATAATAAGCATAACAAGTATAATTTATAACACCCAAGTATAATCTATATTTAGACTACATATTTCTAATTTTTGTAATTACACACACACACACACACACACACACACACATTCTATGGTAAGCCATAATATCATAGTCCATAAATTTATGTACACACTACTCAATTTCAATAGCTATTCATAATATAGAAAGTTATAATTCTCACAAAACATAATATTTCATTTAAACAACTTATATTTTTTAGTAGACTACATTCATAAAGTTATAGTTTCTTTGTAATCAAATGTTTATGGTAATGGCATGGTATATTATAGATAATTTTTGTAGATTCAAATATTCTACATGACATGGAAAATATTGACTACTTTTATAAATCATTTCTATATTTTAACAATGATGTTTCTTAGCTTGCAGAATGAAGCTAGTTAGATATTGTGTGATAATAACTTGTTCTCCATGTCTAAAATGAAAATAGATTTAGATAAGAAGACTTTGGAAATTTTTTTATGTAAATTCATGCCTCAAGTTAATTATGGTAACAATTTTATTCATTGTTAATCCTTATTCATAGTCAGCTAAGTTGTTTTAGGTAGTAGTTGAAACCAAGAAGGCTCATATACATGATTGTGTGGTGGAAATATTGAGGCACCCTGTAGTGTGGATTAGTAATGAGTTTCCCATTTAATTATAAAGTGTTAAATGCTTGTGATATTATTTGGATAATTATTGAATAATAAATTGAATGTTTGAGTTATACATGGTTCTATCTAGAGGATTGAATACTTCTAAATCTAGAATCCTCTTAAAATATTATTATCAATATTAAACAACAAATCCCATAATGGTCAATGTTCTCAAATAAGTATCCTTGTATTATTTAATGGATTAAATAAGCTATATTGGGTAATTAATTTTGGTTGAAGTCAAATCCTTTCATAGTATGATTTAGTGAAGATAGACCTGACTAGATCTTATGCCTTTGTATTTATTTTTTGGCATTTTAGGATAAGTTGAAAATGTTATAAAGTGTATAAAATGACTTATAAAACTAGATAATCAAAATTATTAAGAAATTAAAACTAATCCCATTAGGAATCACCCCAAACCTATGAAGGGTAAAACCCTAATAACTTTGCCTCTACAAACTTAGCAAAAGTGTTTTCCCCACTCAGATTGGTTGTTTATATCTTAAAAAGAGGATAGACAGAGGTTATTATCTAAGCTATTAATTTTATATAGTCCTAACATTTGGTGGCAAAACTTTCCTAAAAGCTAATGGTTACCTAATCATTTCTAAACAAAAGTGTCTATGATAAAATAAATACAAAATTAAACATTAGAATTTATCATAAAATTAAAAAATATTCCAATAATTATCTGAATATTTGAAAACCAACCTGATGCATTTCCCACTATTTCAATATACATATGGATTCCACTAGATATAAATTTAATCTCATATATCTAATACCATAGGAAACCTATACATAAATCTAAAATGTTTATAAACTATTTCCTTTGAGTTAAATATACTAAGCATTAGAAAAGTATAGAGAAAGAAACATACATGCATTCCTACCAGGCCATAGTTATATTTCTTATTGTCTTTTTATTATAGTTGTGTTTGTCTATGCCTAATACCTTTCATTTGCATTTTCAAAGTTTTCTCCATATTTCACTACTCTCCTCTTATCCTTTTTCCTATACCACCATCTTTCCTTTATTTCCTTCTTTTATTCAATGATTTTTCTCCTTTTTTTAAAGGTCGATTTTCTTTTAACTTGTCATTCTTTTTTATAAAATTTCTTAATTCCTTATTTATTCATTTTATTTCATAATTATAACACAATATAATCCAACTACTAAGAATGAAATAGTTACTAATTATAATATTATACCATTAATGTATTTATTTTATTTGTTTTACTTGCTATATGACATTTTTACTATTTATATAATTTTCTAATGACTTAATATTAAATAAACACTTATTATAAATAAATAATCATAATGACTTAATAGAAACATGACTAATATAAATTCATTTACATTATATTATTAAAAATGGTAAATCACACACTATTATGCCAATTTGAATTATAACATCATTATTGCGTCATATAGATTATCTATGTCTTTCATTATCTATATAAGTTAATGCATTAAGCCACATAATGGTATTTCTCGATATCAAAAAGATAACCAAATAATGTTATCAAATATCGCTAATACATTATGGTTAGTCTACATACGGTGATAACCAAATCACGTAAATTTAAATTCAATCATGAATTCCCTAATATGACATAATCATACTGCTACATTATACATCCACTCTACTTATAAAAACTACAATGAAATCATTTAATATTAGTTCCACATAATCATTAAACTGAGATAACACACAAATTAACATGCATAAATGGTTATCTAAACATAGACAACATTAAAATGTACTAACTCTAACCATTTAAACTATGCATTTATTGTGTATTATTTAATGTGGTGTATGCATGAGTTCTATCTATTCCTCTATTGTCCTCCAACACCTCCATCTACATCACCCTTTTTTATGATGCTCTCCCTCCATCATGATTTGAGGGATGAATATCTCTTGTGTTAAAATCATGAAAATAAGGTAGTTAGTCTATAACATCATGATATATATCATAAAAGACGATTGAAATAATAAATTAACATGGTCATAATGTAAAAATATACAATATAGCTAACTCATAGCAATGCAGTCATGAAATAATAACAACATACAACTATCCCATAATAGAATATGACTTAAAACTTAGTTAAATAATAATCAAATCAAATTACTAACCATAAAAATCTATGAATAATTAGATAAATTTACTTATCAAGGAATCAGGATGTGACATCCTTTCCCCATAAAGTTGGTTATCATCCTAATGACATTCAAAAATTAGTTTTGAATTAAAAACATTATTAACTATAGATATAATATATTATGAAACATCAAATCAAGTAAATAAGTGTTTAAATCACTTTTAGAACTCATCATAGTCCTCCTAAGTAGCATTATCCTCAAAGTATTGGTCCCCCAAGACCTTACATTATGACATCTCACTATTATGAAAATGAAATTTATGAGTGTCAATTACTCTAATTGGTTCTACCATGACCATTTTGGGATCTATAACTTGTAAATAATTCCAATCCAACACATGTGAAGGATCAATTATACACTTCTTAAGATAAGATACATGGAAGACATTATGCAATAGAGTTAAGGCTGGTGGTAATGCAAGTCTATACACCATAGGATTGACAACTTATAACACCTTGAAGGGTCCCACATATCTCAGTAAATGTTTTGATGACTTCTTAAATTTAATCAAGCTCTTCTATAGTTTAACCTATAAGAATGATTTATCACCTACTAAAAACTACCTATCTATTCTATTTAGATCAACATAACTCTTCTGCCTATCATTAGACTTGGCCAACCCCTAATTGATTGATCTAGCTTGATCTTCCATTTTTGAGATAATCTTAGGTCTAAAGACTACCATGTCTTCTAACATGTCATAACTGATTGGCATCATGCATATTCTTCCATATAATGATTCAAATGGTGTCATCTTCAAATCTGATTGGTAAGAGATACTATAATTAAAATCAACCAATGGAAGGTAATATTCCCACTTGTATTGCTGATTCATGCAATACATATGAAGGAGATCCTATAAAACCTTATTAACTCACTCAGTCTAACCATCAGTCTTTACGTGGTATGCAGTGTTGAAGTTTAGTTGTGTACCCAAAGCTAAATTTAGAGTTACCCAAAACCTAGAAGTAATCTTTGCATCATGATCTAAAATGATCTTTGAAAATCCATACAATCAATACACTTCCTTTAAAAACCTCTTCTCAAGAGTGGCTACATCATCTATCAAATTTCATACTATAAAATGATCCACCTTGGTTAGTTTTTTGACTACTATGAATATCATGTCATGCCTATTTCATGACAAAGGTAACCTTTGAATAAATTCTATACTGATCACCTACCACTTCCATTATGGTATATCATGTGGATATAATAATGTCACTAGATGCACATGTTTAGCTTTCACTCAATGGCATTCTAAATAATGTGACACAAAATCCACTACATATTTCTTGATTCCCTTCTAGAAATAAAGTGATATAAGCTCTGTTATAAGCCTAGCTACTCTTGTATGTCCAAAATATGGGGGTATTATGAATTTATTTTAGAACTGTGCTCCTCATATTCTATCTATCTACCACATACATTATTTCATTATATTACAAAATACCATCATTCTCTAATCTTAATCCTTTATACTTAGGATTTTGAGCATTCTTAGATAATGCTTTCCTAACCTAATTATAGAATTCATCTCTTGATGATAGTTTCATCACTAAATCCCTAAAAGTATTCCTAATAATAGTCATGGCTATTATATACCTCCTACAACTTAGGGCATCAACTAATCTATTTTCCTTTCTTTTGATATAATTAATATTGAAATCATAGTAAGATAATAACTCTATCTAGTGTTTCTGATGAGCATTGAGATTTAGTTGGGTGAATATTTAATTGAATCCCAAGTTATCAATTTTGATCTCAATAAATTTTCCCAATAAATAATGCCTCCAAACTTTCAAGGCATGTAAAATTATTGTAAGTTCTAGGTCATGAGGGGTACAATTCTCATCATAAGGCTTCAACTTCCTTGATTCATAGGATATCACTGCACCATCCTACATAAGGACTCCTCCTAGTCCATCCTCAGATGCATCTGTGATCACTAAAAATTTACCATTGGGATCAAGAACTTGTAGCACTAGTGCTAAATTAAGCCTTCTTTTTAATTGATGAAAAGTTACTTCACACTTATCTAACTAGATAAACCTTTGGTTCTTATGTTGTAGAGAGGTAATCAAATTAGCTATCTTAGAAACATTTAGAATGAACTTCCTATAATATCATACTAATCCCATGAAACTCCTTTCATCATGGATATTCTTTGGAACCATCCACTTCATAATGGCTCTTATCTTTGTTAGTTCTACTAAAATATCATCTATAGAGATAATATGTCCCAGATACTAAACTTTCTCCTAGAAAAATATGCACTTAGACAACTTTACATACAACTTATGCTTCCACAACCATTTCAAAACTAGTTCCATATGTTGAAGATGTTATTATTCATTTTTAGAGTATATAAAAATGTCATCATGAAAGACCTAAACAAAATGATTTAGATAATCTTTGAACACACCATTCTTGAGATTCATAAACACTATCAGAGTATTTTTAAACCAAAATGGTAACATTATGAACTCGTAGTACCCATATCAAGTTCTAAATGTTATTTTTAGAATATCCTCACTCCTTATCCTCAACTAATGATATCTTGATCTAATGTCAATCTTAAAAAAAAACCATTAATCCCTGTATTTGATAAAAAAATATCATCTATACAAGGTAGTAGATACTTATTTTTGATAGTACCTTTTTTTAACTTTCTATAATCAATGAAAAGTTAAAGAGTACCATCCTTATTTTTTATGAAGATAACTAGTGTGCCCCATGTTAACACAATTTCCCTAATCAACCCATTTGAGAACAATTCTTGGACTTGATAATTTAATTAAACCAATTTAATGGTTTTCATCCTATATGGTGTTTTAAGATATGGTTTGTATCCAAGTATGATATAGATATAGAAATCAAACTGACATCTAGGAGAAAATCTTAGAAATTCCTTCAGAAACACATCATGATAATTCTTAATGAATGGATAATATTCAAGGGATGGTTCCTTAGATTCCTAAATTTCATTTATTTTGATAATAAATTCTTGACACCCTTTTCCTTGAGCCTTCTTGAGTTGCATTGTATAAATCTAGCTAAGCCTCAACTCCATTTTCTTTCCTTAAATTTTTATCTCATTTATAAGATTTTTTAGACACTCAACCTTCTTCAAAAAATAGTCAACCTTGGATTTATGTTTAATAATATATTTGACTCTTAAAATCACATCATATGACCCTAGTGGCTCTACATAAATATTCACTACTATTGTGAATTTAGGTAGCCTAATCTCTGATTCAACTAAACTCGTCAACTTTGAATTTTGAATCATTCCCATATTATACTGACCATGCATTTTCCATTATTCTACATCTTTTAGATAACTTATTAAACATTTTAAGAGATATAAAACATTTTATAGCCCCTATATATATCAAAATAAAAATTACATGTTCAAAAAAAATACTTGATAGTTCTATGGATGAAGCTTTAAATTTGGCTTACTAAAAGGTATATTCATGAGCATAATGGGAACCTCCACAAATGAAGCAAATTCTACATTTTATTTTCCTATCAAAATTTTGATTTGCATTGAAACTACCTATAAAACCATTACCCAATTTCTTATTACTTGAACCATTATTGAATCTAGCATTCTAATTTTTAAACTAACTCTTGGAGTCTCCACTCCACTTCTTCTAGTTCTTATTTTTGAAAGTTGGTTTAGAATGTCCAAACTTTTTCTTAAACTTGTCTCTATCTTAAACAAGAGATTTCAATTTTTATTCCTACTTGACTATCTTCTCAAAGACCTAGTCCATGGTATATGGTCTATGAATGTCTACCTCTCCATCAATCTAGGGTTTGAATTCCATGATGAACTTCCTAATTCTAAACATCTCATCTACTTGATATTGAGGAATATACTTTAGAAGTTTAGTTAATTACTCCCAATACTCATTCACTAATAAATATTCTTACTTTAGATTCTAAAAATATGTAATATTTTGGTCAAAGTATAGTTTTGGAAGCCACTATGATCTAAACAAAGTCAAAATTTTCTCCCATATAATAGTG
This sequence comes from Torreya grandis, assembly GCA_037957365.1. Classification (NCBI taxonomy): domain Eukaryota; kingdom Viridiplantae; phylum Streptophyta; class Pinopsida; order Cupressales; family Taxaceae; genus Torreya; species Torreya grandis. The sequence continues at coordinate 1,808,984 of JARHVA010002137.1, read as the reverse complement.
GTCAAGTTAATATTCATTTCCTACTTCTTGTTGGCCCACCATGTAGATGCTTCACTAGCCAATGGGTAAGCTCCCCAAACTACTTTTGTGACCTTGAAGTGGTTACAAATCTCAAAACACTTCTCCATCTCAGTGAACCATGATTTAGATCTATCACCCAAAATGGTTTCATCAAACTTAGGTGGATTCACCTTTTTCATATCTCTAGCCAATTTTAAAGATAATTATGCTCTTACATCTTAAGTATTTTCCTACTCATTATTATGATATTAAGGTACATCCTAGTGTAGTTCCTCTTCATGGCCATGAAATTCCTATTCAATGGCTAAAATTTTTTCCCTATTTTCATTCATAGCTATGAGAATATGATCTAACTTTACTGCTTGTTCAGTGGAAAATAAATTAGGATCAAATGAAGGATTATTATCACTAACATTTGAAGGACACTCATTGGATACTATATCCTTCACTAGTCTCCTTTTTAGTAAATAAAAAAATATAAAATTGTTAGTGGACTCATTAAGTCCTAGAGTTTGAGCTATAACTTGGATATCACATGTAACACCCCCACTAGGATTGACTTAGAATAACATATTTTTTTTGTAAATTCAATTAATGTATTCATTTATTATATTTCATCAAGATAATATAATTTATATATCCAAGTATAATGTACCGATCATGTTAACTTATAAAATAAACATATAACATATATCTATCATTGACCACTATCTTTAGATGAAACAAAATATAACTAAAAATAGAAAGTAATTATATATTTCTAGCCACAACCGCTACATTCATATAGCCACTGATATCAATGTATAATGAGTAAATAATTACATCTCATTAGGGATAATGTTTCAATAATAATAATAATAATAATAATAATAATAATAATAATAATAATAATAATAATAATAATAAATACAATTCAATATATAAGGCTTCATAGAGCATGACTTTCCTAAACTCTAGTATCTATGGTAATCTCAAGTGTTGTCTCAAAATAAGTAATAATATGGGGAGAGAGAGAGAATTATCTAAGAAATTTTACACACCAACAATTGACCATTGATCCCTTGTACAATCCCCCATTATGGAATGACCTTCCCTTCATGGATGAGTAGATAATGATGATGCAAGAATCTAGAGAGACAAGTTAATACCTATGTGTTGTATGATTTCTAAGGATATGAAATGTACCATAAATAAATACATTCTAACATGATATTGCACAAACATGTAAATTATACATATGAAATGACAATGTATAACTAATATTAATTTAGCCAAAATTTTCAATAGTTATTGATATATAGGATTAGTCAAACTCATTCCAACCACTTGATCAGATTACCTTCATCTGGTATTGGTGATGCTAGTAAGCTAGTGAAGTCTATCTCCATACTTATTTAGTACCATAAATACAAGATTTAGTTAAAATGAATATAAAAAACAAATTCATATAGGTTAATTCCTAATATAAGGCATAAAACATGTTAAACACATGAATAATCAAATGTATATGTTTAGTCTCTCAAATGTATGGATGAATCTATACTATATGATTTATCAAATAATAATAATCATAACACGTACAATTTATACCACCCAAGAATAATCTATATTTAGAGTGCATATTTCTAATTTATATAATTAGATTAAAATATATATACATTCTAGACAAGACATAATTATATAGTCCATCAGTTTTATGTACACACTACTCAATTTCAATAGCCAGTCATAATATAGAAAGTCATAATTCTCATGAAACATAATATTTCATTTAAACAAATTGTTATATTTATTTAGTAAACTACGTTTATAAAGTTATAGTTTATTTGAAATAAAATGTTGATGGTAATCACATGGTTTATTATGGAGAATTTGTTACGGATTCAAATCATTTATATGGCATGGAAAATATTGATTACTTGCATAAATAATTTCTATATTTTAACAATGATGTTTCTTAGCTTGAGGAATGAAGCTAGTTAGATATGGTGTGATAATAACTTGCTCTCCATGTCTACAATGAAAATATATTTAGATAGGAAGACTTTGGACATCCTTTTATGGACATTCATGCCTCAATTTAATTATGGTAAGCATCCTATTCAGCTTTAATCATTATTCAGAGTTGGTTAAGTTTTTTTTAATGTAGAATTTGAAACCAAGAAGGCTCATATAATTGATTGTGTAGTGGAAACATTGAGGTACCTTGAAAAGTGGATTAGTAATAAGTTTCCCATATGGGTATCAGGTGATAAATGCTTGTGATCTTATTTACTTAATCAATGAAGACTACATTAAATGTTGGATTTGTACATAGTTTTATTTAGAGGATTGAATCCCTCTATGTCTATATTCTCTTAACATTTAACTATCAATGGTGAAAATATAATCCCATAATTGTCAATGTGCTCAAATAAATCTTGATATAGTATTGAATGGATTACATAAGATATATTGGGTCATGTATTCTAGCTTGATCTAAATATTTTCATAGTATGATTTTGTGAAGATGGACCCAACTAAATCTTATGCCTTTGTATTTATTTTTGACACTTAAGGAGAATTTTATAATGCCTAAAAGTGTATAAAATACTTATAAAACTATATAGTCAAAATTATCAGTAAATTACATCTATCCTAGTAGGAATCACCCTAGACCTATGAATGGTAAAACCCCAATAGTCTCACCTCTACAAACTCAACAAAAGGATTTTCCATAATCATATTGGCTATCTATATCTTAAAAGGAGGATAGACAAAGGCTATCATCTTATCTATGAATTTTATATAGTCCTAACATTTGGTGGCAAGCCTTTCATGAAAACTAATGGTTACTAAATTATTTATAAATAGAAACAACTATGATGAAATACATACAAAATTAAACATTGGAATTTATCATAAAATTAAAAAATATTCCAATAATTATCTAAAAAATTTCAAACTAACTTGATGCATTTCCCACTATTTCAATAGTCACTTAGATTCTACTAGATAAACATTTACGTCATATACCCAATGCCATATAAAATGTTTACATAAATGTAAAATGTTTATAATTTTTTTCCTTTGAGTTGAATATACTAAGCATTAAAAATTGATAGAGAAATAAATATACATGTAGTCTTGTGAGGCCATAATTATCTTTCTTGTTGCCCATTTATGATAGATACCTTTGTATATGATTATTTCCTTATATTTGCATTGTAAAAGTGTTCTCCATATTTCACCACTCTCCTCTTATCCTTTTTCCTATGCCCCAAATTTACTATCTTTCCTTTGTTTATTAAATGACTTTTCTCCTTTTTCTTAAATCTTTCTTTTCTTTTAGCTTGCCATTATTTTTTATAAAATTATTTAATTCTTAATATATTTTCTTTATTTCATAATTATAACACAATATAATCCAATATATAATTATAACATAGTTGCTAATTATAATATAATACCATTAATTTATTTATTTTATTTGTTTTAGTCCCTATATGATGTTTTTCCAATTTATATACTTTTATAATATCTTAATAATAATGTGAATTATTAATAAATAACCACTTAGTATAAATAAATAATCATAATTAATTAATATCAACATAAATAATATAAATTCATTTACATTCTATTATTAAAAATGGTAAATCATGCATTATTATACCAACCTAAATTATAATAATGTATTTATTGTGTCATATATATTATTTGTCTTTCATATTAGAGGTAAAATTAGTAAGAAGGGGGTGAATCAGTGAGCCCATATATTTAAATTTAAATTATAGTCCTTAAAAGCTATTAACCAATCATAATATATCAACTTGATCAAGCAACATTAATAAGAGAGCTCGTTCATTCAATGCTTACACAAAATCAAACACATATAACATAGTGCTTGTGGAAAACCCTCATGGGGAATAAAACCCACTCTCAAGCTTGAAAAACATAGAATAATATCATATAATTAAAAACAATAAACTATTCAAATCATCTAGAACAACAAGCCTTAATCATATCTTGTTGACTAAAGACATTTAGTGAAACATATGTTTCACAAGGAGTAACTACCCCTAAGCAAGATCAACTCCTTTAGACCTTCCTTTGGACACTTCCACATTAGCAATAATGTATTGAACACTTGGTTATGGATACATATGTATTTGAACCCTACACAAATTCACTTTCTATCTCATATATGCCTCTCACATAGGCATGCCGCAACCTCTCTCCTTCACTCAAACTATCCTCATATGCACACTTAGACCTCTTTGCATATCCTAAAACTACAAAAGCACTATTTTGAAATTATAAATATGACCTAAATGTCAGACATATTCCTCAATATACTCTAATCATTAAATCATCAATTGTTCACTCTACCTCTCTTTCTCTCCATAATTCTCATATGCACCTTGCAATAGTCTCACTCACAAGTCTCACATACAAGTCTAAAAATCATCATCTTTGATTTCACTATATATAGATATATCATGATTTTCAAGGTCAAAATATTTAATTTTAATACAAAATACATTCCTTCACATTTAAGGAATCTTACATGGGTCACACTTAAGCACAAATCTCTTTCAAATAGGCTTAAGTCACCTTTAGGTCCTATGGAGACCCATTCAACTCTTTGACACTTCTATGAGAAAAATAAAAAACAAAAAAATAAATTTCCAAATGAATTTACCCATTCCAAATTATCTATAGGTCCTCCTTAAGTTCCAACAACCAACACATTACCCTTTTACTTAAGCATAATTTGCACAAATAACTCTCTATACACACAGTCATTATGAGTGAACACATAGTTACCTTTTAAGCCTTTTGTCATAATACATATAATTTATCAATCTTTAATAATGCACATATATCATCCTAATGTATTCTAAAACACTCTCAAATAGCTAATTCATCATTATATATTAAAATAACATTAGATTGAGCTCAAATATCCTTCTCGAGTCACTTGAAAAACATGCATGAACACATAGTCAACATTGAAATTTTATAACTTTGACTATAAAAAATTTAAAAAATTAAAATAAATTTCATTATATGTGACATGGAGTATTCTTAATCTTTCCTTTTTACATCATGGTCAAATTTTTCATAGATTGAAAGATATAACACAAAAACTAGACATTGGTTTTTTCCTTTGATAAATTTAAATAGTCAAATGAAAATAGTCCTAGTTAAAACTCAAACACCATGATATAAACTTGAGCCCTTTTTTCTTATATTAAACACATACTTTAAATATTTTGTATGAAGCTTGACATTTAACACATAGTCTACCAATGTTAAATGTTAAACCTTGAACATGTTGACCTCATCTCATGTAATCTAGAAACTTTGACCTCATGTGCTCTGTTGATCTCTTAAATATTGTCCTAGATTTAAATATGCTATAAAATTTTCAATTTTACCTCTTGAATTTAAATTTTACCATTATTCTCTATCTGTACAATCACCCACTCACTATTAATCCTAGGAAAAATCTTGATCTTTATCTCTACTCAATGTTAAATATTGAACACTTGGCACTATCTCACCTCTTCCTGACTTCTTGGGTCAATGCACTCCATTGATGTTTTTATAACTTTAACTTATGAAAAAATTACTATGTGAACCTTTCCAATCTATTTGTAAGGTCAAATTTTTACCTCCATATCTTTTGCTTCACTCAAGTGCATGTTCTAAAATTTAGACCACATGATCTCCTCATATAGGATAATCCAACCATGTGACAATATACTCTTGGAAACATAACATGTGTGAGATATAATTAAATTAAAATTAATATTCATATTTTAATACCACAAAGCCAACTATGTCAAAAACTTGTCTACAAGGCCAACTTTGAACTTGCATATCTTTTGATGCACTTCAGTGCTTGACCTAAAAGTTAATTAAAATAAACTAATCATATAACTTAATAAACCCATATGATAAAATTATACTAAAATATCCAAATGTATGATATATTACACCATCAAAATTCTTACTTAGCTCTATCTTGCCTTATATAAATTTGGCTATGGGAAAACTATGTCGAACTGCTTGGGAGCCTAACTTTACACTTGCATATCTTTTGTCACACTTAGGTGCATGACCTAATATTTAGTGCATAAGAACTAATAAAAATACTAAAAAAACCCATGTGACCATTTACTCTTGAAAAATCTAGGTGTGCATATGTTGAAATCATCAACATGCTTACCTAGCTCTATCTAAACATAGAAAACACTATCAAAAATGCCTGAGAGCCCAAATTTTAACCCATATATCTATGACTATGCTTCATTTCATGAATTGATAATTTAAACATAACAAATATAGACTAATTTTATCATGACCATATTACCAACTCTCCCTAACTCATCCACATGTGGAAATAGTGACATCAATGAACTACCTACTCAATTTTTCTACCACTAGACCCAAAATGTTTAGATGAAAATAATATACTTTTAGATGAATTAAAATCATGCACATAAGCACTCAAATCATTTTTGAATTCTGATAGGACCCATTACACATGATAAAAACTCCATACCCATCCCTAATCATCTCTAACCATGTCAAACTGAATATCAACCAAGCCAACTTAAAGCACATTAGGATAAGCCCATTGAACAATTTATCATTATCACTTAGGCTATCAAGGCACTTCATCCACTCACCAGGAGACCTCCATGACATAATTTAAAACTCTCCAACAATCTCACTCTTTTTCATTGATGTCAACATACATCATACATCTCACCTTCCTTCTCTCTCTTCAAGTACTCTCATAATAAAAACTTTCTCCCCCTTTGACACAATGACAAAGTGGGAACCAACTAATATTAAGGACCTATAAAGAATACCAACAAGATAGGACCACCTTATAAATATGATACAAATTACCCCTTAACTTTATCATGTCTTTTCTTGCCTTGAAAACATCCTCTTGTTTAATGCCAACACTCTCTTCAACCAAGCACTACAACCAATGAAGAAAGAACACACAAACCACTAAAATCTAATAAAACTCACCAAGAATAATTTGAGAGGGAATCCCCTTGATATTAATGATACATTTCACCTTTTCATCATCTTCAAATATCCATACATCATGAGGAACCAGCATACAAGCTTACTGGCCTTCTCTCTCAAACCACCTCAAGGATCACCAATAGAACTTCATGCCACAAACCAAATAGGAAACATGATATAAAAAAACCTAAGAACTCACATTCAAATAATCACACCTTGATATTTTATAAAAACTAAATAAAAATCACATCTTCAATACTAGGCCTATTATATACACCCTAAATTGTTCAAGCACCCACAAATATCTTGTCTTTTCATAGTCCTTTCATAGGAGACTCTGACTGGAGAATATGAGCCTTGTTCACATTTATCCATGCCTTTCATTTTACTCATCATAGTATTTTTCCATGCTTTAGACACCTTTTTACTTGTTCCTAGTCATCTCAATCTTTTCAAATGGTCATTCCACCTTAGCCAAGTCAAATTTCTCAAGCTTATTTCATCCCCTAGGTCTTGAGCCTGTAGGACAAGAGCATTGGGATTGGAATACAACACTAGACCCTAATGTATCCACTTTTAACACTCCTATCAAAGGCCATTTTGATCTCCAATGGTCAATTTCCCTCACTTAATGAGTCTTAGCCCCTTTCTTAGCTTCATCCTTAAGTTTTCCAATGTCAGCCTAATGTGGATAAAGCTCCCAAATTTGAAATAAAGAGTATCTTATATAAATTACTACACAAGGCATTTTATATCTGTCACTTACGAATCTATAACATTACATCATAAAAATCAATCAATAGTATAGCTCAACATTCTAAATTACACATAGACTTGCATGATTGATCAAGGAAGGGCCTAATGAAAAGTTCATTGTTGCATTTACCATGTGGGTTGATTATGCACATTCCCTAAGGGAGAAATACATTAGATCCAAGATCCTAGTATTGAGGGTTAATGTAGGAAGTGATTAGGATAGCAAGGGTTTTAGATCATGCAAACATACTTCCCCTAACCCATTTTTCCCCCCTTATGATTTTGATTTATTTGATGTTTTGTGTGTGTAGATAGTTCTAGGATTTGAATATTGAAATGGACCTATAGCAAGATCTATCAGCATTTATCCCTCAAAATTTCATATACAAGCTCTCACTACGATAATGAATAGAACCTAGAAAGGTTAGACCTTCAAGACAATAGTGGTATAAAATGACAATAGCACCAGACCCCAAGGTGTCTAATGTTGGTGCTCCTATCCTTTCATAAAAGGAAATCTAGATTTGGTTTTGTGACACTATCCTAGTACTATGTAGTATATTTCAACCCTTGAATCATTCATTTCAGCCTATTTTTCAAGATAAGTTTATTTATCACCCAATGCAATTGATGTAATTAATTTTGATCAAAGTCTATATTTTAATATATTTGATTGGATGCTTCCCCTTATTCCAAACCCCTTATTGTTTAGGAACTAGACCCTAGTTTCCCAAAAATAATAAAACCATTGGTGAAACTAACTTATTTCAAACAAATCTAAAACCATATGTACCCTTAGGGGTTTTCCTTCAAATTTTATGCATATATTTAATATCAAATTTATTATTTTTGTATAAATTTTTGTGCATTAATCCTATTCAACAATTATTTTTAGAACTCAAATTATTTTCATAATATTTAAAAATTCTAAAGCCCTAACCAAAAACCCTAGATTTCCAAACTAGGTCATCAAACCCTAAGCCTCCCTCCCTTACAATTTTTAGAAAAAAATTATAGAATTTTTGTAAATTGTTTAGATTGTCAAAAATATCTTCAAAATCTCAATATTAGTAGTTATTTTGTACAAAAAATAAATTTCAAATTTCTATTTTTTGTATAAAATTTTATGCATTTATCTTATTCAAAATTATTTTTAGAATTTTAGTTATTTCCATAATTTTTAGAAAATCTAAAAGCCTAGACCAAAAACCCTAGATTTACAAACTATGTTCTAAAACCCCAAACATTTCTTACAATTTTTAGAAAAATATTTTGAAATTTTTCCAAATTGTTTAGATTGTCAAAAATATTTTCATAATCTCTATGTTAGTAGTTATTTTTGAATTTATTTTCTTAATAGTAATTTTACATATTCTCTTTGGTGAAATAAATAAAATGGCCACTAAGGCACTTCTTCCCTCTCATCGCATAGATCAATTTTTATATTTTTCTCATAATTAAGACAATGAATGCACATCTTGCAAAATTTCACATTAATTAAAAATGTGGAAAATGATTTCATTTACATTGAATATACTTAATATTATTGTAATGAGGAACATGATAATACATGTAAAAGTGATAGTGAATAAAAAGTAGATGTATCTTCTTATCTCAAACCTATCTCTTTTATTCTCTCTTCTAAAGAAAATAATTTTGATAAATGGGAAAGATACTTTTCACCTCATTCTCCTATGCACAATGCATAAAATAAACAAATTAGTCATGCACTTCCAAGTGAACCTCTTATTGGTGATAATTTTATTCCATGTGAACCTAACCTTTTTCTCTCTTTTTCTACTTCTATATTCAAAATACAAAAATATAAAAGCAATAGAATCAAATTTCCAATGCATAGTTAAAAATATTAATCTCATGTTTTTAACTTTACTTTATCAAAAGAATGTCTAAATGATCATTCTCTTATTCTTAATTCTCATATTGCAAATGAAAATAATGCATGCACTCTATCCATGGATAACATAGATGCACATTCACATGATAATTTTTTGCATATTAGAAAAAAATTAAATTATTCTCTTACACCTCTCCCTAGTGACAATGGAAGTGATAATGAGTATGATAGTGAACATGCAAATGAATATGAAAATGAGAGTGAATATGAACAATATTTCATCTATGATAACACATTGCATAATGATGCTTATTATGAACATATTGAAGAAGAAAATGTATCTCATATTTCTAACTCTTCTCTCACTCCTCTCAAACATAATGCACTACCAAATGTTTTTTCTACTTCTATGCATGATTTTATTTAAAATATGCATATGTTAATAATAACATCACATATTCTACTCAATTATAATATTATTCAATAAAACATAAAGATACCAATGAATCTCCCAATCCACCTGTCACTACAGTAGAACCTAGTTATCACTCTTCACCTAAAGAGAATGGTAGCTCACATCCCTCTAGTAGTGTCCAAATTACCATTACTCCTAATGTTAAAGTGAGCACATCCCCTCTTTATGATTCAATTTATAAATTTATCATTCCCATGGCTAAAATTAATGATCAAATTCAATGATTAAATAAACCACTTCAATATGATAATATACCATCTGTAGAGTAAAAAATACTCTACGTTTGATTCTAATTTTTAGTTGCACACTATAAAATTTTATCCCCACACACTTTGGTGCAAGATGGCAAAGTTTTGACTCAGAGCTTGGGCTTGACTCTCTTTTTGGCCTCATTTTTCTCTAAGTGTTGAAGTCAAGTGGAAGCTACCAAGTGTCATTAGCTGAGGCACCTTTCATAATTTCTATAAATTGGTCAGGACGTGCCACGTATATCATAGTAACTCAGTGGAACGTGACAAGTGTCAGAATCCACGTTTCATATTGGCATCCACATTTCAAATCTCTTTTGAGTAGAAGCTTTCAACAAGATAAGTTTCATGATCAAGTGGAAGGCGCTAGGTGGCAATAGTGGAAGGTTTCAATGTGCTTTTCCAAAAGCATTAAAAGATGCCACGTATTATTAGTTAAAGAAAGTGGAAGCCACCACATGCCAACCTCTAAATTATCTTCACTTTGTTTCATTGATAAGCAAAGAATGTGGTGGGTCTCAAGTTTTTGTTCTGAGGCAAGTAGAAGCTACCAAGTGTCATCATCTGTGTAAGTATGAAATGAGGCTTGATTGTTTCTATAGTATAGATAGGGAAACATGGAGATAGACATGTGTCACCTTCCATAGGTTTTTTAAAAGATAGCTAAAGGTAGTGGAGATTGCCATGTGTCCTTTGTCAAGAATAAGTGGAAAGTGCCACCTGTCCCTATTCCATTTTTGAAGTTGCTCAGATGAGAAATGCTTTGGATCCCATTTTTCATAGAACTTGTTTAATTTTTGGAGAAGCAGATGGTGACAGATGTCAAGGACTGAACACTTCTAAGAAAAGATATAGTAAGAATATAGATAATGCAGAAAGTGCCGTGTGTTTTTAGTAAGAATACATAACATGCCAAGTGTCATTTCCCAATGCCTCCTAAATAATAAGAAGGTTTTTAAGAAATTAACCAAGTGTACTATTCTAGTTAATAGAAGGGATTGTCTTGTGTATCTATTTTAGCCAATAAACTACAGGAAGACCAGATGTTTCAAGATCTAAGAAATATCTTCTATTAGACACTTCTAGTTTAGTCAGGCTGTTAGATTGGGAATGTGCAGACAATCTGGAGGAAATCCAATGCTATAAAGAGGGGTGCAAAGATCACCAGAAGGCATCATCAGAAGATTGGAGAGAATTTTCTATGAGAAACTATTGTCAAGAGTTTTTAGACTTTTAGAGTTGTGATCAGGAATATCATTTGCCTTTGTTCTATTTTCTTGAATTAGAAAGTTTATGTAACTGTGCATGTTTTTGTGCCTTTTATGTAACTTGAGAGTTAATAAGAATACTAAGTTTTGTGCCTTTGTTGGTGTTTTCTATGTCATTGCAAAAGTAGTCTAAGCTGTAAGCCTCTATTTCTATTATTTCTACCTTTTACATTGATCATGCCTTGTTTGCTCTTTAATGTAATCGAATCTTACATATAGTTTCACTATGCTCAAAATTAAGGGTCGAATTACATTCAGGCACATCACCATAGTTAGATTTTATTTCTTTGCATTTGTGTTTATATTTAGATTCTTATCCTTTTCCTCCCAACACTGAGATAAAGAAGAGACCAACTTCTTAAAAATTTGGAGGTCGTTTCAAGTTGTAAGTCCCACATTCTTGAAACTTCCCATTGTTGGTGTTAGAACAAAGTACAATTTTAACCATCAATAGTTTTTTGGCACGCTCGGTGGGACCAGTCTTGAAGTTTCTTTCAAGACCGTATGAACCAAAGAGCTACAAGGAGTTAGAGCTATGGACCAGTAACCAGATCTCAATCTGTTGTAAATCTAGGTATTGTTTTACCACCTTTGATAACTAGTCTAAGAAGGAGAGTCAATCAGTTCATACCAATACCAAGAGTAAATATGGGAGCCCCTATACCCCCAAGGAATTATGCAAGTTAGAATATTGGTAGTCCTTTGATTCTCCCAATACCACCACCCACTTTGGATCCTATCCTAGTAAATGCCTTGAAAGTTCTTCCCAAATTTAGTGGACAAGATTCTAAAACACCTGAGGAACATTTCAAAGATGTATTTGATGTCTGTGTTATACATGTGGTCACATAGCAGAATGTGGCTATAAGATTATTAGTAGCTTCTTTTAAAGGGAAGGCTCTAGAATGGTACTAATCCTTGACTCTAAATACCATATCTACATGGGATCAGCTCAAAGATCTTTTCTTTGAAATATTTGAAGAAAAGGGTGATAAGTATTCTCTGTTGCAACAATTGATTACTATTCAAAGAGCACCATAAGAAGCAATGACTAACTTCAATTCCATATTTCAAAAGACTTGGGAAAGGATCCCTACTATATCTAGACCATTACTAGTTATGGCTATAGTGTTTTATCGTAAGGCTTTAAATTCAGATATATCTATTATGATTAAGTCACTTGGAGGTTAGACTCTGCCAGAGGCTTATGACTATGTAGTCAAGGCTGAAAATAATTTAATAGATGCTGGAAAGTTACCCCCACGACCTCCCATGCCCATGTTTGCATAAATTACCTTTCCATTACCTCAAGAAGCCCCTAAATCCATAGCCCCACCTATGTGTATTTATTAATATCCTCAACCACCTGCTAAAGAACTTGTCCCTGCTTAGTCATCTGAGATGGATGATATCAAGAAAATCTTAAGGACATTTTTTAATGAGTTGATTAACATAAAGAGACAACATAATCCTTACCCTAGACCTCAATATCAAGGCTACCAAGGGAATATAATTTCATCACAACCAAACCAATACCAAGGTCCTCAAAGGCAAAATAACCCTTAGCCAGTAAATCAATTAGTTGCAGTCCCTACACCCTCACAAACTATTCCCCCCAATTTGAATAGGGAGATTGTTCAAGGGTAAAATAATTATGTGGATAACACCAATGCCTGGTGTTTCCCTTGTAATAATGCTCATGTACCTAGAGATTGTCCCATGGGTAATCTAAAAAAAAAGGTAGCAGAGCAAAGAAAAGTGGAGGGAAAATTTGCAAATACTAGTGATAATCGAGCCTACCAATCTCCTAGTATGCAAAATTCAGTCCTAATGGCTCAGATGCAAGGGATGTATTTACAACAAGAGGAAGAAATAGCCTTAGAACATGCTTTGTTATCATGGGTTGAAGATGAAGAATCAATATTCTTGAATGAAGCTTCCACTTTCAAGAAACCAGTGGTGCAATCAGACTACTATACTAGATCAAAGAGAAGAATGGTGGAATAGCCTAAGGTTGCAAATAATCAAGTTATGGAGAGTCCTCCATTTTAAGGTCAAATAAATATAGTGGTTAGACAAGAAGTGCCATAACCAGTGCTGAATCAAGTATTTCCTAGACCAATTCAAGAAAAAGTAAGGCATCCTTACTTTCAAAATACCCAAACTCTGGGATCGATGAATGTGGTAGATCAATTAAAGAGGACTCCAAGACAAGTATAAATATGGGACATATTAGTTATCCCTAAATAAAATAAACTATTACAAGAATATCTACAAGGCCAATTAGTGCCCAAACATACTGAGATCAAAGAAAGATTTGCTAAAAAAGAAAAGCTCAAGGACACAGTTCTTCTACAGACAACAGCCCTAGTGAATAATTCACCAGAGGTAAGCAAATAAAAACCAAATCCTTTTTATTTGACTCTAATAGTTGGCAAGAAACTATTACATAATGTAATGATAGATTTAGGGGCTAGTATTATAGTAATGCCAAAGGCAATAGTAGATGCTTTAAAGATAAAGTATGAGCCACTCACTAAAGGAGTTATGCAGCTAGAAGGCAAATCAGTGTAAACAATAGGGAGAATTAGATAACTCCCATTATAATTATATACTTGTCTAAATATAATTGTTAATCAAGATATAATAGTCATAAATATACCTCCTATTTCTGGTTTATGTTTATCAAGAGACTTTATAGGCAAGATAGGAGGATATGTGTCTCTTGATTGGTCTCACCTCATTCTAAGAACTAAATATGGTTCAAAGATGAAAATTCTATTTGAACCATTATCAAAGGATCATATCACCAATGAACCAACATCAAAATTAGAGGTAGATCATGCTATGTTAAATAAAGAAGAAAGGGTTTTTTTTTGAAGAGTTAGGTGACTGGACTGAGCATGATCAAGAAGAAGAAAATAACCAGTTGCTAGCTATGATGCATAGTGACCCATATGGGAATTATGACTCTATTGGTCAGGAAACTTATGTCATTTTTTATGATGACCATGAAATCCCTAATGTTTTAAGGGAAGAGACACCAACTACTCAAGAATTTGAAAAAGATTCAAAAATTTAGACCCTAAATTTTGATGGGGCTAGAAGTAAAAATGGTGTTGGAGCAGGAATTTGTCTTACTGCTCCAAATGGTGAAAAAAAATTAAGGGCTATTGGTTTCTAATTTTCTTTTACTAATAATGATGTTGAGTATGAATCTCTAGTACATGGGCTCCTGTTAGCCAAGAAAAAGGGAATAAAAAATCTAATAGTGAAAGGAGATTCAAATTTAGTAGCAAAGCAAATTAGAGAAAAGGCAATAGCCAAAAATTTAAGGATGAGGTCCTATAGACATAGGATTTAGGACTTAATAGATGATTTTGAAGCCTTTAATATTGAAGTAGTCCCTAGGATTAAATTTTTTGAAGCTAATAGGATTGCCCAGATTGGCTCATAGTTTGATCTAGCAACTGGGCTATCAATTAACAATGAGTCAATAAAAGTTATAGTGAGGCCAACTATTCCAGACAATGATGAGAATTGGAAAGTATTTGAAAATAATTCTCAGGTACTCTCATTTTTACAATAATCAAATCAGTTTGCTGATCAATTTCAAATCAAAATTGAAGAGGCATATGGAGATCAGGTCATACAATTAAAGATTAATAAGCTTCCCAAAGATTTGATCACTTTAGAGAATCTATTTGATCCAAAAGATGTAAGTCTAGAGAAGAAAAGATTACAAGTAATCAAAGTAGACTATTTTGAAATAGAGGTGAGTGAAGGGAAAAAATTAAAATTTGGAAATTCTATAACTCAAGTAGAAAAGGAAATTTTGATTGAATTGTGCAAAAAATATGACAAGGTCATAGCCTGGAGTTATGAAGACCTTCATGGATATAATAGAGACATTATTTAGCACATAATAGAACTGACGGAAGGATCTAAGCCATCAAATAGAAATAGAGGCTAGTAAGTCCAAGGATTGAACCTCTAATGGTAGATGAGTTTTAGAAACTTTTAGATTCTAAAATAATTTTTCCAATCAAACACTCAACCTGGGTATCAAAACTAGTACTAGTTAGGAAAAAGAATGGTGATATAAGACTTTGTGTAGATTTCAGATATCTAAATAGAGCATCTCTAAAAGATCACTATCTTTTTCCCTCCATGAAACAAATTCTAAAAATTGTGGCTAGATCAGAGAGATTTTCTTTGCTAGATGGTTTCTTTGGATACAATCAAATTTAGTTGGCTAATGAAGACCAATACAAAACTGCTTTTACTACCAAATGGGGAACATTTGCATATGTTAAGATGCCATTTGGCCTATCAAATGTAGGAGCCACTTTCCAAAGAGCTATGGATGTAGCATTTAGGGAACTTATAAATAGAATCATCTTGGTTTATCTTGATGATCTTACTATTTTTTCAAAAAATGTTGTTGATCATTTTGATCATTTAGAATCTATTTTCAAGAAATGTGAAGAATTTGGAATATCACTGAATCCCAAGAAATGCATCTTTGTTGTACCTCAAGGCAAATTATTGGGACATATAGTATCTAATGAAGGAGTTTCCATGGATCCTGAAAGAGTTGTAGCTATAATGAGCCTTCCTCTTCCAGTAAATAAAAAGGCAGTTCAGTCCTTTTTGGGGAAGATTAATTTTGTCAGTAGGTTCATATCTGATTTTGTAGGCTTAGTAAGACTAGTGACACTCTTGTTAAAGAAAGACTTGATTTTCAAGTGGACTAAAAAAGGAAGGCAAGTCTTTGAAGAGGTCAAAAAGGCTATCTCAACAGCCCCAGTACTTAGAAACCCATAGTTTTCAAAGCCTTTTATAATGTATGTCTATGGAGGAGAATTAAGTATTGCTACTGTCTTAACACAAAAGGATGATAGACAAGAGGGAGAGCACCCAATAGCCTTTTTCTCAAGAACTCTTAGGGAGTATGAAACTAGATACAACTTTGTACAGAAACAAACATATGCTATGGTAGAAGCCCTCAAGAAATTCAGGCATATGGTATCAGAAAGCAAAATTCTGATACTTGTAGCTCACCCAAGTGTCAGAGAATACATCATGGAGGGAGAAATTACTAAAAAAAGAGCTAACTGGATAACCAAGATCCTTGAATATGATGTAGAGGTCAAATCCACTAAGTTAGCTAGAGGTAGGGGTTTTTTCCAATATATGACTCAAGAGCTTGAAAAGATGATACCTGAAGAGACAAATTTTGGAGAAGAAAAGGAAATTGTATTAAAGATACAAGAGGTTGATCAAGAATCCTGGGTCACAAGTAGGATTCATTTTATGAAATATGGGATTTACCCAAGAGAACTCCCTCAAAATAAGAGAAGATACTATAGGATATAAGGAGTTCATTTTGTTTTAATTAAATAGGTTCTTTTCAGAAGAATTTTTTATGGCAAATTGTTAAGATGTGTATAAAAGGCTGAGGCTAAGAAAATACTACATGAAATGCATCATGGAGTATCAGGTGAACATTTTTCTACAAAGACCATAGCTATAAATATAATTGAGGTAGGTTATTTTTGGCCTACTTTATTTGCAGATTGTTATCAACTGGTTAAAAAATGTCAATCTTATCAATATTATGTGGGGATGAGAAGGAATGTAGCAATGCCCCTTAGTCCTATAATTTTGGATGAACCTTTTGCTCAATGGGGTCTTGAATTCATTGGAATGATAAATCTAGTGTCTAGTATGGGTCACAAATGGATATTAACTACCACAGATTATTTCACCATATGGACCGAGGCAGTGCCACTTAAAGAAGTGACAAAAAATGTGATCTTATATTTTCTAGGGAGTATCACTACTCGCTTTAGGGCTCCTCAAACCATAATTTCAAATAATGATAAAACATTTTTAGGGTCTAAAGTATCTGACTTTGCATTAAAGCATGGAATATATTTGAAAACTTCCTCTAACTATTACCCTCAAGTTAATGGTTTGGCAGAATCAACTAACAAGATCCTAAGTAGACTTATCAAAAGAATAGGGGCTGACCATCACAAAGAATGGCATAAAGTACTTAATTTATCACTATGGGCTGATAGAATCACACCTAAATAGATGACCAAAGTGTCCCCATATGAATTGGTATATGGAAAATGTACTGTAATACCACTAAGTTTGGAGATTCTAGCTCTCCAACTAATCAAATAGATTGAAATTGAGGAAAATGGCCCCATGCAAGTCAGACTTGTAGAACTTTTGGAAGTTCAAGAAAAGAGGGATGCAGCCCATGATTTATTGGTAAAGCATCAGAAAATAATTATAGACTATTTTGATAAAAAGACTTCAAATCCCCATTTCGAAATCGGCTCAATTGTTTTGAAATGGGATGCAAGAGCCACCAGGTTGGGTCAACACACTAAATTTGAAGCATTATGGACTGGCCCTTATAAAATTTATGCATGTAAACAAAAAAAATTCATTTGAGCTAGAAACAATAGAAGGTGAACCTGAAGAGATTCATGTGAATGGAATCTACTTGAAACATTTTAGTTAGGTTGTGTCCCTGATGCATTATAGTTAGATAGTTTCCCTTCCTTAGTTGCTTTGTTTTCCCATTTTGCTTTCTCACTTTCTTTTAAATAAGTGTTCTTTAAACACATAGTAGCAACTCAAAGTTTTTTAAAAATTTCAAAAATTCTTAATACATTGAATATCTCCCAAATCTTTAGAAATCCCCAAGGTACCTTGCACTGCCACTTGCATAACATGTCTATCTCATTGTCCCATGAAGATTGAGTAAGATTTGATAATGGTTATCTAAGTTTAATATCATTTTAAGACTTGATGGGTCAATAAATACCTCCTAGCAAGAGTTAAAGCTTACAATTTCTAAAACATTCATGCATCTACGAGAAAATATCTTGATACTTGCATTTTTAGTTCCTTGTAATCCTGCTTAAGTGAAAGTGCTTTCTATTTTTCAAAAGTTCATATCAGTTATCATAGAATAGATATAGAGATGGAGGGAGCACAATCTTCATAATAAGGAGCTAGGATTTTTGAATCCCTTGATAAGTTTCTTATGAGTAAGTCATATGCTTCAGCTCTCGTGCAACCATTAAAGACCTACCCATAGACCATAGTCCCTAAAGTTGGTCAAGCAAGTGACCAAACAAAGATAAAAGATTATGCAGATGGAGTCATGGACCCAATTCTTCAAATAACTAGTAACAAAACACTCAGAGAAGGGTCACATCAAAGGTGTCTTCAGAGGGCCAAGGTGGAACAATATGAGATGTTTGCAATGAGGATATGGACTTCACAACTGGCATAATTCATTGTCCCAAGTGTGCATCCATGCCCTGATTTGGTTGAACTATGCGCTGACTTATTCCATGTACCCTCAAAAACCATACAACAAGGTCCATTCACCATGAAAATCACACTACAAGCTATCAGAGACATATTGGCCCTGTATCATGATAAAATAGATATGTTTCCCACTATTGCTAAAATTCAAAGGACATGGGCAAACATAAATACTCAGTTGAGGTTCTTAAGATCTGAATTGTAAATGGGCAATGATGATACTACTAGACCAAAACTACCTAAAACAAGAGCCCAATTTACACAAGCTAGCCAAGATGCATTGTCTATGATGGCTTTCATCTTCAGAATGAAAGATGATATGGCAGACTATGGAGAACAAATGGTTATCCTCTTCAGGGTAAAAACTGTCGACAAAACTTAGGAGTATCATCTTGATTTTTCTAAACAAATTGTATACTCAATTGTGAAATAACTGGCCCAATTCAAATCAAAAGGGGGTTTCAGGTACTCTTCTTATTTGTTTCACCTCATGCTATATCAAAACTCTGACATCTTTTCCCAACATATGCATCTTGATATGTATGACCCAAGTTTTGATTTACAAAGGACCACTCCTGTGTCTGCATGGACACCTATTTTGTCAAAAATTAGTGATCCATATGAATTCTAGGAACTATTTTTTACTCTTACTTTTTGTCACCTAAGCACAAAACCAATTATAAATAGACTATTTCCAAGTGTTTCAAACCTTCTAGCCAATACCCAATCCCTTGTGATTTCTTTTTTGGATCCCACCATACAATTATTAGAGTCCATGGTTTTTGTGGGGAACCAATGTTGATACCTAAGATTTTGAATCTTAGGTTAGCATTCTTATAGGTCACCAGGTGGGTGTCTATAGTAGATAATTAATATGGCTCTGGGAAGAGGAAGAGGAAAATGTATGACCTCCCATGGATGACAAACAACATGGTACTAGAATCCAAAGATGTTGAGATTATTTTGCTTAGAAAGTTAGCCTTTCTGGGTTTCCTGCTAATCAAAGATAAATGGGTATATGACCCAAATGGTTTCATAGCTTCATGGATAAGGACTAATATGGTTACTACCAAAATTGCACATGAGGGCCACCCCTTTTGGGAAAATAGAAAAAATCCTAGGGAAGATACTCTTGGATTTTATGTTGAATTAACAAATTTACCCCTTCAACAAAATAGACCCTAGGAAACATTCTATGTTAAGTAGTGGGATTTTGACTCTAAAATCAGAATGACTTCTAGCTTAATAAGGGCACTAAAGAATAAAGATTGGGATGCTAAGAAAATAGAATCCTATTGGAAATATAGGCAAGAAACTTTTCAGTGGACTCAAATGAGAGATGGAAGGAACTATGGGATGAGTGCCATCTATCCCCTATATATAGCCCTAACACAAGCAATTTACCAACATAGGGTGTAGAGCTGGAAGCCAAAGTAGGGTCTAGCCAAGAATCATAGGCCCTAGGGCAAATCATAGTTACAGTCACTATAACAGTTTGGACCCAATGTCTTAGTGTCATGCAAAAACAAAAGAGTGTGGTGTCTTCATCACCAAAAGCTTCCCCATCAACATCAGTTATTGAAGTTACCAATTCCCCACAAGCACCACTGATAGTAGTGGTAAATATTGAAGAGAGGGGAGCACAATGAGAAGAAGAAACACCAAAGAAGTGAAAGAGGGTGCAGTTTTAGTTTGATTCAGAGGAGGAGGTAGAACCCTCACAATCCCAATTATAGAGTATTGTAGTTGCTCCTCAGGTAAGTATTATTCCTCCTTCTCCTTCTCAATTACTTTCTTCTCTTGTATGCATGATGATTCCATCTGGCCAGATGACATCCCCTACCACCTCCATCGTGCCCATTTCTCACTTCACCCCATCTATCCCTACCCAAGCTTTAACATTACCTCACTTTTCTCCCTCTGTTCCCAAGAAACTACCCCCTCAAATTGCCTATAGCCAATAATTGACTATTCCATATGGTTTTCCACAAGGACATCCTTTTACAGGTGGGCACATTACCTCTCCTTCTACCTTCCAAACTCAATCATATCTTGCTAGGAAGGTGAGGGAAGCCTGAAGAGAGAAAAAGAGGATCAAGGAAAATAAGGCCTTGGCTACATCATATCTATGGTCACAATTTGACCCAATTTAGTAGCAACTGATGGTGACTCATTTATCACCAAA
Organism: Torreya grandis; assembly: GCA_037957365.1. Taxonomy (NCBI): domain Eukaryota; kingdom Viridiplantae; phylum Streptophyta; class Pinopsida; order Cupressales; family Taxaceae; genus Torreya; species Torreya grandis. The sequence goes on along the minus strand of JARHVA010002137.1, from coordinate 1,787,785 downwards.
TGTAATCAAACCAAGCGAGTAGATGTAGCCAAAAGACTACACAATGAATGCAGTGACCATAGACATGTCCCTATTCAGGCCACAAGACAAAACTAAGCTACTAATTGAATCCAACTTTGCATTTGTTGAAGACTTCTTGAAGACATCAAGGAAGCTATAAAAGATGAGGGCTGATCTAGCCAAAGAGAAGGCAAACTATAGCAGTTTGACCATAGAAATCAATAGAAAAGATAATGAAATAGAGAGTCTAAATAAATAGTTGTAAGATACTATTTCTCTTCAGACTCATCAGGTGATCTAGGCCCAAAATGATTCCTTAAAAGTAGGGCTAATGTAGGTAAATGATGCAATGATGACCCTAAGGTGAGAAAAAGTAGCATTACAAGCCCAATTTCAAGCTGAGCAACAAAGAGTAGAACAATTAACACTGAAGATAGCCAAAAGGCCAAAGAATGTAGGAGTGTTAAATCTAGTGAAGGAGATTTATGAATCCATGTGGAAAAGAATCTCTTTGGAGATTATTCAGCTCAGGCCTTCTCTCACCTTCCTTTCAAATGCATAGAAATTGTGTAAAAATGTGGAGAAATCCATTTAAGACACTCTAGCTAATATTTTTGGGAGAGTTTTGGATTCTAAAATGCTACTACAAAAGCTTTATGATGCAACGAATGGAACATTGTCAGTAGCAAGAATTAATAACAAAATGGTCACTGCTAAGTGAGTGAATGAGGTTTTTAGTTGCAATTACATAGCCATCAATTCTAGAGAGCTTCTCAATGTAATGAAAGAAGGAATTAGTGAAATGAAACAACACATTGAAGACCTAGTGTAATTAGGTCTTCATTCTCCATTTCCAGATGAAAACACTATGCTAATGATTGATGAAATTAAACCTTTGTTGTTGGCCAAGCATAATGATCGGACAATTTTTTAGGATTTAAGGGATGATTCATCAGTCCCTAAAGTAGAAGCTATTTTGATTCCTATTTCCCATATCAAATTCAAATTGAAGGCTATGGTTCAGATTTTGCATTTTTCACACAAGGATATTATTAACCTTGATTTAGCCTTCAATGAATTACATAATAAGTAGGGGTTATCTGATGATGAGTGGTCTGCCTATCAAACAACATTGATGAGGCTATAATTTTTTGACATTTTGATCAAGCAGGAGTTGTGGTTTCTTTTTGAGTAGGGTCAAAAGTCCTTGGGGTCGCCAACAACTGTAGAGTAAAAAATACTCTATGTTTCATTCTAATTTTCAGTTGCACACTACAAAATTTTTTCCCTGCACACTTTGGTTTGAGATGGTAGAGTTTTGACTCAAAGATTGGGCTCAATTCTATTTTTTTCCTCATTTTTCTCTAAGTGTCAAAGTCAAGCCAAAGCTGCCAAGTGTCATCAACTGAGGCACCTTTCATAATTTATATAAATTGGTTAAGACATGCCACATATCTCATAATAACTTAGTAGAACATGACAAGTGTCAGCATCTGCATTTCATATCGGCATCGACATTTGAAATATCTTTTAAGTGGAATGTTTCAACAAGCTAAGTTTTAAGATCAAGTAGAAGACACCAAGTGGAAATAATGAAAGGTTTCAATGTGATTTTCTAAAAGCATCAAAAGATGCCACGTATTCCCAGTTGAAGAAATTGGAAGCCACCACATGTCAACCTTTGAATTATCTTCACTTTGTTTCATTGATAAGCAAAGATTGTGGTGGGTCTTGATTTTTTGTTCTGAGGCAAGTGGAAGATGCCAAGTGCCACCATCTGTGTAAGTATGAAATGAGGCCCAATTGTTTCTATAGTATAGATAGGGCAATGTGGAGATGGACATGTGTCACCTTCCACAATTTTTTCAAAAGATAGCTAAAAGTAGTGGAGATCACCATGTGTCCTTTGTCAAGAGTAAGCAGAAAGTGCCACCTATCCCTATTCCCTTTTTGAAGTTGCTCGGATGAGAAATGCTTTGGGTCCCATTTTTAATAAAAGTTGTTTAATTTTTGGAGAAGTGGATGGTGATAAATGTCAAGGACTGAACACTTCTAAGTAAAGATATAATAAGAATATAGATAATGTAGAAAGTGCCATGTGTTTTCAGTAAGAATGTAGAACATACCAAGTGTCATTTCCCAATGCCTCCTAAATAATAAGAAGGTTTTTAAGAAATTGGCCAAGTGTCCTCTTTCATTTGATAGAAGGGAACATCTTGTGTATCTATTTCAGCTAATGAACTATGGGAAGACCAGATGTTTCAAGATCTAAAAAATATCTTATGTTAGACACTTCCAGTTCAGTTAGAGTTTAGTCAGGCTATTAGATTGGGAATGCATAGACAATCTGGAGGGAATCTAATGCTATAAAGATGGGTGTAGAGATCACCAGAAGTCATCATCAAAAGATTGGAGAGAATTTTTTGTGAGAGACTATTGTCAAGAGTTTTTAGACTTTTAGAGCTATGATCAGGAATATCATTTGCCTTTGTTATATTTTCTTGAATTGGAAAGTTTATGTAATTGTGCATGTTTCTGTGCCTTTTATGTAACTTGAGAGTTAATAAGATGATTGAGTTATGTGCCTTTGTTGGTGTTTTTTGTGTCATTGCAAAATTAGTCTAATTTGTAAGCTTTTGTTTCTATTATTTCTACCTTTTACATTGATCATGCCTTGTTTGCTCTTTAATGTAATCAAATCTTACATATAGTTTCACTATGCTCAGAATTAAGGGCTGAACTACATTTAAGTGCATCACCATAGTTAGATTTTATTTCTTTGTATTTGTGTTTCTATTTATATTCCTATCCTTTTCCTCCCAACACTTGAGATAAAGAAGAGACCAACTTCTTAAAAATCTGGAGGTCGTTTCAAGTTGCAAGTCCCACATTCTTGAAACTTCCCATTGTTGGTGTTAGAACAAAGCGTAATTTTAACCATCAACACCATCCTTGGAGATTATTTATTTAATGTATATAGTAAATGAATTACAACACCAAGTATATCTCCTTACCTTGGAAAAAAGGCTTATAAGTCTTGGATGGATGCCAATGATCTACATAGTAACCCTCTTCTGAAGGCATTCATTTCATTTTCTAATCATTTATAGATACCATCATTGCCTCACTTTGATGTAATTGGAGATCCATTTGTACACCTTCAAGCCTTTCAAGAGGCTTTGCCATCTCATGTGAGTCTTTTGATTATATTGTAATCATTCTAGTAGACATTAGTGGGGCAAGAACATAGTTGGTTCTAGTTGGTTCTTTCATCTACTCCCTATTGGCTCCTTACACAAATATGATGACTTAGAGGAGGCATTTCTCAAATATTACATATAAAACATGGGCCCTTGTGTTACATATGAGAAACTTGCCATATTGCATCATAATACTTCAAAACTAGTTAGTGAATATATATTATGATTTGAGATGCACATGTTAAGATTGATATATAAACCAAAAGATATATAAATTCAACATATATTTATTAAGGGGTTTAGTCAACCTCTCCTCAAGAATCTATTATATCAGATAGAGTCCTCTTTTAGTCACTTATGGTATATAGTTCTAGCCTTGGAAAAGAAATTGGGATTTATTGAGGTAGATTCAGTTGATCAAATTACTCTAGATTTCACAATAGTACCTACATATGCATCTCCTAACACACAACATCCACCATGCCCTAAACAAGATAGGAGACCATAGCTATAAAAGCAACTAGTTAAGAATAGAGAGCTAGTCTCTCGAGCACAACTTACAGTATGCACTATAGAGAACAACAACAAGGCACCACTGCAATTTAATTTGGAGTGGGATAGCCCATGTGTTATATTATCATCACTACTCAATAGGAGGTTAATCACATTACCTTCTACTCATTGGTGAGATCTGCATCTCTTATATAGACAACCACATCATCCCTTTTGTAACTATCATCATATCTCTGCACATAGAGATACTGATTGTTATGGACTCAGATATTTCATTAATAGTTGTGTTTATAATGGCATGATATCATTCACACATGGGGCTTTGAGATCTCCTTGATCATGGAACCATAAACCTCATTCATCCATGACTGAGTTATCCTAAGACATTCCTTTATAGGAATCATCAATCACTCATCATGAGAGTAATGTGGGTTCTAGGACAAAGCCTCATAGGAGATATCCTATTCCACCTATTTATAAGGTTTATAAACTATTAAAATGAGAGAAACCTACATATAACAATGTATTCTGAGGAGTACATAGTTTAGTTCCATATACGTATCTATCACAGTCATAGGCATCACAATAGAGTACCACTTCAGAGAGATATTCACTACAACTAGATTTTTAAGGTCATATCTCATGTAGCAACCCATTATGGTTAAGAATAAATGAACCCACATCATAGATTATTGATATAGAGAGATATTCACTATAGTCATATTTTTAGGGTCTTATCTCACGTAGTAACCCACTATGATTAAGATTAAATGAGCCCCCATCATAAGTTTTAGCTCCATCTCAACCTATTGATTAGTCATATGTATCATATCAGATAGCTTCAATTACACATCTATTAAGGTTATATTTCATAGAGTCACCATGCATAGCTATAGTTAGTACATAACACATAATATCAGATACAACATACATTCCTATATAACATGAGTAGTATGGGCACTTGTTCAGTTGGCCATCAAGGTTTAGATAAGGATACATCATAGAGTGATCTAATGCACATTTATACTGGTATCAGTTCATATATTCACTTAGCAAGGCAATGATGGATCCAAATGACTAGCCTTTGTATTCTTGAGCAATTCTCAAGGAATTGCACATAGAACACTCTCTTACATCCCCTTCTAATAACAACTAACATTCCTATTTCAAAATAGCCATCCCTAGCCAAACCAAATTATCCAAACCTAGACCTTACCAATATCCCATTTTACCAATCCTAAACGAACTTGCTTTATCCAAACAACTTACTAGTTACAAAACCAACCAAACTTTTACTCACATATGATTACAAATCAAACCTAAACATCAAAATTATCAATATATCATGAACAATCAAAATCACATCATAAAAAACATTTTTCCAAAACATACACAACCTCAAAATCCATACCAAATTAACTATTTATAATCAACCATTTAAAAATAAATATACCAATATTCCAAAATCCCTAACATAGTACACATGATTCAAAATTGAAACCAATATCCATATGTATATATAATAAATTTTCAAAAAATATCAAGGTAAAATCAATCATGAATGGGCATCAAGACCTCTCTCTTAATCTCACTATCCCCACTAGTACTAGTCCAATATCTAATCTCACATTCGATGGCCCTACACCTATTCAAACTCTCAAATGCCTCTTATGATGACTATCTCACTTTAGAAACAAACCATGATCTTCATGAAATTTTTCATACCACCTCTATAGCTCTATGTACTCATCCATAATCCTCATACTCATCGATCCATAATCTAGTGGAGGCATCCTATGCCTATCTAGCTTAGCCCTTAGCTTATCTCTCTCTCTCTCTCTCCCACTATTGTAACATATGTATTTATTATTATATCATCTCTATCAAACAAATGATCAAAAAAACTAGCTATAAATATCATTCACTCTATTAAACCCTCTTCTACAACATTATCAAGAACATGCCATGTGAGCCCTTAAAGTGTAGACTCAATGATGCTCTCCTAAAACCCATCATCTCCACTTCCTACCCCAACCTTTGCTTCATCCTGGACACCTCCCACTCTACCTACATACAAATTACAACACTACATTATATTTATACATTCAAATCAAACTAAAGCACAAGCTTATACATAATTCAAATAAAATTGCTACTTACCTCCCATCATCTAGATCATCATAGGATCCTTATACTTAGGAGTATCCCCTCCATAAATAAGATATAATAGTACCCACCAATGCCTCATCCCCCATGTGGTACATGCCTCTATACATCTAACATCATCTACATCAATAATATTTATAGCCACATCTTGTGCATCCAAAGGTAATCGTGCTAACTTAGCCTTAGTAGGCCTTGAATGAGCTCCTGCCCTTGTTTGTGCTCATGCACTCTACACCCATGCCCATGTTAGTGGGGGCACATACTATGGTACCCCAGACTATCTAGTCATGTGCTCATATTGAAAGTGCTTGTACACTCCAACCCAGTGGTCATGTAACCAACAACTGACCTTCTTATACTATAACTACACTCCATCCTTAACCCACCTAAGAAATCCTATATAAGACCTTCATGTGATATCACAAGCCACCAATCTATCTAAAACTCATCTATAATGATATATCCTAGGAGATAGGCTATCCAATTTACTCATCCACTGATCCCCAAATGGCCATGGAGATTCCCACTCTACACTAGGTAATCCAATTGATCAAATAACTACTATATGCTCATAAGCCTAATAATGTAATAAATTACTTTCACTCATACCACCACTAAAATCATCTTTAGTAAACCTGTAAAGATCCTTGTAAAGTGGGAAAGCATAGTCCTACCCCATGAGAACATAGTCGCATATACCTCTACACTATGAATGATCCTATGCATCCTATTGTAATTGACACCCCAATCCTATCCACAACAACAAATTAGGCTAATATCATAACCAATCAATTTTGCAAGCATAAAACACTTGACTACATAATAACTAAAAATAACACATCACTATCACTACCTATTTGATGTATGCCTAAGGTCACACTATCAAAATACAAGGATACATAATTAATAGAATCAACACCCAAGTCATCTTGTAATGTCACATGACATCAATTAACAAGCAAATGAAAAATATGGTACACATCCTCCATTGTCACATTAATCTCCCTTATAGGAATCTAGAAAGTACACGTGTCTACATTCCACCTCTCACATAAGGTGGTAATTATATATCTATCCCGCTGCATAATGCCAAGGTCACACACATGACCCAACCCTAATCTATCCATCATAGCTCTCTCATTAGTAGATAATGGCAATGACTACAATATCTCCATAACTTGGCCTCTATGGAAATTCCTCATCCATACCTCACCCTACAAAAACACTAGAAAACAACATATATATCATTCAACCATGCCAAACTAAATATCCAAGCTAAAAATTAATAAGTAATAAATCAAAATCTTAATAAACTAGCCCTAATGGCTAACAACACTACAAAAAAGACACCAACAGTGGACAGGAGCACTAGAACATGGATAACAGTGTTGAACCATGAAAATTAGCACTAGATCTAGGACAAAAATGTTAAAACTAGTAAAAAAATTCTAGGCTACTTTAAATATCTTTAAAACATCAAAAATAGGCTTCTAAACAATAAAAAATCATGTATTTTAGCTACTTACTAGGCTAACATCACTATTAGTCTCAATCTAGGCTACCAACTACTCAAATTGGGTCATGGTAGGTGTTCATCTCCTCAACGTATCTCTCATTCCATAACTCCAAATCTCAAACTAGTCAATGCACAAATGATTCAATAATCAATCCAATTTTCCTATATCAAACAACTTTTTCATCCAAAGCAAAATACTATTTTGCCTATAACTTGAACCCCATAGCTCCATTTTTCAAACCATTTTCTTCCACAAAATCATGACAATAATACCTTCAACTTCATGCCATATTTGATCTCTTACTACTTGATTTACCTATTATGGAACATGCATATCCATATTTATATTACACCCAATCACACACCTTGATCATCATTAATCAAAACTTTTTTCAATTTCAACAACTCAGTCTAATTAATCAAACAACTTCTTAATAAATTCAAACTATACCAACCTTATTTTTATCATTCCACCACTAGTCATCACTTTTGGATTGACCTCCTCTATAACAAATTTCATCCCTTTTCCCAAAATGGGGGCATCATTCCTACTATTCCTATTTTTACACCTATCCAACATGCCCATCCATTCTCATAGGTGGATACACCATGGTTCTTACATCTTCAATATTCAGATTATCAAATTCAGCTCCAATCAATCCAAATATATAATGATTCAGATTAAATGGGTCACTTAGTATTACTTAGGACATTCAAGGGGATACACCTTAAGTTTATTAATATATAAACTTTTTAGATACAATGGTTTAGATCATATAGTTCCATAGCGATTTTAGCTTATAGGTACATAGATTATTCAAATACAATGGTTTAGATCATATGGATCCATAGTGATTTCAACTTACAGGTACATAGACTATTTAGATATAGTGGTTTAGATTATATGGATTCATAGTGACTTCAATATAGATTCAGACTTAGATACCAGATTTGAGGGCATGTATAGTACTACATGTCTCACACATATAGCTTCATATAACATGACATAGTTATAGGACTAAATAGTAGATTACAAGCATAGTGTAGATCACAGTGTTTGGATCTCTAGTTTTTACACATAGGGCATGGCACGATAGGTCATATCACATGTGGTTGTATAGATTACTAGATTATATATACACATCACTCACATTCTACATTTAAGGGCATGACATAGATGTTCATGTTCTTTATCATCCAAGATTATACAAATTGGAATGGTAAGACATGCCAGTATCTTCTTGCATACTTACTAGAGTTTTAGATTACACCTAGCTATACTCATGTTATCACCAAGTTGGACCACATAGACATCTACATCAGTTGGTCCATTATATTACCCAGACCTAAACTACATGAGTTTGGGTGAGATAGAGGACAAACATTAGTTTTGGGCCTCTAATCATTTCTTAGTTCTAGTTCATATATTCAGAGTGGGGCAATAACATATTTTTCTCTTCATACCATATAGATTCTATACACACATTCCAAATTACATGATTTTATATGGGACATAAGGTAGAAATTGGTTTTGAGCCTCTGAGCATTTCTCATTCTAGTCAGATTTAGCATAGGGGTAAGCATTACCCTCCTCCATATTACATGAATTCAACTTCTAGATTTAGTACAAGGGCATCCATTTTAAGGATTCCTTCTTTCTCCAAGTACTATTTCGCTCTCCATCCACTTCCTTGGCTAGGAAGTGAGTTGGACCCTTTACAACACATTTATCTCTATGTAGGTAAGTTTAGGTACGCATTTTCTTTTCTTTCTTTTACTCTAATACTTCATTTCATTACATCACTAGAATAAAAGGGTGGAAAATATAGACACACTAAATTGTTCAAGCAACCACACATACCTTATCTTTTCACAGTCCTTTCATAGAAGACTCCAAGTGGAGAATATGAGCCTTTTTCACATATAGCCATGTCTTTTTTTTACTCATCCTAGTCTCATTCCATTCCCTAAACACCTTTATACTTATTCCCAATCATCCTTATCTTTCAAAATGGTTATTCCACCTTAGCCAAGTCAAATTTCCTATACTTATTGCATCCCCCCTAGGTCCTGAGCTTGTAGGATAAGAGCATTGGGATTGGACTATAGTGTTGGACCCTAGGGTGTCCACTTTTAGCACTCTTGTCCAAGGTCATTTTTAGCTCCAATGGTGAGTTTCCCACACTTAATGAGTCCCATCCCCTTTCTTAGCTTCATCCTTAAGTTTTCAAATGTTGGCCTAACGTGAATAAAGATCCAAAATTTTAAATAAAGAGTCTCCGATATAGAGGACTACACAAGGCATTTTATATCTATCACTTACTACTTTGGCACATTACATAATAAAAATTAGTCAATAGTTTAGCTTAGCATTTTGCATTACACATAAACTTGCATGCTTGATCAAGAAAGGGCCTAGGTAAAATTTCATTCTTGTATCTACCATACACATTGATTATTCACATTCTCTAAGGGAGAACTACATTACATCTGAGACCCAAACATTAAGAGTTAATGTAGGTGGTGATCAGGATAACAGGGGTTCTAGATCATGTGATCATACTTCCCCTAACCCATTTTTTCCCCTTTTATTTTGATGTATTTCGTGTTTCATGTGTATAGATATATCTATGGTTTAAATATTGAAATGGACCTATAATGAGCTCTATTTATATTTAGCCCTTGAAATTTCATACATAGGCTCTCATAGAGATAGCAAATAGAACCCATAAAGCTTAGACCTTAATGAAAATAGTGGTATAAAAGGACTATAGTGCTAGAACCTAGGGTGTCTAATTCTAGTGCTCCTCTCCTTTCACAAAATGAAAGTCAGATCTAGATTTGTGACATTATCCTAGTCCTATGCAGGAGATTTCAACCCCTAAATTATCCATTTCAGCCTATTTTTCAAGATAAGTTTATTTCTCTCCCTATGAAATTGATGTGATTAATTTTGATCAAAGTCTATATTTTATTGTATTTGATTGGATATTTTTCCTTATTCTAAACCTTTTATTTTCTAAGAACTAGACCCTAGTTTCCCAACAATAATAAAACACCTATCTAGACTCCTTGTACCCCTACCTAAAAATTTCAAAGCCTAAAACTTTCAATAGACACATCTTCAAGAAATTAAACTTCATATCTAGATCACTATCATATGCCCCCTTAAGCACACCAATTTTCATCACCTAGCTCATTATCTAAAGCATACTTCCTTCACAAACCTACTAGCCAATTAGGTCTCCATTTTGACAACATATTATCATATGCCCCCTTAAGCACACCAATTTTCATCACCTAACTCATTATCTGAAGCATACTTCCTTCACAAACTTACTAGCCATTTAGGTCTCCATTTTGACAAAAACATGAATAATTTGAAAACCATATAACTTCAAATCTCTATGAATCATTATTTAAAAACCCATTTGTCCCATTCAACCTATTAAGAGGCCTTAGAACTTAAATCATAAGGCATGCCACTTTTCTAGTAGAGATCAAAATCCTAGAAACTCAAAACAATCAAGGTCAACAATTCTCCTTTTGGTCAATGACCACCTATGAAACGTCTTGCAGACCTAGAGACATCCATCACACACTTTTGGACCAATATTTGAGATTACACACCATTAGGAACCTCGACTTCCTATAACTAGTTTTAAGACCTATATACTCTTAATCACAAACTAGTAAACCCAAGAGTAAACAAAAATCTCCAATTTAACTTCAACATACCTTCAGACCATAAAAACACTTGGAACACATCACAAATAAGTGTACAAACCTTTATAATCACCAAACTCTTCTTGGCATTCCATTAATATCATTAGACCTTGTAGTATAGATCTTTCACAAACCTCTAGAGAAAACACATGAACTTATTTATCCCCATTAATTAATGACCTTATAATATCAACATAAGTATATATACAAGTTGGAATTAATATCTTGATCACACAAACTTCATTTTCTAAAATAAAGATGTCTCCTAAGAAACATAGGCAAAGACACCCTATTTCATAATGTCCTATACCAATGTAAAACCAGGAGTTACCCACAACTCCTCATATTCATTTTCCTCCTTGGTCATCTTATGCTTATATTTATTTATATTCTTCTTATGCTTCATAAAATTAACATGCTCATATACTAAATCATTCTCCTTATTTTATATGACTAGATTGATAATACATAGAGACAACATAGATTCGTGACATACCTTTTCATTTGTAAAATCCTCCTTGTATCTTGGAACCTCATCACTAAGTACTAAAAATTGATGTACTCTCTATTAATATTTCTCAATAATAGTATTATGTTCATTTTTATCCATACACATCTTATAACTTACCTCAACCAACACTTTATTCTTCTCCTTAATCTTGGTCTCTTCATTCTCAACATGAGCAGATAATGAGAGTCCTTAGTAGTCTTCAACTTTTGTAGCATTATCCATCATAAAAAATAGATTACTTGGACCTAAAAACTCATCATGACTCACCTTTGGTTTCCATGAGCTAACTTTCTTTTTTTCCTTTCACTCTAGGAGCTTGATTGAACCTATTCTAACTTAATGGCCTTTGCTTGCAAAATATAACAATATGACCTCTTTATTTATAGTTGTATCAAACCATACTCCTTGATGGAAAATTGGATTGTATTACCTTAAATGGACAATTGTTTTAAAAGTGTCTTTCATCATGGTAATTTAAGAAATCAACCTTGATTATACCTATTTACTAATGAGCCCCATCATAGTTTCATGCAAATTCATTTTTAATAGGTCTCTTAGATTATCTAGCTCTATGACCAAATTGATTATAAGTATAGTAGTAACCATTGAAATTTACATAGCTCATAGAGTTTGGCTATCTTATCTAATTTTTCATCAATTTATTTATACCATCATTCCTTATCTGATGATTTTTATTCAAAGGCTGATTGTCTTTGTTCATGTTAGTATTCATCTTATCTTGAGTTGTAATCTCTAGTTATTCTTTGTATCTAAGACCAGTCTTATCACTTGCACGCTTTTAATCATTTAGAATGTTGTATAGATAACTTGAGATCTTTTCAAATCTCACAAATTACATTACCTTACTAGATATATTCTCTAACTTAAATTTCAATGACTCATTTTTAATTACATACCTTGCACATTCATCTTATTTAGCTTTTAGGCTTGTAGACAAGATTTCTAATAAAAAACTAATATGCTTGACCATATATTCATGCTTCTTATCATCTTCATCCATTCTTGCATAAAACACACTAAATTTCTCCTCAAAGTCCTTGATTTTAGATTTCATCTTCTTATTGATCATCTTCTCAATACTAAGTTCTTCATGAGTTTTTGTCAATGAAGCCTCATAGTCCACCTTATCTTCATTATCATCTTAATAACTCCAAATAGACTCCTTTTAATGTGAGTAACTACCTTCCTCAGCCATGAATAGATCTTCATTTTCAATAGATCCATCATCTTGATGATCATACTCTGAGTCACTGACTTCACTTTCATCTGATGAGATACAATATTATTTGGTGTAGAGACTCTTCTTGTCCTTGAAGTACTTCTTATTGTTAAACCTTATAAATACCTTTTTGATTTTTGCTAGATATAAATGATCTTTATCCATCATAATGACCTTGATCATGCTCTTTATCTTCATCCTTAGTATACTTATGAGGTAACCTTTTATCAAAATGTCCTATCTTACCATAATTAAAGCAATTGAGGGGTAGTTTTCCTTTATAATTACCTAAACCTATTCTCAATTTCCTTGAAATAAAATAAATTAGTTCATCCTCATCTATATCAAAAATGCCATCCTCTTTGGATTTATTGCCTTGAAAATTCTTCTTTGGATTCATTTTTATCCTAAATGTTTCTTCCTTCTTTGGTGGTATATCATCATTCTTCTTCATCTCATAGGTAGTAAGGGTGCCATGAAATTGATCCATCTTCAATTGAGTAATATCATGACTTTCTTCTATGGCATATACATTTAGATCAAAATTGAGGGATAGAGACCTTAATACCTTTTGAACTATAAAAACCTCTTCAATGTTCTACAGGTTATTTCCAAGACCTTTGATAATGTTCACAATCTCATCAATTATCTATAGAAAGGATGATGAAAAATCTTTTTCATTTATCTTGAGACTTTCAAAATTCCTCTATGAGTCTACAACTTAGCAAGATTGATCTTTGAGTCTACTTCATAAATGATCTACATTTTATCCCACATATCTTTAGTATATTTACAATGGATTAACTTGGTGAGCTCAATCTATATAAGACCACAAGTGATTGCATTCATTTCCTTAGAATTATCCTCAAATAGATTCTTTTCTATGACACTAGATGGAGGAGTAGTAGGAGTAACATAACCATCCATAATAGATTTATCTACAATAAACCCTATGGACATAATGTATGTCCTCATCCTAGAATTTTAAAATGTATAATAAGATCCATTAAACATCGATGCTTTCTTCATGGAGAAATCTCCTTGATGACTACCCATATTGTACTTTAGATCACCTTCAAGATATCAAGCCTTTACCAAAGGACTTCCTTTGATACCAATTATTAAAGGTACAGTAACTAATAGGGGGTGAATCACTAAGCCTAGATATTTTAGTTTCAATTTTAGTCCTTTCAAACTATTAAACAATCAACATATATAAACTTGATCAAGAAACATTAACAAGATAGCTCATTCATTCAATACATACACAATATCAAACACATAACACATAGTTCTTATGGGAAACCCTCATGGGGAATAAAAACCATTCTCAGTCTTACAACATATGGACTATTATCCTATAATAAATTAAAAACAAGAAACTAGTCAACTACTTTAGACCAATAAGCCTTGATCATATCCTCCTGACCAAAGGCATTTAGTGAAACATATGTTTCACAAGGAACAACTATCCCTAAAGAAGATCAACTCATTTAGAACCTATTTTAAACACTTAAAAATTAATACTTATGTCTTCAAAACCTGATGATGGATCTATATTTATCTAACCCATGCACAAATTTCATCTCTATCTCATATAGGCCTCTCACATAGTCATGTCATAATCTCCCTCCTTCTTCACTCAAGCTATCCTCTTATACACACTTAGACCTCTTTTCATATCCTCAAACTACAATATAACTGTTTAGACGTTGTACATATGACCTTTAGGTCATACACATAGTCCTCACTCTACACTACTCATTAACTCATCAAATAGGTATTCTACCTCTCCTTTGTTTCATAATTCTCACATGAACCTTGCACTAGTCTCACTCACAAGTCTCACATACAAGTCTAGAAGTCATCACGTTTGATTTCACTATATATAAATGTATCATGATTATAAATATAAAAATATTTATTTTTTGGACACAATACATTCCTTTACCCTTAAGGCATATTACATGGGTCACACTCAAGAAAAACTCTCTTTCAAATAGGCCTAAGTCACCTTTAGGTCCTATGTAAACCCCATTCATCTCTTTGAAACTTTTCCATGAAAAATAATAAACATAATAACACTTTATAAATACATGGACCAATTCCACATGATCTATAGGTCCTCCTTAAATTGTAATAACTAACACAATACCCTTTTACTTAAGCACAATTCACTCAAACAACTCTCTGTACACACAGTCATTATAAATGAACATAGAGTAGCCTTATAAGCCTTTATTCATACTAAATATGATTGGTCAATAATTCATAATGCACATAGTTCATCTTCATGGACTCTCAAACACTCCTAAATAGATAATTAATCATGAGATATCAAAATAACATTAGAGCAAACTCAAATATCCTTCTTGAGTTACTTACAGAATATGCATGAACACATAGTCAACTTTGAACCTTCAAAACTTTGACTATACACAATTTAAAATATTTAAATTAGATTCATTAGATGCATATTGTATTCTTATTCATCTTTTCTTTTTAAAACATGGTCATATTTTGCATAAATTGAAAGATATAACACAAAAACTAGACACTAGTTTTTCCTTTGATAAATTTAAATATTCAAATACAAATGATCATAGTTAAACTTCCAACACCATGATATCACCTTTATTCCTCACTAATAAAACTAAGCAAACATCATCAAGATTTTTTATGAATCTAAACCTTTAACACATAGTCTACCAATTCTAAATGTTAAACCTTGAACATGTTGACCTCATCTCATGAAATATGGAAACTTTAACCTCATGTTATATGTTGATCTCTTTGAGATTGTCCTAGATTTAGCTATGATATACAACTATCACCTTGACCTCTTGAATTTTAATCTCACCATTTATCTCTATCTATGCAATCACCTGCTCACCATTGATCCTTGAAAGAATCTTAATCTTTATCTCTACTCAACATTAAACATTAAACACTTGGAACCATTTCAATACTTACTAACTTCTTAGAGAAATTCACTCCATTGGTGTTGATATAACTTTAAATTACCCAAAAATGACTATGGGAACCTTTGAATTTTTTTTTAAGTTCAACTTTTCACCTCCATATCTTTTGATTCACTCAAGTGCATGTTCTATAATTTGGACCATATGATGTCCTCATATAGGAGAATCCAACCATGTAAAAATTTTCTCCTAAAACCCTCACATGTGTGAGATATAATGACATTAAAATGATGACTCAGACTTTTATACCATAGAACCAACTATGTCAAAACCTTATCTAGAAGGCCAACTTTGAACATGTATATATTTTTATGCACTTTGATGCTTGACCTAAAAGTTAACACAAATAAAGTAGGCATAAAACATAACAAACCCATATGATCAAATTATCTTTAAAAATAACACGTGATATATGCCACCATCAAAATGCCTACTCAACTCTATCTTGCCTTATGAAAATTTGGCTAAGAAACTATGACAAACTACATGGGAGCCCAACTTTGCACTTGCATATCTTTTGTTGTGCTTAGGTGCATGACTTAAGATTTAGTGCATAAGAACTAGGCAAAATAATGAGCAAACCAATGTGACCATTTCCTCTAAAAACCTCTAAGCATGTGAATTTTGACATCATAAACATGCTTACTCGGCTCTATTTGAACATAGAAAACACTGTAAAAAATTCTTGAGAGCCCAACTTTACACCCACATATATTTGAATATACTTAATCGAATGACTTGAGAATTTACAAATAAAAACTTGGGACTAATTCGATCACATCCATATGACCAAATCCCACTAAATCATCCACATATGGTAATGGTGACATCATCAAAATGCCTACTCAAATTTTTTTATCACTAGACCCAAAATTTTTAGATGAAAATAATAGACTATCAAATTATTTCCACTCATGCACACCAAACACTCAAAGTATTCTTGATTTTTGATAGGACCCCTTTCACATGCTGAAAACTCCATACTCATCCCTGATCATCTCTAACTATTCTAAGACTAAAGTTCAACCAATCCAAGTTTAAGCACACTAGAACAAGCATATTACACACTTTGTCATTATCACTTAGGCTATCAAGGCACTTCATACACTCACCAGGACACCTCCATGACATCATTGAAAATATCAAACATTTCATTATCTATATATATTAATGTTTTAATCTACATAATGGTATTTTTTTATATAAAAATGATAACCAACTAATGTTCCCAAACATTACTAAGACATGATGGCTACTCTACATGTGATAGTAACCAAATCATGCAATTTTATGTCAAATCATGAATTATATAATATGACATAATCACACTAATAAATTACACATATAATATACTTATAAAAACCATAATTAAATCACACAATATTAATTCTACATTATCATTAAACTGAGTTAATACATAATTTAACATGCATAAATGATTATCTAAATGCAGACAACATCAGAATATACTAACTCTAACCATTAAAACTATGCATTTAATATTTACTATTTAATGTGGTGTGTGCATGATTCTTATCCATTCCTCTACTTTACCCCAAAAAAATACATCTATGTCATCCTCTCTTATGATGCTCTCCCTCCATCATGCTTTGAGGGATGAATCTCTCTTATGTCAAGCTCATGACAAGAAGGTGGTCAGTCCATAACATCATGATATATATCACAAAATACTACCAAAATAACAAATCAACATGATCATAATTTAATAATATACAATATAACTTACTCATAACAATGTAATCATGAAATCAAAGAAACATACAATTATCCCATAACAACATATGATTAGTTAAATAATAATAAAATCAAATTACTAACCATAAAATTACATGGATAATCAAGTAAATTTACTTTTTAGGGAATTGAGATGTGACAATATGTATAGATATACTATTATCAAATTTTATCACTTACTGATGCTTTCCCTCTTGTAAAAACTTGTCAAATTTTAATCTCTCTAAGTGCATGCCTTAAAGGGTTTATAAGGAAAAGGGTGGGTAGGCCTTTGGTGTTTGGAAAAATATGTTTCTATCTATGTGACAATCATATCGTTAATAATATTAATATAACAAAATTACATCATCTATACATTTACCTATTATTATGTCTCCCTAAATTAATGAAACTATGAAATATGGCTAAGTCTAAAATCTAGTAAGACTCTTCAAAACCTAAAATTTGCATTATAGCTCCTATAGGTCCAAAACCACTCTTAAATATATGAAAAATGTGTGTGTGTGTGTGTGTGTGTGTGTGTGTGTGTGTGTGTGTGTGTGTGTGTGTGTGTGTGTATGTAATATAACTTAAATTATATGAAAATATATGCCTAGACCTAAATGTCAATATGTAATTATATGTTTATTTTATATATTACCTATTTAAACACCTTTTCCATCTTATCCTACCACATCTGCCATGGTAAATACCATTTTCCACCTTGTCATAATAAATTGAACATGGATGATTATATCATTATAATATATCATCCAGGTAGATAAAATATTATGGTAGTAGCCCAAATTTATGTAGTTTAAAAGTTGTGGCACATGCTTCACAACTAGGTTAGCCATGGCCGACCTAGTTTGAGTTTAAATGCTAACTTTTAAACTAAGTTAAGGTGGGTCAATATTTTCTAATAAAATTATAAAATGGGTTACAATCATACTTAATTATAAATAAAAATCCCATTTTAGTATAATAGAGAGGAATATTCATTTTCACACTATTATTTCTCACATTTTTGCTTTAGTCTACATTTGGAGAAATCATTGCTTAGATATTATCATTGAAGGACATAAATTGCCTTTTAGAGTCTTGAAATCAAATAGGATACGTATTTTATCCTAAATCTGATTTCAACCCTTTTTTTCTTTATAACGATAAAAAAAATCTTACAATGTACCATTGACCAAGGAGAAGATTGTGGCTTGATAGGTTTTATTCAAGATAAGTATTTATAACCTTATATCTTTGATTTGATAGATAAATATCACATAGTTAATATCTTGAATGTATGTATAAGTCATTGTTTAAATATATTATACACTTAAACTTAGTGTGGCTATAGGTTCATTCAAACTAGCCATTTTTCACTCTAGGCAACCTAGGATTTCATTTTTGTCCTATGGTTTCTTATCCTTTTTAAAAACATCTAACCATCCCCTTTATTTATGTTGTAAGATTTGTTATCACTATATAAGATTACTTACATTGGTAGATATCTAGTTAGGGATATTTCATTATATTTATTGCATAGAGGATTTGAAACCCTCTCCATTGATGTTGTGTGATAAGTGATCCTTTAGATAGTTTTAACATATCCAATTGGTCATGCCCCAATATAGCTAGGTAACCAACAGGTTTTAGTTGATTTACCTTCTCTGAGTCCATATCTATTAGTTAGGATAAATTATAGGTTTATATTGGTTTTTTATATACATGATATATTATAAGTGTATGGTGAATAATAGATATGGGATTATAGTTGAGGTATTTTATAGCTATGGAATAAGGAGGAATGAAATAAATCAACTATGTTATCTTACATTTAATGGTATTATGTGGCAACTCAAAATAAAATATGAAAAAATAAGAAAAATGGAATTGTTCTTTATTAATATATTGGTTTATATTGAATTTTATCTTTTTTATTAAATTATTCATCCATGGACTTGCATGTAATATAAATATTTTACATATAATGGGGAAGCTGCATGTAAAGAACACAAAATATTTGAATAAATAAATGATTAATAGATTTAATAATTATGATCATGATTATTATAAAAATTAGAAATTCAAAAAAATGAAACCCTAATAAAATTGCTAAAATGATAGAAGGAGAACCCTCTGATAAACTAGGTTCTTACAATATTCAATAATAAATCAGGCTCACGAATATGTTTTATCAAAATTTAGGATTAATAAATTGTTAATATAATCATGACAAATAACTGAGTAAAATACTAATGTATAAGATATGTAATAAATACACATATCTGATTTAGATTTTTATAAATTTTCTAAAATGGGAAAGTACTGGATATAATTAACTTGGTACTCATATCTAATAGACATAACTAGAGATTATGTAATCAACTATGGGAATGTGTGAGGTAAATGTGAATCAAGAATAGGGATGTATTTTATTAAAGGATAGGGTGTGATACCATATAATTATAGCATGAGTTTTTTTTTATTGGGTGCATAAGTGTCCTTTAAGGTTTTCTCTCTCTATGTGAATTTTGACATGTGTGACTTTGCCTATAGGTCATATTGTATGATCAAATTCACTCAATTCACTATGGGATCCATTGTGTGCATTATTATTCACTTGAAACACTATATTAATGATAAATAGTAACAAATAAAATAAATGGGTAAAAAAGGGTTAGGGTTGTTCTTTTTACTTTACCTCAATGCCCTTTGTGTTAAACATTGCTTATATGCAAATACTTTGAAGAGGGTTCAAACTCCATAGAGTTATCTTTATTTAGTATGATGATAATTTTGGAATTATGTTATTGATATTATATTTACTTTATTTTTTATTTTATGTGTTTAGGATTTTTAGTTAACTCATTTATATCCTAAATTATTTCTTTGGTCAATTTTGGACACTTTCAATAATTTTCTATAAAATAGTTAAAACTACCAGTTAACTCTAGTTTATTGTATAAGTACTCAAATGAGTTTCTAAGAGGTGGAAAATAATTATAGTGTTACTTAAAAAAAATTAAAGTGTATTTAATTTAATACATTATTTATAAGTAATTTTTTATGCCATAGTTGGCTAGGTTGCAAGATTTAGTGGCTTTTTTAACAAGGATTCTAGCATGTTGACCTTGTTTTGAACTTAAGTCAACCTTGTTTTATTTAGTATTTACATTAGTATTCCTTAATTTATCTTAGAGTATAATTTTATAAGTACAATTATATATTTCTTATTTTTTAATTTAATTTATTTATTTATTACTTTATGATTTTATTTAAATAACTTATTATGTAGGTTATCTTTAATATGCTTATTTTAGCATTATTTTATTAATAAAGAATTACACAGACATGTTTTAGAGTTAATTCCTTTTGAAAAATCATGTTGCATATTTTTATTTCAAAAAAAAATATAGGTATGTACAAAGGAAGACTGGTAAGGATATGTTTTTGGTTTTAAATTTATTCATTACAAGTTTTCATCACCAATCTCACTTACAACATAGCCAGTTTGACATATAGTAATTCTAAAACTTTTTTGTTGATACATATCTTAAATTTTAGAGAGAAATAAATTTTATTTTCACTCCTTCATATATTAAAAACCTTCATTTGGTATAATATCCATGTTCAAGCAAAGATCAGAAGGTTTTTCAAGCCATTATTAGAAGAAATAATGGCTTTAGTGAATTATGCTTCCATGAATATTCTTATTTTCAAATATGAAAACTTTGAGTACTGGAAAAATTAGTTGAAAATAATTATTATATGGAAAATAATTTTTGATAATATTCTCCATGGGGAAACACCACCTCAATATTAGAATAACTTAACACAAGAACAAAAAAGAAAAAAAATGGATGAGGAAAGAGATGCACAAGATTTATTCTATATTTAGTGTCATAGACCCAAACATTATTCCATGAATTTTTGGATGCATGAATGTTTATAATGCATGGAATACCTTGAAAAATTTGTATAGATGATCTATTAAGCTAATTTAAGTAAAAATCCAAAGCCTTAAAATTAATTTTGATAATTTTATAATTTTAGATTCTAAAAGAGTAGGAGATTATTACATAAGGATAAACTATTCAATTCATTGAATAGGATTTTATGGATAAACTATATAAGATAGTTTTATAGTTAAAAACTTTTTGAGATATTAAATCTAAATATGGATGCATATTATGATCACTCTTGAAGATTTTAAATATATGAACACTGTAAGTGTAACTAATTTAGTGGGTTTATGAGACAACGTGAGACTATATGAAGGACATATAAAACATAGTATACAACATGAAGTTCAAACCAAGGTAAAGGTTTCAAATACCAAAGTGAAAAATAAAAATTATAATCAATAGAATTTTAAAAAAATAAAATTTAAAGGGTAAAGATGAAGCTAAATTTATAGGTAAAATTAAGATATAATTTACTTATCTATTGAAAAAATACTAGGACACATGATTAAAGATTGTTGGATACTATTAGTTAAGAATCAAGATAATCAAGAGATGAAAAATAAAGATTTTAAAGCTGAGAAAAGTGATCTTAAAGAGGGATCATATTATTTTTCTAAAATTTTATAGGAATAAATAAAATAATTTTTTTGGTTGATTTAGCTTGCTCAAATCAAATGAGTATCCATAATGATGGTTTCAACAAGCTTGATGATCCCTTTAAAATCCAAGTAAAATTAGGAGATGGAAAGTTCATCCAATTTTATTTAGAAGTCTACATGAAAAACACCATAAGTAAATTTAATGGTGATGTAAATGATCCTAATATTATTTATCATAATTTTGTAGGATATAGTGATTAAAGGAAAACATACAAATTTTATAATCCTACTAGTAAATCCAAAATCATTTCTAGGGATTGTAATTTTTTTTAAAAAGTGTATGTTAATTATGATCATGTAGATATAGAATTAATAATTGAATATGTTCACCCTATTTAATTTTATTTCAATGGATTATAAATTCCTACACATGTTTATAATTCAATAGAAAATAATACTAGCTCTTTGAAATATACTAGTCATCCATCTACATCAACATTAAGCAAGAAACGATGTTTGTTGAATCCTCATCCAACCAATTAGATGTTAGATATAAATTATTATAGTATTATTAAAATGTTTAAATGTTAATAAAGTAATTTTTTATGATTATTATGATGAAAATATTATGTTTTCATTGCCAACTATGGTTAGTGAACCTATAAGTTATGCAAAAGCTAGTTAAAAGAAAGAATGGGTTAATGTTATGAAATTGGATATGGATTGAATTGAGAGGAATGATACATATAATTTACTTAAATATAAATTAATTATTTTTTTTTAAAATTTTGTCTATAATACAAAATTCAAGAGTGATGGTAGAGTTGATAGGATAAATGTTATAATAGTTACAAAAAAAATTGCATAAACATATGGGGTTGACTATGAGGAAATTATGCACTTGTAGCATGTCAAGATACTATAAAACTAATTTTTAATATATATAATCATAAATTATGTAAAATATATCAAATGGATGTCAAAATTTCATTCCTAAGTTGAGTTATTGAATAAGAAGTATATGTGGGGCACCCAAAAGGTTTTGAGGTAAAGGATAAATAATTTTAGGTATATAATTTGATGAAGGATATTTATGGGATAAATAAATGTCTAAGAGCTTGGTACCAAATAATTGATATATTTTTATTGGATCAATTATTTTTAATAAGTAAAATTGAACCATCTCTTTACATATAATCATATAGTTCTAATGTTGTATATGTTTATGTCTATGTAGATAATTTGATCTTTACAAGTAGATCTATGGAGATGTAAAATAGCTTAAATGAAGATATGAAGTTAGAATTTGATATTAATAATATTTTACTTATTAATAAATTTATTGGAATTTATTTCCATCAAAATAAATAGGAAGTATTCATTTTTCATGCTAAGTATTCCCAAGACATGCTAAAAAGGTACAATCTTCAAGATTCAAATCCCATAGACACTCCAATTATAAGTGGGGAAAATATTATGAGGAAGGATGGAAGTCCTTAAGATAATGAAAATACTTTTAAATAAATGGTGGGAGGTTTGATATATCTCACTATGATAAGGCTTGATATCATCGATGGGGTTTCACTATTTTTTTATATTTAAGAGAAAACCATCACTCAAGCATTTGCAAGTAGTGAAGAATTTTGTAAGATATGTAAGATGTATTTATATTCATGGTATTCATTTCAAACTAGAAATTTAATTATGTCTAATTGGATACATAGATTCATATTGAGGAGGATCTAGTTGTTAGGGTGTGGAGCTAAAAGCTTCACCAAGGAGCAGACTTAAACAGGTTCGGGTCTACACAGACACCGGCGTCAGTCAGGAGCGACTGACGTCGGTCAGTTGCAGTTGCAGAGGCACCAACGTCGGTGGTAGGGTCGGCCGGCGACGGTCACAAGCGAATAGGCAGGAACCGACGTCGATTACCTGCATGTCCAGAAAGTTATTTTCGTGGACAGAAGCGAGTGTTTGCATGATAAGTTTGAGTTGTGGACTCAAGCTTGCATCTCTATTATTAGCATTACTATTTTTAGAGCCCTTGTTGAAGAGGCTTAACTGTTTGTTGTAAGAGCATGCTCAAGTTTCCTATTTCTATATGTAGGAAAGATCTTCTTAGCTTAGGATGTAAGAGTAGAACTGTATGAGTAGAACATTATGAATGTTTGAAGGATAGTACTGAGTTGCATCAATCCAGGTTGTTGGATTTGATTGTACTTGAGAGAGAGCTCTTGAGGAATAGATATCTAGTGAGAGATCTTGTGTGCATCTGAGAGAGGTGTGGAAGAATGAAGTTTCTTCAAATTGTATTCCTATTGTAAAGAGTTTTTAATACAAGTTTTCAGGGTGTTTTCTTGTATATCTTGTTTTGTGCTATTTATCATTTCAGTTACTTATCTATCTGATTTATTTCCACATTTATTGCTTTCACAAGTGTAATCCATTGTTGGTTGATCCCCAAAAAGTGGTATCAGAGCCTTGGTTACAGGTTTAGAGCTTGATATTTGGTATCAAAGCTCAAGTTCACTAACAGGTGGTTCAGATCTGTGTAGTGTGTTTGGATTATAGGTTGCTCACAGGGGTTTCTGCAGAGATTTCTGTTTGAGTGGGAGAAGCAATGGTAGAAGAAAGTAAGTTGAGAATGGAAAAGTTTAATGGCAAGAACTATCAACACTGGAGAATGCAGATAGAGGACTATCTGTATCAGAAGGATCTTTACTTACCGTTAGGTGGGATAGCAAAGAAGCCCAAGGACATGGAGGATGAAGAATGGGAAGTTCTTGAGAGAAAGGCTCTGGGGTCTATAAGACTGAGTCTGGCCTCCACTGTGATATCTAATTTGTCACAGGCAAAAACAATGGTAGAGTTGATGACTACGTTAGCAAATATGTATGAAAAACCCTCAGCTTCAAATAAGGTATATCTTATGAAGCAGTTATTTAATTTGCATATGAATGAAGGTGGATCTATTTCTACTCATCTAAATGATTTCAATGGTATTGTGAATCAATTAAGCTCAGTAAATATAGTGTTTGATGATGAGATAAAAGATCTTTTAATATTATGTTCTTTGCCTGAAAGCTGGCATGGCTTAGTAATGGCAGTAAGTAATACTGCATCTGCATCAAATATTTTGAAAGTAGAGGATGTTGTTAGTGTTATCTTGAATGAGGAAATATGCAGGAAAAGCACAGAAGAGGCATCCGGGAATGCTTTAAGTTTTGAGAGCAGGGGAAGGCAAAAAGAGAAGAGCAAGAAAGGTAGAGCAAGATCCAAGTCTAAGGGGAAAGGCAGATCTAAATCCAGAAATGGCAGGAAGCCACAATGCTGGCATTGTGGAAAGATGGGGCACATAAGCAGAGATGTTGGTCAAAGCCTAAGGAGGACAATCAGCACGAAGGAAAGGAAGAAGCCAAGATTGCAGGTATTGCACAGGATGCTTTAATTTTCTCTCTACATAATAATATAGAGTCTTGGGTATTAGATTATGGTGCATCTTTTCATGCTACTCCTAACAGGGAATATTTCAGTGACTATATCCATGGAGATTTTGGAATAGTGTACTTAGGGGAT
Organism: Torreya grandis; assembly: GCA_037957365.1. NCBI lineage: Eukaryota > Viridiplantae > Streptophyta > Pinopsida > Cupressales > Taxaceae > Torreya > Torreya grandis. The sequence continues at coordinate 1,762,058 of JARHVA010002137.1, read as the reverse complement.
GATGAGCCTTGTAAGATTACTGGCAAAGGTAAAGTGCAGCTGAAGATGCAGAATGGCAACACATGGGTATTGAGAGATGTGATGCATGTTCCTAGTTTGAAGAGAAATTGTATTTCTACAGGTAAGCTAGGTGATGAGGATTGTACAGTAACTCTCACAACAGATTCTTGGAAGGTGACCAAGGGTGCACTTGTTATGGCCAGAGGTAAGAGAGAAGGTACTCTCTATTTGTGTAATTGTGTTACTAACAAATCTCCTTCAGTTTTATCTACTTCAGATGTGGATGCTAAATTGTGGCACTCAAGGCTTGGCCACATGAGTGAGAAGGGGATGTCAATTCTTAAGTCTAAAGGTATGCTTTCAGATTTTTAAAGTATGGATCTAGAATTTTGTGAGCATTATGTATTTGGAAAACAGAAAAGGGTTAGTTTTCTCAAGACTAGGTCTACTAAGAAAAGGCAAAAGTTGCAGCTTGTTCACATAGACGTGTGGGGACCGGCTCAGGTAGCCTCTATTGGCGGATCATGGTACTATGTTACATTCATAGATGACACCATAAGAAAGGTATGGATTTACTGTATTAAAAAGAAATCTGATGTTTTTGAGACTTTTAAGATTTGGAAAGCTATGGTTGAGAATGAAACAGGTAGAAGATTAAAGTGCTTAAGATCTGATAATGGCGGTGAGTTCTATAGTCTTAAGTTTAACTGGTATTGTTACACTCACAGAATCTAAAGGCAAAAGATGGTTCCAAGGACACCTCAACAGAATGGTATTGTTGAAAGGATGAATAGAACTATCATGGAGCGTGCAAGATGTATGAGATTGCATGCAGGGTTGCCCTTAGAGTTTTGGGTAGAAGCAGTTGACATCACAGTGTACCTGATTAACAGAGGACCCTCTACAGCTCTGGATGGTGGAATTCCAGAAGAGGCATGGATAGGTAAAAAGGTCGATCTCTCATATCTCAAAGTTTTTGGTTGTGAAGCCTTTGTGCACATAGATAAGGAAAATAGAAAGAAGCTTGATGCTAAGTCTATGAGGTGCACGTTTATTGGCTATGGCTCAGATGATTTTGGTTTCAGATTTTGGAATCTGAGAACTAACAAGGTAATCAAGAGTCATGATGTTATTTTCAATGAAAGAGTGATGTACAGTGATCAGATAAGGAAGCTAGATCAGTCTGGATAGAGCAATGATGAATTGGATGAAGTTATGGTCCAAAATGAGCTCACGGGAAAAAGAAATAATCACTTACAGGAAAACACAGAGATTGACGTTGGTAGGCTAGGAACCGGCGTCGGCAGTACAGAAACTGATGTCAGTCATACAGAGACCGACGTTGATAGACCAGGCACTGACGTCGGCCAGGAAGAATCGGCGTCGGCCAGTAACAGGTCTACAAGTGGCCGAGGTCGGTCACTGTCAAAAAATTTGGGTGGACAGATTGTTGAGAACGAGTCCAAGACACTCATCAGGAGGTCTGAAAGGGTAAGTAAGCCTCCAATTAGATATTCTCCTTCCTTATATTATTTATTGCTAACCGATGGTGGAGAACCAGAGAGTTTTGAAGAAGCATTACAGGTGGAGTCCAGGAGTAAGTGGGAGCATGGCATGGTTGAGGAGATGGAGTCCTTAAGAGAGAACCAAACATGGGATTTGGTTGTATTGCCAGCTGGTAAGAGAACACTAAAGAACAGATGGACCTACAGGTTAAAGGAAGGTGAGGATGGACAGATGAGATATAAGGCCAGATTGGTAGTGAAAGGATTTGCATAAAAGCTAGGTATTGACTTTGGTGAGATTTTTTCTTCTGTTGTTAAGATGACTTCTATAAGGGTTGTATTGTCTTTGGTTGCTTTTGAGGATTTGCATCTTGAGCAGCTAGATGTTAAGACAACATTTCTTCATGGAGATTTGGATGAGGAAATATACATGGAACAACCAGAAGGATTTGAGGTCAAGGGTAAGGAGAAGTTTGTGTGCAGGTTGAAGAAAAGCTTGTATGGCCTCAAGCAAGCTCCAAGGCAATGGTACTTAAAATTTGACAGGTTTATGACTGAGCATGGCTACAGTAGGTGTCAATCAGACCATTGTGTGTATTTCAAGAGATTTGATAATGGTAGATATATTATTCTATTGTTGTATGTAGATGACATGCTGGTTGCAGGGTCTCACATGCAGGATATCTCTGAGCTTAAGGTGAAGTTAGCTCAAATGTTTGCTATGAAGGATTTGGGAGCAGCTAAGAAGATCCTTGACATGAGAATTAAGAGAGATAGGAAAAATCACAGGTTGATATTGTCTCAGGAGGATTATGTGGACAAGGTGTTAAAACGGTTCAATATGCAGGATGCTAAACCGGTAAGCACACCTTTGGCTGGACATTTTAAGTTGAGTAAAGAACAATGTCCTAATTCACATGAAGAGGTAGAGTACATGTGTAAGGTTCCATATTCTTCCGCAGTAGGAAGTTTGATGTATGCAATGGTGTGTACTAGACCGGATATTGCCCAAGCAGTGGGAGTAATAAGCAAGTATATGGCCAATCCAGGTAAGGAACATTGGAAAGCAGTTCAATGGATCCTTAGATATTTGAGAGGAACCAGCAGTAGACACTTGTGCTATGGAGGTTCAGATACTTCTCTACATGGTTATGTAGATTCAGATATGGCAGGGGATTTGGATGGCTGAAGGAGCACTACAGGTTATGTTTTTACTATAGGTGGAATGGCAGTTAGTTGGATATCTAAGTTGCAGAAGGTTGTTGCCTTGTCAACTACAGAAGTAGAGTATATTGCAGCCACAGAAGCTAGCAAGGAGATGATATGGATGACACGGTTCATGGAAGAGCTTGGAAGGGAGCATGGGAGTTGCAGATTGTATAGTGACAGTCAGAGTGCAATCCATTTACCTAAGAACTCAGCTTTTCACTCAAGAACCAAGCACATACAGCTAAGGTACCACTTCATACGATAGGTATTGGAAGATGGTGAGTTGAAGCTGGAGAAAGCTAATATGCTAACCAAGCCGGTTACTAAGGAGAAGTTGAATCTTCATTCAACTTCTATTGGTCTTCATGATTGAGTTGAAGATGGAGGAGCTAGAAGATGTTGCTGTATAGGTACTGGTGCAGCTGGTTTATCTCCAAGTGGGAGATTGTTAGGGTGTGGAGCTAAAAGCTTCACCAAGGAGCAGACTTAAATAGGTTCAGGTCTACACAAACACCAGCATTGGTCAGGAGCGACCGACATCGGTTAGTTGCAATTGTAGAGGCACCGACGTCGGCGATAGGGTCAGCCGGTGATGATCATAGGCGAACAGGCAGGAACCGACGTCGGTTACCTGCGTGTCCAGAAAGCTATTTCCGTGGACAGAAGTGAGTGTTTGCATGATAAGTTTGAGTTGTGGACTCAAGCTTACGTCTCTATTATTAGCATTACTATTTTTAGAGCCCTTGTTGAAGAGGCTTAACTGTTTGTTGTAAGAGCATGCTCAAGTTTCCTATTTCTATATGTAGGAAAGATCTTCTTAGCTTAGGATGTAAGAGTAGAACTGTATGAGTAGAACATTGTGAATGTTTGAAGGACAGTACTGAGTTTCATCAATCCAAGTTGTTGGATTTGATTGTACTTGAGAGAGAGCTCTTGAGGAATAGAGATCTAGTGAGAGATCTTGTGTGCATCTGAGAGAGGTGTGGAAGAACGAAGTTTCTTCAAATTGTATTCCTATTGTAAAGAGTTTTTAATATAAGTTTTTAGGGTGTTTTCTTGTATATCTTGTTTTGTGCTATTTATCATTTCAGTAACTTATCTATCTGATTTATTTCTACGTTTATTGCTTTCACAAGTGTAATCCATTGTTGGTTGATCCCCAACAGTAGTGATGAAAATAAGTCAACTTTGGGTTATTGATTCACATTGAGAAGTGGGTTGGTTTCTTGATATTCAAATAAATAAGATACATTTGCATTATCCTCTATTGAATTTGAATATATAACACTTCCATTAGATTTCACACAATTATTTCTGTTGATAATACTCTTTTCTATTTTTATAGAGGCTCAACTTGAGCCAAGACATATTTTTTATGATAATAATGGGGAAATATATTTATCTAAGAGTCTATTTTTCCATGTTTGAACCAAACACATTGAACTTGATAGGTATTTGAAGATCCATACATAGGATTTATCACATCAATTAATGGAGTTAGACAACCAGATAGATATATTTTAAACACAAATAATATTATTCTGTTGCATATAATAATCTAATCATTACATAAATATATAAGAAAGTATATACTATATTATATGAATATTTCTAACCATTCAATCCTATAGAATATATCACAATTTCCTATATAAGTGAGATGAGTGATTCATTCCAAAATCATGTATAATAAAATCCTAATGTATATTATTGTTACATAGCAATAATATATTATTGATTAACTTACCATATTAAACACTAAATTTACTAACACCCCCCCTAGTTTTTACATGGTAAAACATATCATGTTCTTTGATTGTAGTATGCCATCTCTATGTGCTCATGATCTTCTTAATGATGGTTTTCCACAAATATGACCAATAACCTTACCTAATTGGTTTTTTAGGTTTACCAATAACCTTTCACAATTAGTTTTCTAGGTTTACCCTACACAATTGGTTTTCCTAGTTCACCAAAAACCTTACACAGTTGGTTTTCCATGTTTACCAAAAACATTACACAATTGGTTTTCCAATTTTACTAATAACCTTACACAAATGATTTTTCAATGTTTACTAATAAAATTTACATCATGATCACTAAAATACATTTTGATCAACATTTTACAATGTTTCTAAAAAATAGGTTACATGATGAATACTCATAAGTGAACAATAATACACATTTGTTCTTATTTTCACACCACACTAAAAAGCTTGAAAAAACTAAAATCCACACCACACAACTAATACAAATGTCCTCATACCAAAGTGCATCCCCATCCTTGATAAATTATGAGAGTTTATTGTTTAAACTCCTTCCTCCATTACTTCTGACCTCCTTCAGGTCACTACTTACTTAGCCAATTATAAATTAAAGCTCAACCTTTGCATGAATTTTTTTTATGACAAGACCCCCATAATTTGGACATCATGTAAAAGTGATATTATGTTAGTTATAATAAAGGTTTTGATTTTGATGACTCCATTATTAAATTTGATCCCATACTTTGATTTTTTTATTGATACTTTTGATGACATGCATAATATTAAAATGACTCATAACTCTCAAATGGCACCAAAAATGATAATTATCACGACTTTTGACTATTAATGATGAAGATGAATATAAATCTGAATCCAATCTCTAATTGAATTAAATTATAATTTATAGACTTCTAAATACCTTTTATAAATTTTATTTTTGATAACATAGACTTAATAAATACAAAAATAACTACACAACTTTATTCATTTGAGTTATGTTTAGGAAACTATTACAAACTAAAGAAACTCTAAAAAAAATTCAAGCTAAGAAAAAAAAATTCTAAAAGAAATAGATCCAATCACAATAATATGACAAATTACTATGGAGTGTATGGGCTAAGATGAAGGAAAATACATGGAAATGGAGAATGAAAATACATGGCCTTTATGCTTAGAATGAATGCAGAAACAATGCACATTTAAATGGAGTTTAATGGACATGTACTCATGAAGATACTAAATGGATATATACATAACATAATTTGCATGAGACAATACATAGATTAGCATCCATTAGAATTTTTATCTCCATGATGTTTGAATAAATGAAAGATGAAATTCACAATAAAAATATATTCATAACAATCTTCTACTAAGCTATCAAATGAGAGTTATGATTAGTAATCTAGGGGTAGAATATAGCCTTAAAATTGAAAAAAAAAATTGAAAATTATAATATTTTCATTAACAAAACTAATCTCTCACATTACTGGAGGCATCCATGACCTTGGAGATTCCCCTTTGAGACTCAACACAAGATATTACACTTCATTATGGATTTCATCTCTGATATACCTACTTTGATACCACTGATAGGTATTTAAAGATTCATACACTATATTTATCACATGAAAAGTAATGTAATGATTTCAAACAACTAAAGAGATATATTTTAAATAGATAAATAATATTATTCTACTACATATAATAATCAAATCATTACACAAATATATAGGAAAGTATTTCCTAAATTCTAGGAATCTTACTAACCACTCAATCCTATATAATATCTTAAAATATCATATAATAGTGAGTTAGGTTATGCACTCTAAAATAACGTACAACAAAATCCTAATATATATTATTGTTACATAGTAATAATATGCTATTAATTTACTTACCATAGTAAATACTAAATTTCTTAATAGAACTCAAACATCATTTTTCCATAGACTTGGTCAATAATAAACTCATTTTAATTGATTATGTGATTAAGTGAATATCAAATTTCTTATATTCTCACCAAATGATTGTATAAGAATATTCTTTTAAGACTTAATGAGATGATAGGCATTTCACCTCTTTGCATCAAAGGGGGAATGTTAAGTATGATTCTAATTTTAATACTTTATTATTGATATTATATATTTTTTATTTTATTTTTGATATGTTTTAGAATTATATTTAATTCATGTATGTCCTAAATTATTTATTTGGTCAATTTTTGATACTTGTTAATAATCTATTTAAAAATAGTTAGAACTACTAGTTAACTTGAATTCACTATCTAAGTACTCAAATGATTTCCCAAGAGTTAGGTCACACTTTTAGTGTTATTTAAATGAAATTAAAGTGTATTTTTTTCAATTACTATTTGATATGGAATTTTGGATGCCATAGTTGGTTAGGTTGTATGATTTTTTGGCTTGTTAAGCAAGTCTTCTTGTATGTTGAGCCTGTCTTGAATGTAAGTCAACCTTGTTTACTTTAGTCTTTACTTTGGTATTATTTAATTTATATTAGAGTATTATTTTAGAAATATAATTATATATTAATTATTTTTCAAATAAATTTATTCATTCAATTTTTAATTTATGATTTTATTTAATTAACTTGTGATGCAAGTTATCTTGTAATAGGCTTGTTTTGGCATTATTTTATTAATAAAGAATTATGAAAAAGTGGTATAAAATTAATTACTTAAAAAAAAAATTGTTTCATATTATTATATTTTTTATATGTATTTATAAATTAATACCATCAAACATATGTTTTTGGTTTTGAATTTATTCAGTACAAGTTTTGGTCAACAATCTCACATACAACACAACTTATTTGATAACTAGTAATTCTATGACACTTTTGTTGATACATAGATTTAATTTTAGAGATAAATAAAAATTTATTTTCACTCCTACATACATTAAAAACATTCAATCTTTTTTTATGGTGGTGTGTGTGAAATATTAGTGTAATGTTAAATGCTAGTGTAATCTTGGTGTAATTAAGTGCTTAGAAATTGAATTGTGACCTTTAGAATTAAGTCATGGATACTTGGGTTGTATGGAGTTATAATTTTTAAGAATATTTTTTTATCTCAATTTTATTTATGATAATTATTTTTTTTTTCAATATAGAATCATCTTTCCAACTAGTGAATAAATGAATAGAAAATGCCTTTATATAGTATTCTCTTTGAGATTTCCTTGAATGGGACATGTGAAATGTGTGAGACAACCCACTAAATTAATTTTAATTTATTAAATTATCCATTATTTTTTGAGTTAAAAAAACCGTTGGATTCTTACATTATCATCGATTTAGTTTAACTTGAAGGAGTGGCCTTGTCAAAGGAGTAGAGATAAATAAACTAGGAGTGTGAATCAGTCTAGCAGTGATTCTAGGCTACTTAGAATGAGGAATAATAACATATACTATCATAATTTCAAGAGGATTTGGGATCATCTACATATAAGTATAGAAATAATAGTTTAGAACCATATAATTAAGCATAGGTTAAGTGTGCATAGAGGATGGTCACAAGTGAATTTTTCAACATTAAATGTTACTTTTAATGACTACATTGGGAGACAAATTTATAACACCATGGATTAAACATAGACTATGAAGATCCTCTAATACTTGATACAAACCAAGGTTGTCCACTTTTACAAAAAAATCCAAGATTTGACAAAATTCATCTCAAACTATAAGACATTTATTAAATAACATCAAAACATAATGTTTCTCCAAGAAGGAAACCTCTCATATAGTAGTCTCTAACAATCCATGAACAAAATATAGTAATTGAATCTCATGTAACACACATTATAAATATTAAAAAATAAAGTGAATCTCAAGAAACACTACAAACCTTTAAAATATCATAATTGATCTCCAAGATAAAAAGTATACATCTAAGGATATTTAAATCCTTAAAGAATAAATTTTAACCTTATTGTAGAGGAATAAATAAATTTAATCTAAGATTGAATTAGTTGATACCACATGAGCCTCCGTATTTAAATGAAACTAAAATTTAAATCAACAACATAATATGTATGTTTTGATCTAAGACATATTTGAAAAAGAGATAAAGTAAATTTTAGGATTATATTCATATAAAATAAGAAAAACCACGAAATTAATGTAAATAAATCTCTACACAGTGCATAAAATATATGTGTGTGCATGTACATATGTGTGTGTACACATGAACATGCACATGTGTGTGTGCATGTACATGTGTTTAGGTGTGTGTGTGTGTGTGTGTGTGTGTGTGTGTGTGTGTGTGTGTGTGTGTGTGTGTGTGTGTGTGTGTGTGTGTTATATATTCCTAAAAGGAAAATATATACATGTTATGATTCTCTCATTTATTTTAATAACCTTAGATATAGGATATGAATATTATGCTTTAAAAAAACCTTTTTCACCCTCCTATAAAATATTTACATAGATTAATACCTAATAAATTTTTGATATGAGAAATTGAAGGAGAACATGGTTAAAATTGTTGAGGAAAAAAAGTAGGGAAATTGGGTTATCATAAAAAGTGGTGATAGTTTGGATTCAATATGCCACCTAAAAATTAGTCCAATCCATGTCATTCTTCATCTTCATCCACTTGATAATATACTTCAATTCTTAATCTCAGGCTCTTAGTAAAAGTGTGAAATTATGGTGGCTCACTCTTCATCTCACCCATATCTTTAAAAGACTTTATTCAAATACTATCTATGATTATATTTATGGAAACACATGAGATAAATGAGAATTTTTTTATCTACTTAGGCTACTATTTACTATCAATGCATGTATTTGAATTTAATCTTAGATTGAGATTTTTTAGTGGGAAAACATGTCCTTACAAATATTACATAACTTCCTTTATCCACCTTGAAGGATTAGATATCCAAGCTAGGTTTTTACATGTATATTTATAAATAGAAAATCCTAGAAAATATATATTTAGTGTGTGTTATTTTTCTCCAACACAATAACCTTATGTCATTTAAAACATTGGTGACTCCCTATTTACAGACTTACAACATGAAATGATAGTTTATTTGGCTCTTGGGAAATTTTTATTGAAGCAAACTTTTATGCATGAACTTACTATATGTAATGTAGAGGGAAAAAATTTATTATGACAAATTAATGGATTAGGTATGGTGTTTTATGTGAAAAATTACATTAGGTAGAGTAGTCAAATATAATGGAAAACACTTGAATAACTTTGGGATATTCTCATGATTTGGTCATCCTAAATGGTACTAGTCTTTTTCCAAATTTTAGAGGCCTATTTTACCAAAATGTGACACTATAATATAATGACACTATAAAAATGTAAAATTCATTTTTAAAAAGTAGATATAAAATATAGGTGTCTAAAATAATAAATTAGATCTACTCTAGTGGTTTAAAATAGTAGATTAGTGTAATTAAAGTTAACATTACAAGAAATGAGGAACATAAAAAGTAAAAGATATGGAATAATGACACATTGGAAAAAAATTCAATAGTCTTTTGGAAGGAATCAATAATCTTTGCTTGAAATCTGAATTACTCACTATTTAAGAAAATATTAGGTGTTTCTAGATGAATCTACCTAGGAAAGATCGAGTGTTGTGCATTTATAACTAACTAATATGTTTATAGGAGAATAATCTGTTTTACATACCTTTATATATTTTTATTCATGTTTTCCTTTTGATTTTGTATAGTCCTATTTTTCACTTATTTAATTTAGTGGGTAAGATGTTTGAAATGATGTTTTATTCCTTTCTTGAACTAATTCTACATGACACACATGCAAAGGAGTATGAATATAATTATTTGGGTTTGGAACCATAAAGGGTGTTGTAGATATGTATCTCACATGATAGAACCAAATATAATTTAGTTCTTATGTAATGCAAATGGAATCTCATCTGATTTAGTTCTTGTGTATTGTAAATGGAATCTCGAGCAAGGACTTAAACCTCTTCTTCCATATATGTGATGATGCAAATATATGAACATTTACCTAACCATATTTGAATATAAGATGATGTCATAATAGATTATTAAATATTTAAGTATAAATATGCAAGTGTAGCAATATATATGAATATTTAAGGATATAACTTGATTGGACATAAGAATCAAAAATTTTAATTATATTATTGTTGGTAAATCTACTTAGAAAAAAATATAAGACTCCTCATAACATTACATCCACAATGTTTGGCCATAAAAAGTATTGATATGTAAAATAAAATGCACTTGAAATTTTTCTAATGCATAAGAACGAAAAAAAAACATATGGGACATGTTTGATAGCCTACCAAATATATGATGAATAGATTTAGTGATAGACCTATGGCCAATGTATATGTCCCAAGAGAGAGATATGTCTATAATGGGTGGAAACAACTCAAAAAATATTCATATAAGGCTTAAAATATGAAGTGGATGAATACCAAAGACATATATAAGGCTAAAAGCTAAGGAGAAACAAATGTGGGGTATGAATTTCCCTAAAAATAGTCAAATATATACAATTAGACCAAGTGTGAATAAAATGGTAAATGATGTTATGGAATGTGATCTTTTCAAAAAAAATGGGTGTTTACATAATTAAATTACTTTTATATGCATATATTTTTTGAATTCATTTATGCATCAGGGTATTAAATTAAATAATTTAAGTAGTTCCTTTAGTTACCTAAGGAAAGAAGGATGGATCAAAAAATGCTTGAGATAGGATCTATCCACACATATTTACTATATATTGTAAAATCTACCATATCTAACATAATTACCAATAATAACAATTAGTCAATGTCAAAAAAATGGGAAAATGTAGTAACATGAAAAACATAAATAAAGAATGGGGGGAATGAACAAATGCACCTAGTGGTAACAATGTAACAACTACACGTAGTGATAAACTCATTGCTTTCAACAAAAAAGGTTTTATTTCAGGTATGCAAATTCTTGATGCAATTATCACCACTCACAAGATCATTCATTTCATCTCCAAAAGTAGAACCCTAGGTATGATATTTAAATTAGACATTTCCAAAACATATGATAGAGTTAATTAGGGTGCTTATAAAATTTAGTTGTTAAGACTGATTGATCAACTTGGTGAAGGAGTGCATTTCCATAGTTAGATTCTCTTTGTTGGTGAATGGTTCCCCCAATGGTTTTTTCCCCTTAGGGAGAGGCCTCAGACAAGGAGACCCTATTTCCCCCTATCTATTCATTTTTATGGTAGAGGTGATGGGTATAAATGCCTATAATTTGATGGCACAAGAATGTCTTAGGGGTATTAAGCCTACATCTACTATCTATCCATTGGTCATCCAATAGTTTTTTGATGATACTATTTTGGTTGGTATTGCTTTAGTGGTTGAGGCTAGTAGATGGAAAAGACTACTCAATGTTTATGAAGAAGCCTCCAAGTAGAGAATTAACTTTTAGAAAAAGCCACATCTATTTTATAAACACATAGGGGGATTTGTAGAAAAAAATTACTAGAGATTTGGGATGCTCTATTTTGAAACTTCCTGCTACCTACCTTGGCCTTCTACTCACAGTCACTAAAGTCACATCTAACTATTTAAATATGATTATTGAGAGAATATAGAGAAAGTTGGCTAGCTAAAATGGAGCTTTGCTAAGTCAAATAGGTAAATTTCAACCCCTAAAATAATCCATACAATATATACTTAACTACTTCCTAAGTTTTATTAAAATCTTGAGATATGTAGCTAAGAAGATTGAGTAGATTTAGAAACAATTTCTCTGGTCTAGAGTGGAATATAAGAGGATTATTGTGTTAGTTGGTTGGTAGAAGGTTTGTACTCCCAAATTCCAAGGGGGTTTGGGATTGATAAGGATTCATCTCATGAATAAGACCCTCATGAAAAAGATACGGTGGAACCTCATTCAAGGTAATAAGGATTGGGGTGATATCATGAATGCCAAATATCTTAATGGGGATACAGGTCATAAGCTACTAACTGATATGGCACTTCCTAAAGGTTATGTCATCTAGAATGGAAATCTCAAAACTTAGGGCCTTCTTCGTAGAGGTATTAAATGGAATATTGGGGATGGTAAGAATGCCAACTTCTAGGAGGATAGATGGTTAAAGGACCTACCCCTCAAAGATATGGGTTATGGTAGATTAATGGATAGAGCTTACAAATTCTTTGGTGATAAAGTGATCAATTATATTATCAATAATAAGGGTATTATAAATTAGAAGAGTATCATGGATTGTGTAACTAATGAATATGAGGATAAAGAGATGGATCTTTAGCTACAAAAGGATTTGATTAACTATAGACTATCTATCTTTCCTAAACAAGACTAGATGATTTGGGATAATAATGATAAAGCCTTTTTTAGTGTGAAAAGTTCCTATGGACTATTGTTATAACCTAAAGAAGATAGGCTATGGCAAAAATTTTGGTTACCTAAACTTTTACCTAAAATCAACTTCTTTTGGTGAGCCCTAGTTCAAAATAAAATCCTAACTCTTGATAACTTAAAGAATAAAGGTTTTCAAATTCTGAATAGGTGTATTCTTTATTTTTAAGAAGAAGAAACTATCATCTACCTCCTTCTATAATTTAAATTTACTTTGGAGATTTGGAGTCTTATTATGTAGAGATTCAATTTGAGATAGGTTTTTAGTGATAGGGTAATGGCCCTAGTCAAGGATTATAGATCCCCTTCCTGACCTACTTCTCTAATTATTAAATAATTATGGGTATAAATTCCCCCTCACCTAGCTTGAAATTTGAGGAAAGATAAAAATAATATAATATTTAGGGGAAAGTATAAAACCCCCTTGAAGGTGTTCTAAATTGATGGAAGACTATCAATTCTTGCAAATTTAAAGCTATTGAAAACCCACATGGAGAGGAATATTAGAGACTATTAAAACAATGGACTATTAATCTAAATATCTATCAAGTTGATAATTACAAAAAGATAGCTTTGACTAGAACTAAATGGACTGTGCCTCAAAATTATTGGTTCAAGCTAAACTTTGATGGGGTATCAAAAGGGAATCCAAGGGGTGGCTAGTGGAGGAGGCATAATTAGATCTAATTCAATAATGTTTGTGTTTGCTTATAATAAGGGAATTGTCACTAAAAGTAATAATTATGGTAAATATTTATCCATGTTATGGTGTATTAAACTTGTTATATCCCTAAACATTTGGCATCTTCATGTGAAATGGGATTCATAGCTTATAGATTCATAACTTATAGTGAATTTTTCCTTAGGATCTATGAGTATAGGTTGGACTTTGACTGATATTATAGGTGATATCTAGTTTTATCTCAATGTTTTGGAGAATTATAATATTTATCATATATATCGGGAAGGTAATGCTATCACAAATTCTATGGTGAATTTGGTAAATAACAATAGTGGTTGGCCATGTTGGAATCTTATGTCCAAATTGCCTCTTGATATTTAGAATCTTATTAATAAGGATAGAAGCACTTACACAAATTAATTATTATGATCTCCTTATCATTACAACTCTCTAGATTAGTGGAGGTGTCTATTTATTATGGCAAGGTAATAAGTTTGTTGATGAGTCTGGAACTTTTAAATTTCAAACTCAGTATGGTGGGAATGGGATTTTAATTTTACAATTTCATTAGAGTAATATTAAGCATAATAAAAGAGGGGAAATAACTAGGAGAATCATTAAGATGCCTACGGGATATGGGATGGACATGATAAAGGCCTCATTAAAAAGTTGAGTAGAAAAGATATTGAAAGATAGACAAATTAGATGACAACTTGGCTTGAAATAATGTTGAGGAGGCAAAAGACTATTGATCAGGTTAATAAGTGGATAGGTTGGACAAAGAGGAGGATGAGATGGCATGTGATGGTTGGGAATGATGATCAAAGGATAGGATGGCATGAGAATAATCATTTCCCCACAACCCCCATCTCATGTGATCATCATTTTCACTTAAGGTGGCGAGTGTGGGTCTTCTCTAAGGATGATAACTAGGATAGAAAATGTAATTCCAAACTCCAAAAGCATTACACTATAATTTTTGGATTTTCATGGCCTAGGAGGTAGTGGAAGTATTTTTAGGGGCCTATTAATATTATAAAGTATATTGTTAAATATTCCTTCATTCCCTTTAATATTTTTCTATGGTTATACAATTTTTAGGGTTTGAAAATGGGTGGAAACATTATTAAGATAGAGCTAACCTCCCCTAAGGAATTCCACCAGGATCATATGGTCTAACATATTATGCAAGAGGGAAATGTGGCATATTTCCTTGAGGTTATGGATGGCCATGATGAGAATCTATTTCACAAGTTTGTGGAATCTTGGGTGGAAGATTATAGACAAGTTTGTCTAGGGGCATTGGATTTGAATTCTTAGAGGAAGTGATTGGGCAAGCCATGGGGCTCCCCATAAAAGGCAAAAATCATTGTAGACTAGTAGGGTATCAAACATAGAAAATATGGTAATTTTTTCTAGAGAAGGAGAATTTGTTGTGAAGCTTCATGGGGGGTTTGAAAGGGAGAAGCTGCCAAAGCCATAGGGGTAAATATGCCTCATAATTATGAAATAATTCATGCTCAAAGGTATATTTAAGGTATTTTATCATTACCATTTTACCTTTCTCAATCATTTTAGGAATATAATGGAGATCATTTCTTCATTCTTCCTATTGTCCTCTCTAGAAAACTCTATTAATCATGCCAAGGAATCCCATACTAAAAAATCACATTTCATTCACATTAACCAAGGTCTCATTATGATGTACCACTTTCATTTGGCCTTGTGCCCACTGAAACCTATTAAATTATGTTTACTAGAGGATAACCCATCGACTCATGTTGTCAAAGGTAAAGATAGGAAATCCATTAGAATTCCCAAAAGATCCTACAAAAATATTAAGTGGGGAATCAAGATTGAGGAATGTAATATTCTTGTTGGGACCCCAACCTCTAATTCCAAACTAAAATCTCTAAAGAAATCTAGTGGAAAAATTGTGACCCCTATTCAGGATTGAGGTGGTTATGGAATTACCCACTAAAAGGGAATAAAATATTGGGGAGGATGAAGGAAAATTGTCTAAGAAGGATAAAACTAAGGATGAATATAGATGGGTTGAGAAACCAGTCAAAGATTTGAACCCTAGCCCAAAATGTGAGGGGAGTGATCATGGGGGTGGTGTTAAGAAGCTTGATGGAACAAGAGTTCATAGATCTAGTTGTATTTTTGGAATCCCATCCATTCACCCCAAGGGAATTCAAATTCATAATGAATTTGAGTCTTTTTAGGATTCTAAGAGGGATGGAGAAGATGAAACACCTATTGAATTGGTTCATGAGGAGGAAGGAGCAAGCCATTTTGTTAAATTAAACAAATCGAGCTCTGAGGAGATAGAGGAGGATGTTATTGAAGCATGTGGTAAGAAGAAGGGAAACTTCTCATGGTGTGTGAAGACTACTAATGAAATTATTGAATTCAAAGATAAGATTGATAAGATGTAGAAGAAACGGTAGGTGATGGTAGAACTTACTACAAAGGCTCTTCACTATGTGGCTTCAGTGTTTACTACTATCAAAGACTTTGATGACAAGGTTAGGGATGTGGGGGTGGAAAGCCTATATGATTACAAGGATATGGTCAAGTTTTTGGTTAATTATGGGACTATTGATAGTCCTTAATGGTCTTGTTGTTTTTCTTCCTTTAGTGTTTTTCATTTTTTGTCTATTGTTCAAGTGTTGGTAATGTACTATATATGGCTTATTTGAAGCTTTTTTGCCCTGGGGGATATTTTTATAGGGTTTTGGACCCTTTTTCCTATTGAAATTATTAAAAAAATTGTCATTATTTCTTAAAGAAAGACTACCTCAACAAAAAAAAAGGATTTATTACAACCTAGTCCACTTATTGATCAACAAAGTAAACAAATGGACAATTTATAGTGCTCACATATTTATAAATTTAACTTGATATTGTTTTCCTAATAGTTTTGGTCAATACCTTTGCTCAATACTTTTTCTCCTTACCTTTTTCTTACTAATTTTTATCAATATGTTTTTATTTGACAATTTTTATGAATACTTTTTTCTCTGTCATGAAAACTAAAATATTATGATATATGCCTCAATTTTTAGGTGATATATTAGAAAAACAAGTGCCAAAATCACTCATCTAAAAATAAATATTTAATTGCATCATGTATTTTAAAATGTATATAGTCAAAGCACTGAAATGCATAAAATTTTACACAAAGTACATGCAACCATTGATATATATATATATATATATATATATATATATATATATATATATATATATATATATATATATATATATATATATATATATATATATATATATTCAATCCAATCTCACCCACCCACCAAGTGGCTACAAGCATTAAATGATAAGCACCAACCAAGGCCCAAATTCAATGTGGAATTGCATATCTAAGGCAAGACATTTCAAAATCATTAATGATATGATCATATTAAATTGAAGTGGTTAGAAAAATGACTTATAAGGGGTTAGTTGATTTTTTAATAGAGAGTATAGTAAAGGACCAGACATTTATATTTTATAATTTATTACATTCTTAATTAGTTTTTCTTGTGAGAAATGTTGTTTTGAATCATGTTTCTATATTTTCCCTAATTTTGGTGGATCTAAACATTATTTTTCAATCAAATTTATATAATTTAAAAAGTTTTGAATATTTTGTTGATTATATATGAATGTGTATGGTTATTTTGTCCATATTTGTTCATAGTATATTATCATTAGAAAAAACTGTTCTTATCCATTAATGTGAGCATGCCCTTAAGGGTATGGGAAAGAGAGTATCCATGTAACATCTAATAGTCCATAATCATTTAAAATATTTATAATTTTTATTTTTATTCTCAAATATATTCCATGAGAATAATCTGTGTAAATCATGAATGTGAAAAACCTCTAACATATGTATATAAGCATGATATGTATCCATTGATAAAGTAATTTTTTTCTATATTTTGTAATTTTATAGAAGAATAAAAAATGTAATCCAAATGAAATAATAAATAAATAACATAATTATGAATGACAAAGGGTTCATAAAAAAATAAGAGTAATATTCCAAATAATGCACTATTTCCTCATAATTCAATGTATAGTAGGGTGAAAGGTATTGATATTTATGTTGTCATCATCAGGAAATATGCACAAGTATTTAGAATAAGATAAAAATCAAAGAAATACAAGGGTCGATGTAACATAACAAGAAATAAGAAACAATGAGATATAATATCAAGGTAAAGTATAAATAAATCACCAAAGATATTAAATGTATAAGAATATAAGGCAAGAAATAAAAATTGAGGGATGAAATAATGTGAAAGATATGACATATATAATATAATAAGATATGCAAGGTAATAAAATTGTGGTATAATTATGATATGTTATTTAAGATCACAATATATAGTAGTATGTATAAGAAATGATCTAATATATAATGTCATATTTTTTAATATTAGAGTCAGATGTGTCACTCAAATTAGTATAAAAATAGCCACAAGTTATGTAATAAGTGCAATCATCATCCAAAAGGGAGATATGTAAAGAGTGAGATGGAATATTTAATATTACATCTATAAAAGTGTATATATAAATGTCATTATAAATATTATGCCTATATATGATCCATTATAATATATTTAAATCAATATTGGGATTCAATCGAGTATAAAATGTAAGACTCACTAGTGCAAAAGTAAGACATAGAGTTTGAGAATCATGAATTAGAGATATTATTAGTGTCATATATGTATATGTAGGAGAAACAATGTGTTCTATAGGTGACTTTTTAATCTCAAATGTCATAGGAATCATCATTGAAGGTGGTGAAATAGTAGTAAGTGTTACACAATTTTGGATGATTTACTCCTCACAAATTGCATTAAATGATTGCACATGTGTTCTTAGAGGTAGGATATATAGCTTACAAGGTGTGTCATGAAAAATATATAATTAATAATTTATATGATATCTCTCTCATTTTATTAATCCTTTACTAAATATTATGACATCATAATAATATTTCTACTAGAATCATTGTCAATCAAAATGCCACATGTACTTGAATGGTAATGTGAAATAAATACATGTGTTTATTAAGGACCATTTTTTTGTTAATTATTAGATATATTGTGGTCATTAAATTTAATGGAGGGTGATTTACTTATATAATTAAAAATCATGCCAATGATTTTATTAATCTCACACTCATGTGAAATAGTATAATGTTGTATAGATGTTTTCATATGCACATTGTCATTATTTTTAGTATTATGATTTAGAAATGGATTGGTAAATAATTTTAATAATTGATTAGTTATTTCAACTAATTCATTAAATATATAATTATGGCCTAAAATATGAATAATGTTATTATAAATGAGATCTTGAGTTCTATGTCTCAATTTGAAGTTCCAATTTGTAGAATGCATATAATCTTGATGAAAATCAGAAAAAGAGTTGGCATTATACCATTTAATCAATAAAAAGGTAATATCTAATTCATTTGACTCAAGTTAATTTGTAGTGTAACATTTAAATAAGCACTTGAGCACTATTTAAGGTGGGTTTGTAATGTTGTAAATTATCAAGTGTTCCTAAAAATAGGTATGAAAACTCGTATGTATTATTATAAACTTGAAAATGTATAATTTGACCAAACCTTAACCTACATAACTAATTATCACATACATGCCTCTCATTCACTATTCCTCATATCCATTTATCCATATATATATATTTGACATTCCAAATTGTCATTATTTTTACATAGGTTCTTCCTAATATTTACCCAAATAGTTTAATTATCATTCTCATATTATTTCCTAGAGTTAGGTCACTGGTTATATTTTCTAGATATATTTTCACCTCTCATATAGTTTTATTGTTGGGGACTTGTGACCATAGGCCAAACCTATAATCCAAAAATTTAATGGCTAGTTTATAAAACTAAAAAATTTCAAAAGGGTCATCCCATATGTTTTTCATGTCATTTTGGAGTAAAGTACCCAAATATTTATCTATATAAACATATCAAGCCTGAACATTTACCTATCATAAAATTATCTAACAAGGCACTAGAAGTCACTTTGGACATTGAGAGGAATTTCCCTAAAATTTTAAAATATAAATTTCCTATAATAATAAATACTAAACTAAATTTAAATATAATTTACCAAGTCAAATTATAGATTTTTAGATGTTGAAATCCATACATAGGATTACATTACATATGAGTATTACACAGGTTACACACACTCAGCTAGGTGAGATAATTACATGTGATTTGACTTACATATTTAGAATAATGTATATGTAGGTAATGATAAATAATATGGTTTATTTGAGGTTATCTAAACCCATAAATTTAATCTTTTTTCTATACATAAATTACCTCATTTTACAATGAAAAGAGTTATGGTTTTGAAGCAAAGAGAAGGAAAATGAAAAAAGTTGCATGGTAATGAATGCATATAAACATATAATATCCTACCATAAAATCATACACATAAAAATATTCATGGCATTTTCACAGTCTAGACAGATGGTTTTTCACCCTAGCAAATATTGTCACTATATAGGCATCCAAGGAAGTGTGGACCTATATAAGATAACACATACATTTTATTCTATATCCTAGAATTCATAAGCATATTATATTTCATTTTTCAAAACTATGTTATTTATATAGAGTTACATACAATAAGAACCATCTATGTGTATAATTCTTCTAATGATATTTCCATAAATATAAATTTATTTGATTATCTAATTACACTAAGATTTGTATGTGAATGGCATATTATATGCAATTTTACTTTTAAATAGTTTTATACTATGAGAGCCACAATTAATCCTAAAATATATCAAACATATTGGTGAATCTAACATGAATTTAATACATAACCTTTTGATAGGCACACATGACATATTTGAGCACACCCATTGCAGTTATCCTAAGGTATCGAATTATTTCATTTTTCTCTATAAATTCCATTACTAGAATAAAAATTGAGAAAATTTAATCACACATATTTTATATTTGAAAATGTGTATTTTTATTAAAACCTTAATCTACATGACTTATGCTCAAATACATGACTCTTACTCACCATTCTGCATAGCCATTTATCAATATATAAGATTAAACTTCCAAATTGTCATTATGTTACATAGTATTTTCTTATTGCTTTCCTAAAGAGTTGATTATTATTCTCATACTATCTTCTGGCTGCATATCACTGATCCTAATTTCTAGACAAGTATGTACCTCTCAAATAGATTTGTCATAATAGACTTGTCTACTTATATTTAACCTATCCTCACACCTTCTAACAATATGTTTAACAAAAATTGTTCAAAATGGTTAAAACATACATTTTTAATGTTGGTTCAGAAGAAATTACCCAAATAGTCTACTATATAAGCATATCAATCCTAAGCATTTATCTAACGGGCATCTCTCTAGAATATATTTAACTATCACTAAAAATCATTGTACATTGAGATGAACTTTCCTAAAGTTCAAAAATATAAAATATCTTAAATGATAAATCCATAATATAAGTATGAATATGATTTTCAAGGTCAATTCATAGGCTATCAAAAGTTTAAATCCATACATAAGATTGCACTACATACTATCATTACATAGAATTTAACACACTCAACTAGGTAGGAGAACTACATTTGATTTCTCCTCCCTCTTTTAAACAACTAGATATGTAGGTAGTAATTATTCATAAGGGGTGGATAATGTTATCTCAACCCTTCACTTTCCTCTTTTATCCTAGTTTTACCATTATCATATAGATCACAACTAGGGTTTGAAGCAAAAAGTAGGAAAACAAATATATTTAAATGGATTTTTAGGCATCGTAACACAAAATAATCCTTATCAGAAATAGGCACAATAAGAGACACTATAGCATGTTATTAAAAATATTCAATAGAGATGAACAATCCATCACATAGTGTCACAATAGCAAAATTATCCAAGAAGTGTCAACTTGTATAAGAAAATACAAAATCTTTGGCTCCAGCTCTAAACACTCACAAGTATTTTTCTTGTCATTTTTTATTATTGTATCCCACCATAGACCTATATGGACCCAAAATAAGCTAAGTTATTCATTCTCCTAGTGTTTTCCATAAATATTAAGTTATTTTATTATGTTAGTTACACTCAGAGTTATTTATTTCATTGTATATCTTAAGTAATGTGAATATTCAATTAGTTTATGTTACTAAGGTCACATTAATTCTAAATTATACAAAAATGATATTGGTGAACCTAACATGAATGTTCATATTTATTAATATTTATAATTGCCACTTAAAAAATGTGACCATAACTAGATAGATATAAATACTTTATATTAATGGAAAATAATAGGATAGTGAATAACTTATCTTGTTTTAGGTCTACACAGGTCTTTGGTAGGATTAAATCATCAAAAATAATTATAAAAAGGATTTTTAGTGCTTGTAATTAGAAATAGAGAGTTTGTGCCTACGTTGATAAGTAAGTTCTTCCTGAATTGTTCTACTAACATGACACTGTCTATTGTAGTGTAGATCTCTCCTATGTATTTTTATCAAAAATTGACAATGTCACCCCGCTATAAAAATTTCTAAGAAGTGTGGAATTTTTCATGTAAATGTAGCCTCTAAATTTCCATATTCAAGAACTCATATACATTTTTCTAATTATTTTGTATAATTTTATCTGGCCACATACCTGAATAAACCCAAAACAAGTTATTGTATTCATTCTCATGGTGTTTTCCATAGAAAGTTATTATATTTATCTAGTTAAAATCATATTTGTTTAATAATTATACATCTTAAGAAATTTATTATATTTAGCTACATATACTCATATTTATTTAATAATTGTACAAATTAAGCAATCTAATAATTTAAAACAATTTATGTTATTAGGGAGACATTAATCCTAAAATAAATAAAACATATTGGTGAACCCACTTATTGTCCAAAAACATTAAAAATACCTAGGTTTTCTCTTATGGTTTCCTCCATCTTTCTATGTTTTGTAGAGTTTTCCATTAGGGATTGATTCTAAGATATGATTCCTATATATTTAATAGTTTTATAGGTGCAAATTTTATGTTTTCCCTTTTTCCCTAATTTTCATGCTAGGAGTTCCTCTATTAGGAATATTCCTTGTTTAGATAATATCTAATTGAAAACAACCCTACTTTCCAAAAGCCTAGATATTTTTTCTAGTTGTATCTATTGGATCAATAACCTTATTTATTTTCCAAAAAAAAATATGGATTTTTGATAATTCACAATTTATTTATTTTAGTAAACTCCATCTATTTTCAAACTAATGTTTGGGTTTTGTTTACCTACTGATTTATATTAAAAAAATGTTTTCCCAAAAATTTATTCACCATTTTATTGGAGCATTTGGTTCTTTACTTGAATATTTTTCAAGTCATTTTTTTTCTATAGTTTAATATTTATGATTTTATATTTTCTTACGTGTTTTTGAATTTTGAATATAAATCTAATTTTCATACATTATTTTATATTTACCTCTATTCTATGTTAGTTGTTATCTTAGGGGTGGATTTTATGCTTGTTTTGATTACTATCTTGGGATTTGTAAATTTAAAAATGAATGACCATTATAAAACCCCTAATATTACTAACCATAATTCTATGCCTTATGTTTATGATAATGAATGGGAAAATCAAGTTGTAGATAATTGTGATTGTGTGCCTAATAACAATGCTTATGTAGATGAGTAATATGCACATAAAAATGAATAAAATTACTATGATTTTTATGATCATGCTGAATATTTGAATTTTATTGAGTTAAATTTATATAATTATATTGTAGAATAAGAATGATAAAATGATCTTAACATGCAAGAAAGAAATTTTCTTCCTATTTCTATACCTTATTCTACTACTCATTCACTAAAGCAAAAAGAAAGTAGCACTAAATTAACTAATGCACTTATTATTATAATTCCTCTTAAATTGAAATATTTAATTACTTATAACCTACATATAATCACTTTACATAATAAAATATGTGAATAATATCCATTTAACATGCATAGTTTGTAATAATGGTTTATAAAATCAGTTCATTTTATTTGGCACTAAAAAATTTAAGGGCATTATAAAATTAATGCAACACATTATTTTAATATAAATTGATTATAAACTATACAATAATGTTTCTATATATAGTGCTTCCAAATTATGTAATTATTTATCCATAGAAAGTGATTCTAACTTAGGAAATGACGTCTCCACAAACTATGATGATATTTTAATAGAGATTTATTCCAATAAATGTGAAGATAAAAATATTTTTTTATGATGCTATTTTATCTATGTTTAATATATATGGTGAGTTATAACCAATTAATGAATATTTTGAAACCACTACCATTCCTACAAGACAAATCATCTCGATGATGTGAGTTGATCTCAAAAAGCAAATTCAAACATTGTGCCTTAAGGTTACACCAATTGAGGATAAAATTTAAAATATAAATATTACTAATAATTCCAATGTAAATTTCATATCTATTATTCCATATAAATCTTATGTGCCAGAAGATAGTTCATCTCAACTATGGCTTAGGAAGTAATAACAATCTACAATTCAAGAAGGTAATCCAAAAAAATATATATATGAGGAAACTGATATATATAGGGACATTTATAAAGACAAATTTGTATCTAATGAAATGGATAATAAATAGGTTTTGATATAGATCGATTATAAAGCACCAAAATACATGAGTTCACCTCCTTTGAACAATAATCAACCTGTCAAGTTTGAAAGTTTTGAGGATATGCTAAGTGTTATTTTATAGACATTACTAGATAAGAAATTAATCAAGTTACCTCCTAATAATTATCATCATACCTATCATATTTAATGAGTTGTAATAAGACCATTTTGTAACTATCATCATATCAATGGACATATCGATAATAATTATTAATCATTGCACTAAAATATTGAAAAAATCATGGTTTTAAGTGTTATTACTTTTGGTATAGTTGGAAATAGGTCAACATGGTCCCCTTATTTATTTTATTCCACTACCCATCCTAGGATGAATGAGATATTCCAATATATTCCTACTAAGGAGACAATTGTCTCTCAAGATTCTATGGAGGGTATCAATAAGAGAAGACCTTATTCTAGGTTGCATTGAATAAGAATTGATAATACATAGGTATGGGTGCCAAAGATGAATCAAGTATTCAAGGATTGATAAATTTAAAAATTAAATAACATTATAGAAAAAGAACAATAAAAAAGTAGAAACCATTTATTCAATCAGTTTTACAATATATGATACAAACTATGGTATATTTTAAAATAAAAATCCAATAGTTAGTTATACATATTTCATATAAAATAATTAATGAAATATAAACAATGTAAGTGTGAGTGTTTCTAAGAGTATAGTTCCACAGTTAAAAAATTAGAATAAAATTACCAATGAGTATTGTATTCACATTCCCTACTTCCAAGTGGATGGCATGATAATTTCATGTGATGTTTACTCAATTGATCACCCCTACTATTATTATATTTTGGCATACATGTGTACATATGCTTTTGAATTAATCATTATTCTATCCCTTGGATATTTTTTGTTTGGCCCTTTTTTAACTTGATCTAAATAATTATGCTAAAATGATGCATCCTTCATAATAACCTCATTCTATTGCACATTCTTTGTAACATACTACCTATTATCCCTTACATATTGATCTTATATACTTGTTATGTCTTACATTGATCTCACATGATCATATACATTCATGATTACATATTATTCCATAATCATATAAATTAATTACTCCTTACACATTTTAAATACTATTTTGAGATATGGTGTATTGATTTACACATATAGTGCGGGAATATTACTTACCTTCACTTATTCTACACTACTAGCTTATTACACTTGGTGCACACTATGCCTTGACACATGCCACATATCATTTGGATCCATTCCTTTGATTTATTTTTGAAACATTCCCTCTTGGCCTTAATTGACTACATAGATCATAATTTGAACTTTATTTGAACTTGTTTATGGACCTATTTATTATAAATCTTACTCAATAGATCCACCTACATCAAACAATATTTATTCCTTTAGGAAGAGGGACTAAATCCAAGGTGTTATTCCTCTTCCATGGTAGTATCTCACTCATGAATTCCTATAGCATCATTAAATTATTGTGTTTCAAAATTAGATCTAATGAAATCATGTGAAGCATTCTATAATTGTGAATGGGTTCACCTAGTGTCCTATGGATCTCTAACCCATTGACTAGTACTTTGTAGTGTCTATCTAGACTAAAGTTGAATAGTGCTCAAAGAGATAGGAGGAGATCCTCAAACTTTGAATATATTTTATTATAATGAGGAGGGTAATAATCATCACTACTTTCATCATCAGAACTAGAAGAATAATTAGGATCATTAGGAAGTTATTCAAATAGATCTAAATTATCAAAAATATCATCAGATCCTAGTGTATATAAGGAAAGAGAGAGGCATAAAATTGTGTATTTCAAAGGAATCTCTAAAAAATAAATAATCCTCTCAATGAAAAACTCATGAGCGATGGGATAAGTAATATTTTATCCCTTAACACCCTTAAGATATGGAACAAAGATGAAAATTGACTATGAGGTTCCATTATTGTATGTTTCTTCTTCAAAATATGAGACATATCAGGAAATACAAACACTCAAAAGTCTTTCACATAGGTTTATGACCACTCCATGATTTAAAAGGAGTGAATCCCTTAAATTCTTTGTGAGAAACTCTATTATGGATATAACATTCATAGTTTATTCCCTCAACCCAATATTGAGGTGTAAGAGACTTGGAGTGTAGCATATAATTATCCATTTCCTTCAAGTACATATTCTTGGAATATGAAACATCATTATGTTAAGGATTATATATAACTATATGTTGTATTTCAATTCCCTATAATGTATAAAATTTCTCAAAATGGTTACTAACATACTCACCACCATTATCATTACACAAAATCTTGATTGCTTTACCTAATTATTTCTCTACAAGAACCTTGAATTCATGAAAAGTGATCAAAAAATTTAGATTTTTAATTAATAAATCACACCCAAGTATACCTATAATAATAATCAATGAAATTAAGCATGTATTTTATCTTATTGAAAGAAAATTTTAGAAACATGCCAATAATGTCACTATGGACAATCTCTGATATTTTTTTAGCTCTCTATTATTTTACCTTGTCATGTTTATCGTTAAGATGATTACTAAGTATGTAACCCTAGAAAACTCTATCAAAAAACTTGACTCATGGCAACCCTGAAACCATGTCATGATGAATGAGTTACTTAGTGATAATTAAGATGGTAGGATCACTCATGCCATAATTTACTCACCCCACATGAATGAGTGGGTAATGTAGTAGAGGGTTGATTAGGTGAAAAATGTGAGAAATTATACAATCATGATTAGTGATATGCTTTCCCATGTGAAATAATGGATTCATTATTTACTTCCCAAACTGATGTGAGTGATCTAATACATAGATATAATATTGGTAGATAAGAACACACAAAACATCATGAAATGTCTCATCATTCACTTAAATATATCCACTCCAACTAACTTATGTGGAAGTATCATCACCCAATAAAATGGAATTCATAGAATAAGGTTCTAAGGAAGAGAACATGTCATGTGATGAAATCATCTGGTATGATGCACCAAAATTAATAACCCATGTGGAAGGTTGGGACATAACTAAAAAAAGTTTATTTCCCTTATCTTTTCCCTTATTTTTATTTTTTTCCTTATAATACTTGGGTGATAATAAACTCTGGTTGCAAGAATTAGGGGCACTAATATTGTGTTTCTTGATAATTTTTATTAGATGGTTAATTAGCTTCTTTATGCATTTGGATTGAGGTCCAAATTTATTGTAATATCCACTTATGAGTCACTCATTCTTATATTTCCCATATAAAGAAGAGGAATATTTTGATGCTTTTGGCTTTGCATTAAAATTTTATCCCTTTCTTTGTAATGTGTCTTTCTTATTATATTTCTTATCCTTGATACTAGAAGCCTTCTATTTGTCATGACGCATAATTAAGGCACAAGATTTGGATGACTTAATTAAACCCATTTGAATAATCTTATCTTTTTCCTGAGTCAAATCAATAGCAAAATGATCCAAGGATGGCATGGTTCATGTAGCTCCAATGTCATGCTTGGTTGTGTGGATTGTAGAAACAAAGATAGAATAGTTATAACCTAATTTGGCAAGGATGGAAATAATTAATTGATAATCACTTTTTTTAATGCCACATAATTTCAATTATAATCTAAGTGATTTGAACATTGTGAATAAGTCTTGTATCATATCAAAATCTTATGGGCTCAAAATGATCATCTCATTATCAAACACATCACCCCTCATGGCATCATTCTTTGCAAAGATTTTTTTCCAAGAAGTTCCATAATTAATTTTTATTTTTTTAATATTTTATATGCAAGAGAAATTAGGAGACATAAATAGGCATAAAAGACCATAGGATCCATCACTTTGATTACACCTACTCCCATAGTCAAAAGTCCCAATGTTAGGAATTTTCATTGAGGTTTTAGCCCTTATGATTAGGCATTAGTGTTTGAATCATCATGGGTAGGAGGTGTATTTTTAGGCTATAAATATGCTGATGGTTCTTGTAGTGTCAGAAATGTTAGATTTTTCCATAGTGCACATACATATGAAAACCTTGATTTTATCAAAAACACTAGATCTAGTTTGCCTCTTTAAAATCCACCAAATAACAATTAAGGATCTCTAATGACCCAAAAAAATAGAAATAAATTTTCCTTGAAGACTAGAAATTATATGTATTTTCACAAAAATCACTAAAAATTCACTAAACCCCTTCAAAATTGGCAAAAATCTAATGTCATGAAACTAGCTCCCATGGTTTACTAAAATTAATTTCAAGTATAAGTTTACATTTATATTATTAATTTTATATTAAATATACTTTAAGGAATATAATTTTACATTTATATCATTAATTTTATATTCCTTATACTTTATATTTATTTTTTCAAGTATAATAAATTATGATCACTCTCCTTATGATAGAGTTGGTCTCACAACTACATGCCTTATGATGTGTGAGATAGTTTTTAAAAATCTAATATGGTTAGTAATTAGCCATTTTTAGGCTCTGAGTATTGAACCTATGGATTTTAGGGCATAAATTTTGCAATTAATATCTATTTTTTAGTAAACATATGATCATTTTAAAGGTTTTTGTGCCTTATGAATGACTTCATGGCATTTTTAGGAGTCTTATGTTTTTCAAAATTAAAAATTAAAACCCAATCACTTGGAATTCAAGCCAAAGTGATCTAATTTGGACAACATAGGACACATTGATGACTTTCACACATTAAAAACCCACTTTATGTTAATTTCACTTATTAATCATCCCTCCCTCATCCCTAATCACTTTATATTCATCCCTTATCATCCCTAATCACTCCCTCCTTATCCCTCATCATCCCTAATCACTCCATCATTGACCCTCACCATCTATTATCATCTCTAATGATGCCCCAATCATCCCTAATCACTCCATAATTGACCTTCACCATCCTTCATCATCCATAATAATTTATTCATCATCCCTCATCATACCTAATCATTACCTCCTTGCCCCTTATCATCCCTAATCACTCCCTTATTGACCCTCACCATCCCTAATTTTATCTAATCACTCCCTCATAATCCATAATCACTCACTAATTGATCCTTACCATCCCTCATCATCCATAATAATTAATTAATCATTATTAATCAGTCATTCATCATCCTCTATCATCCTTAATTACTCACTCATTGACCCTAACCATCCATCATCATCCATAATCACTCAATCATCCTCCATTATCACTCCCTCATTTACCCTCACCATCCCTTATCATCCATAATGATTCACTAATCATATCTACTCACTCCCTCCTCATCCTTAATCATTTCATCTAATATATTAATGCTGGGTGCAATAGTTTCCTACTTGTGCCTGATTGTCTTATGTTTTAATTACAAATTTTACTCACTCAAATAAGTAAGTTGAGATATCATTTAATTATATAGTGGGATTTGAATATATATATATATATATATATGATAATCCATGGCTAGACTATGTAGAGAGTGTGTAACCAAATCCCTAGACAAGAATAAATAGGTAACAAATTGATAAAAGGGTAATATGAAATTGTATTACATACATATATAGATTGGGATTTTGGCATCAAAGAATCCTAATCCTAAATTTGAGAATCAAAATTTATATATGTATAGATAGGGGTGAATGGATACTAGTTGAGAATTCCAATCCTGACCCCATAGTTGACTTCTCATTTTCTATATAAGTCATTGAGATTTATGTCAATAATATACCAGATTACCAAATAGATAAATAGGTAGTCACCAATATGGTAGAGTGTGTTCTAATCTAATAGCTGATATAGTGTGTTTCCAAACCCAACTTTATATATACCTAACCTAATCTATAATTAACTTGATATATGAAGGGAATGAATGGAATATTCCTTAATCTAGTGTATTAAGGAGGAGACAATTAGAGTTTGGGCATGGCTTAGTGGTCATAAAGGATAAATTTGGGCCCTATCATACTCTAGGTATTCCTCAGTCCCTAATATAATATATCAAAAGATAGCATATGAATGGGGGTCCCACTATATATATATGGGGAGAACCATTTAAAATTACCTACCCTAATCTCAAATTTCCCCTACCCATTAAATTAATGAAAACTTTGCCTTCCTAATTCATATATGCTAAGGAGTAAGGCAAGGTAAGCTTGCCTTTTTGATATCTAGCTTTGCTTCACCTAATAGCATATCAAGGGAAGATTGACTTCTTGATGGATAAAAAGGGAGTAAAGCATAACTATAAATGGAAGTTTGCCTTCATGGTATCTATATATACTTTGATTAGAGATTAAGGCATGATTATCAAAGGATGCTTAATTTTTGTTTGATAACTTTGTTCTTACCCTAAGTACTTAGTATGCCCTACTTGATAAGGCATGGGAAACTTCCTTATTGATATATAGCTTTATTTTTATCATAAATAATTTATTATGATATATTTGAGTTACTTATTTGAGTGAAATAAGATGAATGAAATAATAGTTTCCTTGGGACTTATTTGAGTGAGTAAAATTTGGAATTAGAACATAAGCCAATTAGACACAAGTAGGAATCCATGACACCTACCATCAAGGTATTGTAATGAGTGATTAGGGATGAGGAGGGAGTGATTAGTGATGAAGAGGGAATAATTAGGGATGGTTATAGATGGTGAGGGTCAATGAGGGAGTGATTAGGATAATTAGGTAGTGATTAGGGATGAGAGGGATGGTGAGTGTCAATGAGGATAGGGAGGGAGTAATTAGGGATTATGAGGGATGAGGGAGAGTTACTAGGGATGATGAGGGATGATTTGGTATGATGAATTAGTGATTATAGATTATTAAGGATGAGAAAGGAACAATTAGGGATAATGATGGATGATGGATGATGAGGGTTAGTGAGGATTAATAGAGTGATTAGATATGATTAGGTATTATGAGGGTTAATGAGTGAGTAACTAGGGACAATGAGGAATGAGGAGAGAGTGATTATGGATAGTGAGGGATGGATGAATGAGGGATGATGATCAACTAGAATTAACACAAAGTGGTTATTTTATGTGCCTAGGTTATAAATGTGAATTATGCTACCCTAATCACACTATTTTGTCTTGAACTCAAAGTGAGTAGTTTTTAAACTTCAATTTTGACAAACCTAAGACTCCTCAAAATGCCAACAAGTACTTTAGAATGAAATTAAAACCTAAAAAATAATTATATTTACCTTTTTTCTATGAGTGATTTTGAGGATCAATGAAGAAAATGAGGGAGTGATTAAGGATTATGAGGGAATAGGGGGTGATTAAGGATAATAAGGGATGATAGAGTGATTAGGGATGATGAGGGTACATATTCACTCATTAATTAACCTTCATAATCCCTTATCATCCTTAATCACTCACTTGTTGATCCTCATCATCCTTCATCATCCCTAATCATTCTCTCATCATATCTCATCATCCCTAATCCTCCCTCTTCATCCCTCATAATCCATAATCACTCCCTCTTCATCCCTTGTCTTAAATAATCACTCCCTCATTTACCCTAACCATCCCTCATCATCCTTAATCACTCCCTCATTAATCCTCATTATCCATAAACATCCCTAATGACTCTCTCATTATCCCTCATCATCCTTACTCATTCCTTCCTCATAACTCCTCATCCCTAATAACTCCTTTAAATATATTAATTTTGGGAGTAGTGTCTTCCCTCTTATTCTTGAATGGATTTTTTTACAATTCCAAATTTAACTCACCCAAATAAACTCTTCATTCACTCAAATAAGGAACTCAGATATTTTATTTGATTCTCTAGTGGGATTCACAGATAGATATGGAAATCCACACGTAAACCATGGAGAGAGAGTGTATCTAGTTTCAAGGGCTTAAATAAATAGTAAATCAAGTGACCAAATGGTGGGATGAAATTGTATTACTTAAATATATATACATTTTGGATGTGAAAATCTAAGAATCCCAATCCTAGAGTTTACAATCCCAATTTATATATAAATAGGGGTGATTAGAGACTATTTTAGAATTCTAATCCTAATCCTATATTTGAATTATCATTTTATCTACATGTAATTGAGAGTCTATCCATAGTAGATCATATTTTTAGATAGATAGATAGATAGGTAGTCACCAATCTAGAAAAGTGTGTTTCAATTCTGTAGTTGGTAGAGTGTGTTTCCCAACCCAACTCTATCTATATCCACCCTAATTTATATCCAAATTGATATATGAAGGGAATTAAGGGTATATTCCTTAATACAATATGCTTGGAAGGGGATACTTATAGCTTTGGCATGGCTTGGGGGGACGAAAGGCCAAATTGGGGCCTTATTATACTTTAAGTATGTTTTAGTCCCTAATACAATATATCAAAGGATAACATAAGAATATCATTGAGTATGCCCTAATTACCTTACCTAATTGATTATTCCCTACCCACTTTACCTACTTGTTTATTCCCTATCCAATTAAATATCTAATCCATATCTTGATCATCACTATGCCCTACCTACCTTTTTATACTTGATTATGCTCTTCGTCCATTGCCTACTTGAGTATTGCCTACCTACATATCCTTTTTGTCTTTCCTACTTAATTATTACCTCCATACATTAGTTACATACTTGAGTATGACTTAACCAATAAACTACCTAAGTTATATCTTGACCTTGAATACCCATATCTAATCATGATTATATATATCTTACCTTGATGTTGGCATGTTATTCTCATTGGTATCAAAAGGGTGTATCCTATGAAGGTGCATGGTGAGTGACCATTGAGGTATGTGAAAAGTTGATTTTTTTGTTTTCATTTATGTCACTAATATTATCATTGATGTCATTGAGGTTGTTATTACATCTTGTGAATCTTAATTCTCACAAAGAGGTATGATGGTCAAGCGATCATTGAAGCATGGTTATGAGGCTCTAGGTTTGCATGAGGTCATTAGAGAATTTTGTTCAAAAATATGTTATTTTAGTGGGTTGAGATTATTTCCTAAATAGTTTTATTATTTTATATCATTGAGGTAAGCATGTTTGAGTACTAGTTCTTGAGTACAAGGTGTCTTGAAAATCATAGTCTATACCATGTGAGAAGGTGTGCATAGTGAAGTTTGTTGAAGTAAGTGATCACAAGATTGTGAGAGGTTATTTAGCATTATTTTATCATGTAATTAAAGTGTAGATACTCTAATAATTTTTTCAAGGTTAGTTGTCAATTTTTAGGTGCTTAAGAAGCCTAGTCATGACACTAGTCATGGCATGTAAAGTCCTTATGAGAAGGTATAAGTATGGTCACTTGATAATATGGATGCACAAAGGCATGAGAGGTTTTATGGGGTTGATTGAACATGTGTATGAGGTGTAAATCTCATTCATATTATAATTAAGGTCTGATTCCAAGTCTAATGTAGAATGAAGAGCATGATGTAGAGAGAAAATATGGCCTAATGGAGTATGAGGTTCTATTTCCAAGGCAAGTATGAATATTTGAGTGTGTTAAAAAGTGTTTCTTGTTTTATAAAGTATTTTGACAAAGTTTAAGGTCATGATTTGTAATAAAAGTCATGAAAATATGTTTTTATGTCTCTTAAGCATATAAAATGGAGGATTCTCAACCCAAGAAGGATTTTCTTGTGTTTGTTAGATCATAAAACCAATGGATGGGAACCTAAGATATTAATGATTGATGGGAAGGGTATTATCTAAAAATTATATTTATTAGTTTTTGGATTGATGGGCTATGATATATTAATAATCATTCATAATGAAAGTGTGTTTAAACCCTCTTAGAACCCTAATGAAGACCTGATGTTGGATATTTTTCTCTAGAGTGCTTAGGATGGATTGGTATGTATAAATAAGTGATTGGGGGTTGTATTAAACTCTCATAGGTGCCTACATATGTGATTTATTTGTTAAGTGTGTGATTAGACCCAATAAAAAGGTGTTAATTTCTTAAAGATTTATTATAATAGTCAGAGTTAACGAAGTCAAAGTATGAAAATGGATGAAGGATGAATCTTGAGACATTATTTTAGGTCCATGAAGGTTTTTATATAGGTTAAAATATTTATTTTTTAAAATTTAGTGTTCCAAATTGGGTAGTCACTAGCAGGCCTAATGAAGAAGAATAGTGTAAAACCCAAGCAGTGTGAAAAGGTGGTTTTTGATGTGATTTCATGGAGTGATGTATTTTATTGCATGTTGGTGTTTTGTGGACTTGAATGTACTATAATTTTTGTATAAAAGGTTTTATATTTAGATAAATTGGTTGATTTGTTGAATCCAAAATGGCTTGTCTATTTTTTGTTAGGATTATGTGTAGTGAGGTTAGTAAATTGGTTTGTAAGACCAATAGTTAACACTAGAACATATGATTTTTATATTTAAATATGGTCTAGATATGTTACAAGATAATTTTCATGCATTGGAAGTATTTTAAATTATTCATAAAATTTTTGAAGGTCAATGTCAACATGATTATGCTAAAAGGTAAATTGGTATTTCTAAGTAAGCAAGTTATAGTGATAAGTTTGAAGTTTATGCCCTAAGTTGAAGTATATAATGCATATGGTGTTGTTTTTTGTGATTTTAAATTACTGATAATTATTTTTTAAATCTTTAATT
The DNA here is from genome assembly GCA_037957365.1 of Torreya grandis. Classification (NCBI taxonomy): domain Eukaryota; kingdom Viridiplantae; phylum Streptophyta; class Pinopsida; order Cupressales; family Taxaceae; genus Torreya; species Torreya grandis. Next base: position 1,727,051 of record JARHVA010002137.1, on the reverse strand, counting down.
AAGTGTAAGAGATTGAAAATTTGAAGTCAAAATGGCTTGTTTGGTTCATGCAAGAGTGTGTGAGATAAGGTAGGAGATTGGTCTACAAGACTAGTATTTGATATTAGAGATTATTATTTTTGTATGTTAGGTTGTTTTTAGTATGTAAAATGATAATTTAAATGTGTTTTTAGTCATGATAAATCCATATGTATGTGTCTAAATTCAAGTTTATCTCAACTAGTTTTTGAGGCTAGCTAGTAGTTTTAAGTGAACAAGTTGCAGGAGTCTTTTGGAGTATTTTTGACCCATGTGATGAAGTCTAATGAATGTTTTGAATTTTTATTAGGTATTTTAGATTATTTTATGTGATTTATTTTTATTCTTATGTGGATAAATAATTTTTTATCTTTAATTGTTCAAGATAGACATTTTTATGTGTGTGGAGGCTAAATATAAACAATACTAATGGTGTGCTTCAAATGGTGATTAGATCTAACTATGTCACAAACATAATATGAGATTATTATGGTTCTATTTTATTTTTATATTAATTTTAAATAAAATGTGTGTATTTTTAAAGTGTTTCAGGGAGATCATAGGGTAACATGTACTAATGAAGGTCTAATAGAACTAGGTCTCCTTAAGGCTTAAAAGAGGTTTTGGTCTTTTAAGTTGTGGCCAGCCTATTGTAATGATTTATTAATGTATTAAATATGTTATAAGAACTATTTTAAGGGTAATAAAATTTATCAAGTGTGTGTGGACAAATAAGAGGTGTGTAAACTAGAGGATTGTATAAGAACAAGGCCTAATTGGCTAGTCAGAGAATTAGAGAGTACAAGTGAAGGAAATATCACATTCAAGAGATGAAGGAGCTATTTTAGATCATAATATTTGTTTATATAAACTATAATTAATATATAAAATTGGTATTGTATATTAATATCAAGGTCATATGACCTAATCTATCTTGAAGAGACCTAGTTGAGCGAAGAAGCCTATAAAGGTAGTTTGAGAGATATAGAAGAGTGAGAAGAGATAAATAAGGTGATCATCATTTTATATGTGATAAATACTATTTTATTAAGGTTATTAAATGTTTTAGGTTTTTGATTTGGTACTAATTCATCTAGGGGGTTATTTCCTCCTTACAAGTTGGTGCTTGCTAAAGCTTAGTTAAGTGGGTGATTGACTAGTTGGGGTTGGTGATCCATGTGGAGTTGGTGATTCACTAAAGATTAGTTTTTGTCTTATAGTACTATAATCCATTTTAGTATATCAGTGGGTTTTTAATTCCCCTTGATTTTTTCCCACATATGTAATATTTTATCTTATTTCATGATTTTTTATGGTTGTATATGCTTTATTAGATGTTCATGTTTATAAGAATGGTTCATGTATGATTAAGTTGAATTGAATGAATGTTTTGAAGACACTAATTCACCCGAAACCCATTTTAGTGATTATGCTTCTAATAATTTTTATCATACCATAATCCTTTAAAGCATTCCCAATATCTTGAATTTGATGCCAAGAAGCACAAGATGTCTAGTGATCAAGAAGATAACATGTATGACGAAGAAGTCTACTATGAGAGCAAAGAAGTATAAGTTGAATTAGACATTAAATCTAAGATCATAATTACCTTATATGATTTAAATCACCAAAAGAAGAGGAAGGATGAGTTGAGATCTATGGTTAAGTATCTTAAGGAACAAATGTATACCTTAAAGAGTGATTGGGTCAAAGAAGCCAAAAGGGATGAGAATATCATCAAAGATCTCAAGAATTAGTTAGAAGGTGTCAATACAAAGTTTAGATGAAAATAAGTTGAGTATGATCAGTTGAAGGTAGAGATAGTTTACTTTAAGTTTGAGGATAATAAATTCATATACAAGAAGAGAAATGTTGAGAAAGAGCATGAGAAGATAGAATAATTAAAGAAAACCAACTTGAAAGTTAACATAAAGATACCAATCAGGTATCCCAATGCTATAAGTTATTTCAATTATTTAAATGGTTATTGTTTTACTTATCATATCTTTGGTCATAAAGAAAGTGATTATAGAATGGTCTCAAGGGATGAGTTATCATTAGACCATGGGAGAAGGAGTGATCAATCAAGAGGAAAGTATAGTAATTTTTTTTGTCTCAAATGTTATAATATTGGTCATATTGTGAAGGACTACAAGATGAGGCATTTGAGGAAGATCAGACAAGATAGGATCATGTCTAACTATGCCACTAAGATGTAGATCAAGAATTAAGATCCTATGGAGAAGGTGGAAAAATAATAGAATACTAAAGGATACAAGAGAAAGTTGATCTCATTGAAGAAGAGTGTTATAGGAATAGTGAGGGTTGAAACTCCTAAAGTGCAAGAGAAAGAACAAACCAAGGTATGAAAGACAAAGATAGTCAAAGTGAGTTATGATCAGTCTATAAACTAAGGTGGACTATTTGTTGAGGTATAAAAAATATCATAAGTGAATGAATGTAAAGAACACTTGTTATCTTCATCTATTGACAAGGTAGTAAAGGCAAGAAGAATGATGATAAGGTAGAGGAGTCAATTGATATAATCAAGCCTATGTGGATTCTAAAGAGAGACTATCAATATCATGATTATAAGATGACTGAGAATAGTGGATTGGAGATCTATGAATCTCTTAATTTCATGGTGTATTAGTTCCATATGAAAAGGGGTGGTTCCATTATGCTTCATCAAACATTCTTCTATCATTAAAAACATGAGGTTACAGTCAAAGAAGATTTCATCTTGAGAAGATTCCAAGTTGTCTATGTTTCAAATAAGGAGATGAAGATGGATATTACCCATTCCTATGTTGGTATCTCTAAGGTTTGAAGTTCAATAGGTAATATGATGAGAGATCTAAAATTGACATTAGGTATCTGAGGTCAAAATGTAGTCAATTGGTATATGAGAGGTAAGATTTTGGTATCTATTTATGTGAGTAATTGAGCTTGATATGTGTTAAGAAGGTGTATTAATGTCAATATGATTTAAGGAAGATGAATATGGTTCAAGAGTCCTATTGAATCAAGTGTTGGGTTGTGAATATAAAGGGGAGTCCCTAATTATATAGTTTGTGTCAAGAGTTTGGTAGCCTAGTGTGTGATCAAGAGTTTGATCTTCTTCAGTCATGTCAAGGAATGTAAGTGATCTTGAGTTCCTAGTTAATTTAAAGGAGATATGCTTGGTATAATAGGTAAATTGGTAGTTCTAATTTCTTTGTCAATATAACGGTTGATTTTGATATTAGAATAGAGGTATGCATGGAGTTAAGAGGAACATGTGTCTGAGATACTTCATAGATTCTATTTGTTGATGGACAAATTGGGAGAATAATATGAAAGGGGAAGATAGTTTAGAATGAGGGATAAGTGACTTGATTGAGAGAAGTTCTTGAGAGAGGTTTCCATGAGTGGTTATCATAGTTTCTAAAGATTGTGTGCCATATAGTGTCCTTGAGAGGTAGTATCAGCTTAGGGGTACAAATTGAAATTTTAGAAGTTACAAGTAACCCTTTATCATTAATTTACAATGGGGAATTTTTTTAATAAGGGATATTTACTAAATTGGGGAGATGAGAGTGATCAAATTGAAGAATGTTTTGCCATCAATGATAAAGTGGTAGTTTGTCAGCATTTTGTTGTCATTGATGTCAAAAGGGTGAATATTTTGAAGTTGCATGGTGAGTGATCATTGAGGTATGTGAAAATGGGATGTTTAATTTTTTATTTATGTCATTGAAATTTTTATTGATGTCATTCAGGTCGTTGTTGCATCTTATGTGTCTTATATTCATAAGGAGGTATGATGGTTAAGTGAAAATTGAAGCATGGTTATGAGGCTCTACGTCTGCATGAGGTCATGAGAAAGTGTTGATAAAAACTATTGTTTAATTTGTGTGAGAGTGATATCTAAAGATTTTTATTATTTGATATCAATGAGGTAAACATGTCTGAGTACTAGTTCTTGAGTACAACGTGTCTTGAGAAGACTAGTCGAAACACTATAGGAAGGTGTGCATAGTGAATTTTGGTGAACTAAGTGAGAATAATATTGTGAGATGTTGGTTTTCACTATGTGATAATTTAATTAAATTTTATATACTTTTATAAGTGTTTCAAGTGCTTAAGAAGCTTAGTCATGACACTAGTCATGGCATGTAAAGTCCTTGTGAGAAGTTAAGAGTATGGTGACTTGGTAATATGGATGAATATAGGCATGATATGTTTTATGATTTTTATTAATCATTTTTATTATGTGTATATTGCATTGATAGTGGCATGAAGGTGTGTTTTTAGGTCTAATTTAGCGTGAAGACCATGATGTAGAGAGAAAGTATGGCTTAATGGGGTAACAGATTCTATTTACAAGTAAATTATGGATAGGTGAGTGTTTTGAGAAGTGTTTCATGTTGTTTTAAGTATTTTTACCAATTTTGAGGTCATGGGTTGCAAGAAAAGTCATGAAAATGTGTTTATAGGTCTCTTGAGCATGCAAAATGGAGGGTTCTCAACATGAGAAGGATTTTATTGTGTTTGTTAGTTCATAAAAACTATTCATGGGAACCTAAGATATTCATGGCATATGGATAATTTTACTATCTCAGAATTCTATTTGTTAGTTTTTGGATTGAGGGGCTATGTTTTATAAATAGTCATTAATAATGGGAGTGTTTAAACCCTCTTAGAACCCTAATGAAGATCAGATGTCAGATATTTTTATATATATTTCTCAAGATGGATTGGTATGTTTATATAATATATTATATGTTTTATTCAAATCTCCTAGGCACATCTAGGTGTGACTAAATTTTAAGGTGTGTGATTAGACCCTACAAGAAAGTTCTAATTTCTCAGAGATTTGTTGTAATAGTCAGAGTGGACCAAGTCAATGTATGTAAATGGATGTAATATTAATATTGAGACATTTATTTAATTTCCATTAAGGTTTATGGATATATCCCATCATTTAGGTGTGAAAATTTGGTATTCTAAGTTGGTCAGTCACTAGGAGGCCTAATGAAAAAGAATAGTGTAAAACCTAGGCAATGTGAAAAGGTGGTTTTTGATGTGATTTCATGAGTAAATGATGTATTGGAGTGCATGGTGGTGTTTTTTTGAAATTTAATTAATATAAATTATTTTTATAATGTTTTATAGTCATTTAAAATGGTTTATTTGTTGAAGCTAAAATGGCTTGTCTATTTTTTGTTAGGACTGTGTGCAGTGAGGTCAACAAATTAGTCTATAAGACCAATAGTTCCCAATAGACCATATGATGTTTATATTTTAATATGATATAAATATTTTAGAGTATAATTTTAATTAATTTTAATTATTTTAAAGGTGTCATAAAGGTGTTTAATGTCAATGTCACCATGATTGTGCTTTAACGTAAATTTACTGCTTTGAGTAAGCAAGTTGCAGCGATAAGTTTGAGCCTCTATGCCTTGAGATGAAGTATATAATGAACATGGTTTTTTTTTGAATTTAAACTAATATTTATTATTTTTAAAATCTTTAAATTTAGTGTAAGTAGTTGAAAAGTTAAAGTCAAAATGGCTTGTCTAGTTCATATAAGATTATGTGAAATAAGGTCAAGAGATTGGTCTGCAAGAATAATATGTGATATTAGAGATTATGTTTTTTATATTTGAGATTGTTATAAGGATGAAAAAAATTCATGTGATTATTTTTTTAGTCATGATAAATCATTTTTTAGGTGTTCAAATTCAAGTTCATCTTAATTAGTTTTTTAGGTTAGTTGGCAGTTTTGAGTGAGCAAGTTGAAGGAGTATTTTTGCCTTGTGTGATGAATTATAATTAACCTAGTGAATTTTTTGAAGTATTTTAGGTTCTCTATATCCAATTTATTTTCATTTTTGTGTGGATAAATAATTTTTTATCTTCAATTGTTTAAGATAGACCTTTTTATGTGTGTGAAGGCCAAATGTAATAAGTACTAATGGTGTAATTCAAGTGGTGGTTGGAGATAAAAAGTATCATGGACCTAAGATGAAATTATGTGTTTGGAATTTTAAATTATTCCAATTAGATCCAAGGGTAATGTGTAGTAATGACTACCTAATTGAATTAGGTCTCCTTAAGGCCTAAATGAGGTTTTTATATTTTATATTGTGACTAACCTATTGTAATAATTTATTCATGTATGAAATGTGTTATAAGACCTATTTTAATGTTAATAGAAATGATCAAGTGTGTTTGTATAACTAAGAGGTGTTTGAGATAAAATATTGTATAAGAACAAGGCCTAATTGGATAGTTAGAGAATTAGAGAGTGCAAGCAAAGAAAATAACAAATTGAAGAGCTAAAGGAGTCTTGTATAAAATATGAGGGGTGTATAAAAAATATCATGAAGATATAAAATGGGTATAATATATGAATATCAAGGCCATATGACCTAATATATCTTGAGGATACCTAGTTGAGGAAATAATCTTAAAAGGAAGTTTTAGAGAGATAAAAGAGTTATAAGGGATAAATAATATGATCATCATTTAAGATGTGAGAAATAATTTATTTTGAAGGTGATTTAAAGTTTCAAGTGGCTGATTAGGTGTTAGGTCATCTAGTGGGTTGGTGCCTCCCTATAAATTGGTTCTTGTTAAAGCCTATTTGAGTGGTTTTTTAACTAGTTGGGTTTGGTTTTCCATTTGGAGTTGGGTCTTCACTAAAGATTTATTTTTGTCTTATAGGAATATAGTCCATTTGAAGAGATTATTTAGGTTTCTTACCCTTGAGGGTTTCCCACATATGTTATGTATTATCTTGTTTCATGATCTTTTATGGGTGCTTATGCTTTTATAGTTGTTCATGTTTGTATTAATGTTTCATGTATTCTTAAGTGGAATTGAATGAATGTTTTGAAGACATTGATTCACCCTCCCTCTTAGTGATTATCCTTCCAACACTAGTTATATCATTAATACTCAATACTTAATTGAATACCTAATTGAATACCCAAGCCATATCTTGAAAGGAGTGGGGAAATTATCATTCTTGAAAATAAATAGAAGAGGAATTATCATATCAATGGATAAATTAAAAGGGTCACTATCAAATTAAAGAATAAAGTAATTTTAAAACTTGTATACCTCTTATAGACCATGCAAGTATCTTTTAGATCATAAAAAACATGGAAATATTAATTATAGGTATATAACTAAGCTTAGAGAAATCTCTTGACATCCTCAACCATTCTTAAAACCTCTAAAAAACTAATTACATACTTTCCACTTCAATTTTTTTTCCTTAATACCTTTGTTCTAGCACTACATCCTCATCAAATCTCACAAGGTCCTTGAAATCCTTGTATGCATCATAAACCCTAGTAAAACCTTGCTTACGGGCCTATAACCATGTCTATTACATAATATACCTGGTTTAATGGATTAGTATCATATATATTACAAATTTTTGTGTTTCATCATGTTTCTAGGTCATATGAGACATTGCTTACAAAGCTTACAAGCTTGTAGTCATGTTTTAGCTTGTAGAAAGTTGATTTGAACCTTAAAACTTGAAAGACACATTGGTAACATGTTAAAAAACATTTTATTAATACCTATAGGTGATTTGAGGATTTTAAAAGCTCATTTATCTTCCTTATATACCTAAAAACTTTTGTTTTAAGACCCTAAAACCTATAACTCCCATTGGCAGTGAGATCTTATAGGCTTTCAAACATCTCAACCTAGCCTATAATGCATTTACTTTTATCACTACACCATGAAAAGCGTAAAACCTAACTTTAAAATGTTTTGATGTATTTTATACCTTCAAACCTCATGTTTCTTTCTTAAACAAGATCTAAAAATCTCAAATTACACACTCATAGGTTTTAAGGTTTTAAAATCTCTTAAGACTATCTTTAGAATTTTAAATAGATCCATATGATTTTTACTCCCTTATGGAGTCTATATATCACCAAAGGGTTTGAGATAACCTAATAATGCTCCTACAAAACACTATTTACATCATGCATGAAGAGAACAGATAAATAACATGGTTGTTTGTTAATTATAACCCATGAAAACTTGCTTTTATGGATTGTAAATGGGTTGCATACCTATTAATTCTCATTAGTAGGATTTCAACCAATCATGAATAGTTATCAAGACTTATCTAATCCATGTAAATCCTTTCCATTCTTGTTTGAATCATTTTATAATCATGCAGACTTACATAGACCTATAAATCATAATTTTTTGAGCTTGTTTTGTCTAAAAACCTATAGGTACTCATGAAAGATTTTAAACATTAATTTATGGCATTAAAGAGACAAAAATGTACTTAAAGCATCCATTTTACTCATTTAAACATTGGGAAACTAATAATAACTTGTTAAGATACCTGTGTAAGCTTGAAGGAGGGTAAACAAAGTCAAAAGTATCCTTTGATACACAATGTATGGACTTTATGGTTTACAAAAAATGTTTGAAACATTTAACATGACCATATACCCAATTTTAAAACGTTTCACCAATCTTTAATGATAAATGAATGCTCATAATACCCTTTTGATCTATTTTCCCCTTGAAAAGCACTTTTATATCATTTAATTCATTAAACATACTTTTATAAGGGCTAAAATGAACTTTATGGCCTCTCAAATGATCATAAGACCTTATTGAATCCTAAAAATATATGGAATACCCATGAATGATCATCAGATAATTAATTTTTATTCAAGGATATCAACCACATGAAGGTAATACTACCTCTCATAATCAATTTATCTTGGCATAAAAACCTATCTACTGGAATGCAAGTTGATGTAAGGTCAATATGAATTCAAAATTCAATAGGTAATATGAGGGATGATGACAAAGTGAATAGTTATGATTATATTTGATGAAGGTTAATGAAGGAGTGATTAGGTATAATGAGGAACAATGAGGGATTATTATAGAGTGTTTGGGGATGGTGAAGGATAATGAGGGCCAATGAGGGTGTGACTAAGGACTATGAGGGATGATAAGGGATAAGTAGGGAGTGATTAGGGATGATGTGGTATGATTTGGGTCAATGAGGGAGAGATTAGGTATGATAATGGGAAATGAGGGAGTGATTAGGGGGATGATAGATGATGAGGGTTGGTGATTTCATTAGGGAAAATGAGGATAAATAAGGGAGTGATTAGGGATGATTATGTAGGATGAGGGATGATGACAAGGTTTCTATCTATATACAAAGATTCAATTAATTTAATATATTAATAAATGAAATAAAGTATATGGTCATTCACCTATCCCTATCTACTTTTGATGAGGGTGAATAATGAACAAAGTTTAAATTTTCAATATTTGAGTCATGGTGTAGTCATGTAAAATAAAAATTTGGTTACTTTAGTGTGGCTAATGGCACCCAATCCATAGGTCATCCTACTTTATTTCACAACCCTTATAATTTTTTCTTTCACTTATTCCTAATCAGCTATAGCCTTTTGAACTCATCCCTTATATACCCAAGTATCTCTTTTAGGCCTAGATCCACCCCCTAGGTCTCATTCCCTCTAGACAACAACACCCAATTTGGATAGGAGAGCTAAAACCTAGGTGTCTTATTTTTGGTGCTATTGTCCAAGTGAAAATTTGGTTCAAATGGTCATTTTATCCTAGATCCTTATCCTAATTCATGTTATACTAATTAAATTTCATTTAACCCATGATCATTACATCCCTTATAAGATGTCATTCAAGTCTTTTTAGAAAAGTTGGCGCTCATTTACAAGAAAGAAGCAAGAATACAAGTACACTCAATCACTTTTCCCTATTCTCTACATACAGCCTTCTAATATTATTACAACCTTGCTCAAACCCTTACACCATTCCTTAGTCATCTAAATTACACCCAATTTTTCATCTAGTTACATTTTCATACACAATTGAACCAAGCACTTCAATGGGAGAACTACATTATCTTGATCCCTCCTCAGAGTATTATTATATAAGCAATGTGCCCACACATGGGGTGTGAAGTACATCTAGTGCATCCTTTACACACTAACCCCTTTTCTCTCTTTCTAAAATTTCCTTTCAAGGTCAAGCACAAAGAGATCCTAAGGATTTTGAAGATTAAAATAGATACATAGTGAGCTCCACAAACTTTTAAGCTTTGATATTTCGCTGACAAAGTAACATAGACCTTCCAAGTATAACCTAGAAAACTTAGATCACCTAGACATTAGTGATAGAAAAAGACTACAACCCCAAATAGTAGTGTGTCCCACTTTTGACACTCCTATCCAATTATAAAATTAAATTTAGGGACCTATTTTTGACACTATCCCAATCCTATACCTAAATTTTTAGACCTTATCTAATACCAGATAACATAGAATAAGCCAAGTTACATTTCTCCTTGTTCCCTTACTAATTTTAGAAAGGTTAAATTGCAATTAAATTTCACAAATTAGTATCCATAATTAGGAATATTATTTACTAATTTTCCCTAATTAGACATATTTATTAAATAGGAAAAAAACTCCATTATTCCCAAAAACAATAAAACATTTGTTGAACCAAATCCAATAGGTCCTACTTGCTTGTAAAACCCTTATATACTTTTCTTTCATTGATTCCCAGTCATCCACAGCCTTTCAAAATCAACCCTAATAGAATCAAGTAGCTCTTTCAAGCCCAAATCCATCCCCTCAAGTCTCATTCCCTCAAGATAATAACACCCAAATTGGATAGGAATGTAGAAACCTAGGGTGTCCTATTTATGGCACTATTATCTAAGTGTAAATTTGGTTCAAATGATCATTTTCTCCCAGATCCTTATCCTAATTCATGTTATCCTAATGTTAATTCATTTAACCCATGATCATTAATCCCCTATAAAAGGAAATTTAGAGTTTATTTAGAAGGGTTGGCACTCATTTACAAAAGAGAAGCAAGAATACAAGAAAGTACACTCAAGCACTTTTCCATATTCTATACATACAACCTTCCAATATTATTCAAACCTTTACACCAATCCCTAGCCATATAAAGTACAATTATTTTTGAATCTATTTACATTTTCATACATAATTTCACCAAGCACTTTAATGGGAGAACTACATTAGCTTGATCCCTCCTCATAGTATTGGTATGTAGGTAGCGTGCCCACACATAGGGTGTGAAGGGCATCCATTATATCCTTCACACACTAACCCCTTTTCTCTCTTTCCCAAAATTCCTTTCAAATTCAAGTACAAAGAGATCCTATGGATTTTTAAGATTAAAATAGATGCACATCGAGCTTTGTAGACTTCTAGTCTTTGATTTTCACTGACAGAGTAACATAAACCTACTAAGAAGAAACCAAAAAACTTAAATAACCTAGATAATAGCACCAATAAAGGACTATAGTGCCAAAAAATAAGATGTCCCACTTTCAGTGCTCCTATCCAATTTGAAAATGAAGTTTAAGGACCTATTTTTGACACTATCCTAGTCCTGTACCTAAATTCTTAGACCCTATCTTAGACTGGACATCATAGAATAAGATAAGTTACATTACTCCTTACTCTCTTACTATTTTTAGAAAGTTTGAATTGAAATTAAATTTCAAAAATTAGTACCCATAATTAGGAATATTATTTATTGATTTTCCCTACTTAGACTTGTTAATTAAATAGGAATAAAACTCCATTATTCCCAAAAATAATAAAATAGTTGGTGAACCCGACTTACTTCAAATTTCACACAAAATCCATAGAAACCCTCAGGTAAATTATTTATTATTTTTTTCCATAATTTACTAATTTTTTTTGTATTCACAAATCATAAATCTAAAAATTAAATTCAAAATTATCATATATTTTATTAAAACCCTAGTTTGCACATACTAGATCTTTTTTGCATACAAACACATTCTAAATACTAGGAAAAATATATTGCTAATTTTAGAAATATTTTCTAATTTTTATTAAATTTTTTAAGAAAAATTCAAAAAAAATCTATAAAATCATATCAAAAATTTAAAATTATCATACTAATTGTAAAAATTCATTCAAAAAACCCTAGTTGCATCAACTAGCTCCTAGTTATTTTCCAGTACTTTTCCAATCATTTTCTAAAATTTTTTAGTTGCATATAAAAATTAGAAAATAAATTTTAAATTTAAAACTTAATATTATTGTTCATAAATATTTTTGAAAAATCCTTAGTTTCATATACTTTCACCTATTTTCTTCTTGAGGTATCACCTTACATGTTTGGGATCTTCATATCCATTTTATACAAATTCCAATTAGCTATTTTTAGGGATTTTCATTTATTATATTCAATATATTCCTTTTATAGCACATTACCTATTAAAACTTATTGAAAAACATTCAAAAACATTATAAATTACTTTCCTACTTTCATAATGGCCTAATATACTAGTTTTGATGAAATTGATAAAATAGAACTTCAATAACTCTTAACAAAACATCTAGATATGCAAGATGACATGCTTTGAATTCTAAAAGAGGAATAAAAAAAAGTGAAAAATGGTAAATCTTCTCAAACCATAGATAAACTAGTTAAAAATGACACTATTGGGGTAACTATGTCTCAACAACCCCCTATAACAACCCAACCTACCTCTATGCCACCAGTTATAGCTAGTATATCCCTTTATCCTGATGTGGCAACCCTTGTGCAAGAGATAAGATATATTCAATCCAAGGTGATACATCTTGAGCAAGGTGCCACTAGACCTACACATGCTTTGGATTCTTTTTCTCTTCTTCATACACCACTGGCACATGATATTGCTTCTACACCCTTACCACAAGATTTTGTTCAACCCAAGCTTACTCTTTATGATGGAAATGGGTGATCTAGAGACACACTTGAGAGAGTTTTAAGTAGTATTTTTGGACTATGTACCCAATGATTGGATAATTACCAAGCTATTTCCCTAAAGCCTAAAGGATTATGATTTACAATGGTTATATAGTTTACCAAATTTGTTGGTTCATGCATTCAATCTTTTAGCTGACATGTTCTTAGCACACTTTAGCATTAACATTGGTAATAAGGTTTCATATGATCAAATTAATCAACAAAAAAATGACTAAATAAACATCTCATATACTATGTTCTTTGGTATAAGACCATATTTGCTAAGATGACTAGTCCTATGGTAGATCAGGAGTTATAGGACCTCTTCAAATAGAGTCTTCTACTAGCACTTCATGAATCAGTTATGTTCAAGTGATTCTCTTCATTCACTAAATTGTGTCATATAATAAATAAAAGAGAAGTAAAACTCATTTCAATGGGAAAACTCAAGTATATAAGCATTCTAGACACAACTAATAAGAGTATCAACAAAGTCCCATACAAGGCCAAGTTTAATTATACAAAAGGGTATAATTAACCTATAATAAATGTAGATTCAGAGCATCCTCAATGTATAATTTTATCAACACCCCCTTAGTGTATTTTCTCACATATTCCAATTCTTACAGCCAAGTTTTACAATAGTTTTTGGATTGTAATATCATATCCCTCCCTCTTATTCAGGAAGTTGATCTAGCCAAATGTCTTCTCAATTGATATGATCAATAGGCATTTTGTGATTACCATAGGTACTAGGCCAAACTAAAAATAGATACATCAGTTTGAAACATAAGATATAGGGCTTGAGAGATGACAACCTACCTACTTGATCTTGGCACTTTAGTTGAGCCTCTACAAGTAAAACCAACATAGGATAAATATTTAAAAATATTCTCAAATCCATTTCCACAACATTCAAAATAGGATATCAGGGACACATCAAAGATTTACCATGCATATCAAGCACATCCACCACCAATTACATATGTGTCACCTTTAGTTGAGTCACATCCTTTAAGGGGTATGATTAATGTGTATGAGTCTAGATTTCTAGCTAGACCTTCAATATCCTTCTTAGATTAGGAGATTGTGGAGGATAATTTAGATTATAATGCACTCTTTATTAGAGGACATATTCATAACTATCCCATTCATAGTGTTCTCATCGATAATGGTTCTATTGTCACCATGTGTACCATTACATTATTATATCATTTGAGTTATTCAGAGTAGGATATCACCCTGACAGATATAGTTATCAGTGGATTCAATGGGCACATAAAAAAGTTTATTGGGTGAGATTATACTTCCTTTACAGACTATTCTAATACATGTGACCACACATTTCACTTTAGTTCCTAATTCAAGAGTTTTTGATATGTTACTTGGTCACCCATGGATTCATAAAATTTGAGAAGTACCATCTATAATTCATAGATGCATGAAATTAATTCACACTAATTAGGTTATTATAGTTGGTTGAGTTTCATATGAGTTACCACTACCCCCTTCAAAGCCATCTACTTTGTAGTCACTAGTTCTAGGTTTTGTACCAGTATCAGATTACCCACCATTTACAGTTCTTCCATTAGTATAAATTTAGACATAATTGACACATACATTACTAATACAGAGGGTTCATACATTGCCATAACTTTGGGATTCTAAACATCTTCTAGCTATAATTTTCACACCTAAATCAATTTCATTAAGATCTCATGGGTCTACACATAAAGTGCATGTTTAGAGAGCATCTCTTACTTCTAAATGGGTCCCTAAGATCCCTACAATTATATCCACTTCTTAGAATTATAGTGGGACCCCACAATTGGTTTCTACTTTAGAGATTTTAGAGAATATATAGTATATATAGCTTTTATAACCATAGTCTTATCATTTTCATCATGATTCGCATTCATGCATGATTCCACTCCTTGATATAGGACACCATGATAGGGAGTCTCTCATGAGACTCATTGGTTAGTATCATCCTATCCCAGCCAACTTGTACATAATCTCTTCTACTTGATTGTACATTGTTCAAATATTTCCAAAAAAATACAAAAATAATACAAAATTTAAAAATACTAAAAATATTTTGATTGTATGCATCATCCATACTTTACATTACTACTATCATGCTAGGACTTACATTTGTTGTTTCAAGATATGTTTTGTTGATTATCTAGATTACCATGCTTCCTTTGATCTTATTTGAGTGTGTGCAGTGACATCCAAATTCTTGATTACTTCACTATACCCATTGAGGGGGAATTCCTACTTCTACATTTGTGACACACACTGATATAGATACCCAATGGGGTCATCTCCTACATGACAACACCATCTAGTTTATGTTTATTCTAAACTACACACTATAAGTTATCAGACTAATATACATTACTCACCAAATTACATAGATTACTATATAATCATGTCACTAGTATCTAGCACTTATATATCTCTTAGAATATACCTAGTCTTTTATTAAATGTGTCTTTCATACTTTCACTCTTTCTTTGATTAGTTAGATGTGATTGTACTTACCCAATTTTTACAGGTTTTCCTTTTTTTTGTATGTAGCTAGATGAGATTGCATTTTTAGTTCCAATTTTTTTCTTATATGTGCCATAAGACATCTACCATTGTATTTTTATTCTATTTGTGTGTGTGTGCCTTTAGACATTTTCCAATATCCCTTCCTTATACCCTTTTATGTGCCTATATCCCTCATTCAAACCAGTGTTTGTTTTAAATTGTATGTGTATGTGGCATTCGAGCATGCCTTTTATGTTTGCTTTCTAGTTTGAGTGACATGTGCCCATGTCCCTTTTTTGTATGGCCCCTTGACCAACCTTATATGTTACTTTCTTCTTGCTTATTGTTCCATGTGCTTTTTTGATTGATTTATTTTTTTATTGTTACAATGCCATGATCCATATAATGCATTTTCCTTTATTTCTTGGATGCCATGATGGACATCATGCTCCATTCCTCCTTAACAACTAAAAACTAAAAACTAACATATAATATTTCCAATTTTAGTTTAGTACATTACACATGTTTTTACATTGTTATATATATCTAGGCATACCCCTATTGATCTAATAATGTCTCAATACAAACATTGTTGTATCTAGAGATATTTTGTCAAATATCATTGCTATATCATATAGCTATGTAACTTAACACACTTGTAGGACTCTTTTATTCTAAGGGTAGTCATTGTAGGTTCATCATTCCTACCCTCAAAAGAGGGGGCAATAAATAAGGGTTTTTTCACAGAGATCAAAACTCCTAATAGTCAAAATAGTAGCATTCAAATCACCTAGTTTAGAATCTATAGGTCAAACTAGTCATAATAGAATATAAAAGTAGTGATGATTCTAGATCAATAACTAGTTTCAACATAGGAAAATAACACTAGAAATAGATGGTAGTGTCAAACATAGGGATGTCCTCATCTTGGCACTCTTGTTTAGGCAAAAATACACCTAAGTTTTCTAGTAATAGGCAAAAATTTTACCTCAACTATAGTTTTTGTACATCTAGATTAGTCAAAATTAGTAGTTTCAATACATTTTTCTCAAGAAATAGATATAGGGGATATCATGCATGACATGATGAATCTCACTTCCAGTTTCAAATTAGGTAGTTGACATAACTTTCAAATTAGAATCCATGTTTTAGACACTATTGATTTGGGTTAATGTGCATGGCATATGGGTCTTCTTTATTCCCAAGTTTAGTTTATTACTTAAGAATTTTTTAGTAGTTTTGTGTCTTACTCCATCTATAGGTGGTTGGCATAATTTATCAAGTTGAACTTTCATACAAGTTTAACTTCTTGAGTACCTAAGTTCCCAAATTAGTTTTCACATAAGCATATTACATTAGTTTCAGAGTGGCTTTCATATAAGCCTAACCTCCATCTTTTGAAATAGCCAAGAGTGGCCTAGATTATAGCATACATTCAACTATCCACACCACATTGTCAAACTTTCAAACCATCTATGGGATCCATGATCCATATCATATGACATATATTTTATGCTGGTATCACTTCCTAACTTCACTTCATGGGGTAATATTGGAGCTAAAGGGCTAGCCATTGTATTTTTGATCCACCTATTTATAGGGATTGGACACATAGTCCAAATATTGAATATAACACACATGATCATCCAATTACACTTAGTAGGTGATGATGGATCCAAAGAGCTGGCCTTTGCAATCTTGAGCCATTTTTTAGGGAATTGAGGACTTAGCTCTATTCATGATATAACCTTTGGTACAACATCATCTAGCATAGTCTAACATTACTCAGCCTTACTCAATATCATAGTAGGTTTTTTTATTAGTTTGCATACCTGATTCACACTTGCACATTGTGTTATTTATGCACTATCTAGCATTACTCAACATCAAACAAGCTTTATAGGATTCACCTTTATAGGTAAGTTCAGGTAAACTTTCTATTTTTTCCTTTATCCTAATATTTCATTTTTATACTTCACTAGAATAAAGTAGGGGGGGCAAATGTAGTCATGTAAAATGTGAAATTTGGTTACTTTAGTGTGGCTAATGACACCCAATCCATAGGTCCTCCTACTTTCTTGCAAAACCCTTATGGGCTTTTCTTTCACCAATTACCAATCATCCATATCCTTATGGACTCAACCCTTATAGACCTAGGAAACTCTTTTAGGCCTAGATCCATCCCCCTAAGTCTCATTCCCTCTAGACAATAGCACCCAACTTGGATAGGAGCACCAAACCCAAGGTGTCCTATTTCTAGTGTTATTGTCCAAGTATACATTTGGTTTAAATGGTCATTTTCTTTTAGATCCTTATCCTAATTCATGTCAGCCTAATGTGAATTAATTTAAACTAAAATCATTAAATCCCCTATAAATTTCCATTTAACATCCATTTAGAAGGGTTGGAACTCATTTACAAGAGAAAATCAAGAATACAATCAATTACACTCAAGCACTTTTCACTATTCTCTATATACAACCTTCCAATATTATTCCAAGCCTATTCAAACCCTTACACTAGTCCCTAGCCATCTAAAGTACACCCAATTTCTCATCTAGTTTCATTTTCATACATAATTACACCAAGAACTTTAATGGGATAACTACATTATCTTGATCCCTCCTCAGATTATTGGTATGTAGTCAATGTGCCCATACACGGGGTGTAAAGTACATCCAATGTATCCTTTACACATTAACCCCTTTCCTCTTTTTCCCAAATTTCTTTTAAATTTCAAGCATAAAGAGATCTTAGGGCTTTTTAGGATTAAAATAGATGCATAATGAGATTCATAGGCTTCCAAGCTTTGATATTCCACTGATAGAGTAACACAAACCCATTGAGCAGAACCCAAACAACTCAGATCACCTAGGCAATAGTGCTAGAAAATCTATTATATCACCAAACAGTAGGGTGTCCCACTATCAACACTCCTATCCAATAGGAAAATTAAGTTTTGGGACTTATTTTTGACACTATCCTAGTCTTTTACCTAAATTCTCAAACCTTGTCTCAAACCAAACAACAAAAATAAGATAAGTTACATTTATCCTTACTCTTTTACTATTTTTAGAAAGGTCAAATTTCAATTAAATTTCATAAATTAGTAGCCATAATTATTAATATTATTTACTGATTTTCCCTACTCAGACCTATTTATTAAATAGGAATAAAACTCCATTATTCCCAAAAACAATAAAACACATGGTCATAATGAGTTGACTAATTGAAATATCTCACTTTGTCAAATATGAGTATGAACTTAATGAATCAATTCCATAGCCATATCACATATCTATATAGGGTATATTTCCTCCAAATGAATGAATCAATGTGAATCATGTCACATATTCGATATGTTTGTATCATTCTATTATAATAAATATAAATGAATGATATAGTGTCACCATATTTCAATAATGAATAACAAAATGATAACATGACCACCCCCACTTTATAGATATAGATTTTCATTGGCATTAACATAATATATATTTTAATTGACACAATATATATAGGTACCTTGATCCCATAAATGGATTTAGATATATATTTAGAGTGAATAACAATAGGGGTGAAGATCTATCAATGTTATAAGCTATATCTAGTTCATTCTATCTATTAAATAATTATATTGATGGTTAAACAAGTCTATCAAAGATCAATGCTACTAAATTACATATTTAATATGTATGATATGACTAAAGTTACCCATTGTGCATAATTCTTGACATGGTATGAATGATTTATGTGATGTAGTACATATCCATATCATGGAATAGAATAATGTTATACATAATAAAATCTAGAGGGGTAACATGATGTGATGGTTAATTCTCACCTTATTAACATGATAGTTGGTTTTAAATGCTTGACACCATTAAATATACTTCACTATATATGGGTTGAATTAGTATGGTGGTCTCATTGTTTGAGTTTACCCTGGTCATAAGTGGATATAGTGTTTTGTGTCATTTTTGGCCTATAATGGACTTAAATTCAAGTAAAATTAGCATGAATAAGTGGTTGTGTATGCAGGGGTCAATAATGTAACCTATGATTTACCATGCACACCATTTTTACATGAGTTCAAATTGACTTGGGGTTACCACACCTAAATGTGGCCCAATGTTTCCCTATTTACCATAGTCATAAATGATTATAGTGTTAGTTTGCCACTTTTTTCCCATAATTGACCTAATTATAAGTTAAATTGGAATATATGAGTGGTTGGGTGTGTATTTGTTTGTAAATTTTGATTTTGACAAACTGAGGACTCCTAAAAATGCTAGAAAGTAATCTGGAAATTACCAAAACCTAAAATTGACTATATATTTACCCAAAATGGATATCAATTGCAAATTTTATGCCCTAAAATCCCTAATTTTAATATTTAAATCTTTAAAATGACTAGGTAATAACTAGATTGGAATTTTAAAAACTATCTTCCACATTAGAAGGCATACAATTATGAGATCAATTCTATTAGATGCAGAGTGGCCCTAATTTTTTATATTTACTAAAATAAATTTAAATAATAAGGAATATAAATATATTACTCATATGTAACATTTATTTTTCTAAATGATCCCCCTCCCCTTGCCTTATAACACATCCCATTTTGTGTTTTAGCCACACATGACTTCACTAGACCATAATATGTATGCATTGTAACACGTATGTGATTTTGGTTGTTTAGCATTTCAAACACACTTTCTCAATTTGAATTTATGCATAAAATAACACATACATGGTAAAAACATAAGAATTATAGCACATATGTGTTATGATGAGTTTTAATTTAAAAACCAAACATTTTAGCTTAGAAAAGGCTTGGATTCCGGAGCCAAAGTCTTAGACTTGTCAACACACATCTGAATCTAAGAGTTTTGATTTAAAAAACAAAAAAATTGAACTATTGTCACTAGATAAAATAATAATTTGAATGATTTGATTCATAAAATTATTAACATGATGATGAGAACACTCTCCCCTATCTAAATGTATGATTTATTTTTATTTTTTTGGGCTATTTTAAGGTTTATATCTATGTTGATTTCTAGCTAGAGTTATTTTAGGCCACTACATGATGAAAAAATACATGCCTATATATGTTTTTGTATATTTTTTATCATTGATAAAAAAATTTAAAAAATATATATGGTTACAAACTAGGCCTAATTCTACACACATTCAAAAAAACTAGTTTTCTTTTTTTTAGGTAGTTATTAGGGGCCGCACAACCATATATCTATATTTTTGCCAATTTTTAGGATCTATTTACTTGTAAATTAATTAAAATATATATATTCACTAAAAACTTATTAAAAAATATAGGTTAAAAACTAGATGATCTTATCTAAAATTTAACCAAAGGGTCTTAAACAATATTAAATGATGCTAAAAAAATGAGGGGTTACACAATCATCTATCTACTCTATTTTCCTAAAGAAAATATGATTTCATATTAAAATTTTATATATTTGACATATTTATATTCAACCATTTTTAAAAAAAATAATGTTTCTAAAACTAGACTCAATTATACAATTCATGTTCTTAGACTATCCTCAAATTTTAAGTGTAGCCATCTCAAATTATCTATATAAGTTCAAATTTATCAATTTTTAGGAAAATGGTGTCCATGGGTAAGCCCCTTTTTGTCCCCCAAATTTATGTACTTACTAATATATATTATATTATATATTAAATTTTATATTCACATATATTTCAAATTACACATGAGTTAGATGCAAGACATACATGTTTAATATGATATTAACACACAAATAAGAGACATTCTTAAACCTATAAGCTAAATTTTTACATTGGGGGCATGTTCTTAATTTAGAAATATTATTACTATACACAAGTTTTATTTTTATATGAATATTTCCATTGATCATAATAAATTAATTTATATTTATTATACATTAATTACTCTAACTCGTACTACTTATAGTGTTATTTCATTGGATATTGTATTTCTCCATATGCACTGATGACATACATATATTATGTAGAGTAGCCCTATTTGTTTTATGAATTATTATTAGGGTTGTATGTTACATGATGATATAATTTCTTATTTATTTCATTGTGTGACACATTTTATATGTTAAAAACTATTTTCCATTGTGTGTGACATTTTATTGTCCATTGTGTGTCTTAAATTTAATTTTCCATAGTGCATGTAACATTTTCTTGTATATTTTGTGTGGCCCTAAACCTTGTGTGAAAATTTATTGTCTATTATGTGGACCTAAGTCTTGTACAAAATTATTTGATATTGTGTGTTATTTTTTGTGTTTTTTATGGCCATGATAGTGTGTGTGATTATTTTTACCATGTTTGGATAAATCTAGGATTGCCTATTGAGTTTATTATGCCATAATAAATATCACACACTTTTAATTTTGTTTGTAGTGTCATTATACATTTCATCATCTTCCATATATTTATTAATTAGTTTATGGATTTACATTACTATGTTAACTATTCATTGTGTTTATAATTTCATACCTATATTGATATGATAATTATATTCTTATGATTCATGTTTTTTACACACTCATATGTTTTTTTATAACTATGATGATATAATCTCCACATGTTAGTATACATTTCACTCTATTTATATATTTTATATACAACATGATGCATTTAATTCCTTATTTTGAGATTAGTAATTTTTAGTCTTATTCATTCATATCAAAATGGGGGCATATACAATGTATTGTCTTATAAATCAATCCTTCACAGTCAAATAAAATTTATATTTTGGGTGTATATTACTCCAACATGGTACAAATTTATGCAAACTATTACATGTTTTATTCATATTCTGATAGGTTTGAATCAAACTAGGGGCATTCATATATTTAATAAAAATCATGAGATTATCACATATATTATAGGACTTAGTTTGTGTATGTTATTATAATGGGGTTATATGTGCATCATATGTTCACAATTTCATAGATAACATGATATAATAACACATGTTACATGACTTATATGGAATGATAATCCATGTCATTATATGAACATTATTACTTAAATGTATCACAAATTATAAATTCTACTCAGGTGTTACTTATATTGAATCATATAATTTGTATGCAAAATATTATTCAAAAAAATTACATATATTCTTAGGCATTTTTTTGATTTATTGGAACCCTTAGTGGATTCTATTTACTCAAATATAGTGAGTTGTGTGGGGTTAAATTTCTATTTGATTAAACTTCTAGGAACTTATGAAATTAAAATGTGGTTTGGGTCATATTCATCTCAACCCATGTTCTTACACATATGCGATCACCCCATTCCTTATTGTCTCTAGAAGATAATGTGTCTGCATGCACACATGTGTATTAGTTTAGTTATATTTCATTTCACATATGTTAAATATTATTACTTGTAATTTTAAATCAAATCTCAAAACTTATTTTTAAATGTTTCATTGTAGTTTTTCATGGCTAAATGTGCAACACATAGTACATAATTAAGAATAACCATTGTTGTTCTCCTTAGGTATCACATTTTATATTTTTATTCTATAAATTCCATTACAAGAATAAAATGGGATCAAATGTAGACATTCATATTTGGTATTATAAACTTGAAAATGTGTAATTTAACCAAATTTTAAACTACATTACTTATCCTCATATACATGACTCTTACCATTCTTCATATCTGTTTATCCATATATGTGTTTTAAATTAAAAATTATTTTGTTACATAGGATCTTCCTAGTATTTTCCTAAGCAATTCAATTATCATTCTTAGACAATCTTGTTTTCTAATGCTATAATTCATATTTTTTAGACATTTTTATGCCTATCAAACAAGTCTGACACCATAGACTTATCCACTTAGGTTCACCATGTCCCACACCCTTTAAATACTTGTCTATAAAATTTAAATTATTCAAAATAGTAAACCCATATGTTTCACATGTTGGTTCAAAGGAAATTACCTAATGATTTAAATATATAAACATATCAATCCAAATCATTTAATTATATAATACTTACCTAATAAGGAACTAGAAATCATTATGTACATTGAGATGAATTATCCTAAACTTCTAATATCTAAATCCCCCTAAAGTATAAAGCCCTAAAATAAGTTTGAATATCATTTAATAGGATAATTTACAGCTTTTCAATTGTTGAAAGCCATAAATAAGTTTCACACATTCAGCTATGTGTAATAAATCCATGGAAGCTAACTTTCTTATTTAGATTATTATATGTAGGTAGTGTTTAGTCATAGTGGGAATTTAAGGTCATCTCAAATCATACATTTTTTTCCTTTTCCCTATTTATAGGTTGTCTCATTGTATAGTGTAAACAGATATGCTTTTGAGTAAAGAGAAGTAAAATAGAGTTGTTTCATGTAGGATCAAAGACATTTAAATATATAGGATCCCTCCATAGACATGGGTTTACTAATCATAGTATTCATAGGGTTTACGTAGTCTATATAGATGGTTATTCACCCTATTATATATTATTTTATTGCAAATTTGTCCAAGTAAGTGTGAACCTATCTAGTCTCACACAAACACTTTATTCCCCAATCTATGTATTTATAGGCCTATTCTAGTGTATCATTTTTTATGATAGTGTTCCCAATGGATACCTACATACATAAATTAATACTAAGTGCATAATAATTCTAGTGTTTTTTCCATAAATAAAATGTTATTATATTATCTATTTACACTAAGATTTGTATGTGAATTTCATATTATATACAATCTAAACTTTTCATAGTTTTATCCTATTAGTTCCAGAAGTAATCCTAATATATATATAAAACACTATGAAATACAATCCACTTATTGGTTTATGAAATTATGTTAACGGTTCTGGCCTCATTCTTATTTTTAAAATTAGGTGCATCATTAATATTAGGTTTAAACATCATGTTTCTTTGATATTTGAAGGTAATGGGTGTATATGTAAAAGATCTATATTTTAACATATTGGAATCTGTAAGATTAATCTAAATGTTTTTAGGTGCATGACAAATCTCATAAAAATATTCAAATGTGTTAACATGAATTTTTCCTTAAGTAATGAAAAAAAATATTTGAGTATATACTTTGGAGCTTATTATCAAAAATTTGGTGTGAAATTTTTTCAAGAATGGTTTTAAATTTTTAGCACATATTAACTATAAATTCATGAAGGTATTATTTGATTTGATAAATTTTGGAAAGTGTGACCTTTTTACTAATGTTTATAAAAAAGTTTGATAATAACATATCAACCAAATCATTGAATCTATTTACAAAACCTATAATTAGAATGTAAAACCAATTTAATGCATAGCTTATGAGATGAATAGGAAATAGCATGTTCAAAAGTAAATCATCATGATGAAAATAAAATCAAGATTAAAAATAGGATCTAGTATGATGTGATTTATCCCCATTACTATTATATAATTTAAATTTTAGGCACTTCAAACAAAGGAGGAAAGAGGTTAAAATTTATATAGTCAAAGGGCTATAATATTTTATAATATGAAACCACATGGTTAGGTTTGTTAAATTATTTAGATAATTTTTAAAGTTTTAATCACATGTCATCAATTATTTTATTATTATAATATTAGTGAATGTACCATTATATTTAGGATTAATATTGATATACATGTTTGGAGTTAGTGATGGATTATTATGATTAACATTATTTGAAATGGAGGAATTATTGGTATTTTGATCATGTCCAAGACCAAGGGATACATTATAAGAATATTATCATGGAAACACATTAGTCATTGAATTTTTAGTAGGAGGAATGATAGCATCTTTACATTTTATAGGAATAGTGAGATTCACCAAAGGAGGGGATGCAACATTATGTGAAGGTAAATAAGTATAAATATAAATATGAGAAGCACAAGCCTCACCACATAATCTATAAGTAGATCCTCTAAGAGACATAATATTATCATGTAATGGATATGTTTATGCTAAGGGAAATCATCCATATTACCAAGTCATTTTTTTTATACTCTAAACATGTATAATAAATGTTGTAAACATTTAATATTATTATTGATTGTATATTTAAAAATAGAAATGGTATCAAGTCTAGTTAATCAAAATCATCAATAAAATGCGTATCATAAAAAATATCTTGGTCACTATCATCATTAAAATATAATCTTAAGTTACTCTATCAACAAAAAATATGCCATTGAGACCAACTTAAAACATAAGATGAGTAATATCACTATAAGTGTCCATGATAAATATAATAATCATGAAAAAATAGAAAAAAATTAAAATCATATCTCAAAATGTAGAGCACCAATCATAGAGGAACTTAGAAAGATATATGCACTAAAGGAAAACAATTACACAATCCAAATTCTAAAAAATGGATTTAATATAATAATATAAATAGGTGAATAAGTAAGCTATATTTATATTAATATACATAAAATAAAGATGCACATATATAGCCAAATATGAAATATCATAAATTAGACATGTAATCCTAATAGGAATCCTTATAAGAAATAAACATTTGAAGAATAGATGAGTTCACTAGAAAATTTACCAAAATGTGACATTAGAGTAAAATGACACTATTGAAATGGTAAAATTGTTTTCACAAGGTAGATATAGAATATAAAAACTAAAAATAATAAATTATATCTACTCTAATTGGTGAAAATAATAAATGAGCATAATTAAAGTTGATTTGACAAAAGATGAACAACATGAAAATTTAAAGAGATGGAACAATCACACCTTTACATAATTATTAAATTCTTGAAGTAAAATAATGATTAATAAGGAATGAATGAGATCTATTTCTTGGTACACAAAAAAACTTAACATTTATCTTTGACTAATGAATCTATGGAAGTCAGATTTAGTATTGTTCCCTTATGTCCAATTAATATGTTATAGGATATGAATGTGTACTATACACACATTTACAGATTCTATATTTTATATGTAGGTTTTCATCCTAATTTCATGCCATCATATATTTATACTTATTTTTATTGGTGGGGAAATGTTTGATATAATATATTATTCCTATCTTGACATGATTAGACATAATAGACATGAAAAATATAAGGGATATAATTATTTGGCGTAGGATACCTCAATGTGTTTTCAACTATATATCATCCATGCTAGAATTGGACCCCACATTATTCTTATGAAATATAAATGGAATATCAAGTAAGGATTTAAACCTAATCTTCCATATAAGTGATGATTAAACTACATAATCATTTTCTTAACCCTCTTATATTCCAAGTATATGATGTCACAATTTATTTAAGAAGATTGAATTATTAAGATGCAAGTGTATCAATAAATATGAAAATTAAAGGTTTTAATTTGATGTAGAAACAAGCATATGAGAAGCTTAGGGGATTTGAGAGTTGGTATAATGACTAGGGAAAAATTATATATATGACTCCCTATGAAATAACACAAGCAATGGTTGACCATAAAAAGTAGTGATATGAAAAATAAAATGCATGGGAAATTATGCCAATGTTGAAGGTCCTATAAAAACAAATGGGATGGATTCAGTGTCATGCCAAATCTATAAGAGGGAGATCCATTGATAGGCCTATGGTAGATTAATCTATCCTAGGAGAGATATGAATATAATGGGTGAAAGTAGATAAGAATATAAGCATATAAGGCTTAGAATATTAAATATATGAATACCAACTACATCTTAAAGGCTAGGGGTTAGGGAATGTTTAATCTATTTTAATTGAATTAACTCAAATTAATAGATATTAAACTATTGATATGTGAATATTTTTATATATAGATCTAATAATGAAATCCAATATGATACATAAAGTTAAATAATTAAAAACTTGATAAATATATTAAATGAGCATACAAATATATAAACCTTCCTAAAGTATATCTTAAGATAAATGTGTAGGTTGATTAAAAACTATGATAAAATATGTTTGTATTATGTCATGATTTAATACAATAATTTAATATGAGATTAGACAAGTCCATAGAAGGAGGATAGAACCATTGTGTCCTTTTATAGTTATTACATCCACATCCTAGTTGATTGTGTGATTAATTTATTGTTCTAGGTATGTATGACTGCTTATGATGGTTGACTAATTTCTATGTTTCAATTTGATGTGAAAAAGACCTTAAAAATACAAACCCTTATTCCTACACAATAATCAAAAAAGAGGTCAAATTTAAAGGGGTGGAATAGGGTTGTGGGAGTGGTTGTGTTATCCTCATAAAAACCTATGTAATCTAAATGTTGCCTATATAAACTATATGGGCCTCAATCCAATGTAATTATCACTCATATGGTGATTTTGTTATCATTTATTGTAAAAATGTATGACTATTGATATAATATTTATTTAAATTCTTATAAATGGATTCCCTTGACCTATAATAAACAATATTTAGACTTGGCCTATGACTATTAGAATCCAATATAATTTTAATTGGAAGAAATAGTGCTCTTTTGATTAGTGTGCTATAGAATTTCCTAATTATTTATAGATCAATGAATCTATGTATTGAGTGGCCTTTATGTTCTTAGTTTTTTATTAAAATTTAAGATATAAGTAAAAACAATTATATCCTAATCATTACACACTTTTATGTAAAATTAGAATGAATAATATATGCATAGATTACGTTGACTAATTGTAGCTTATTATATTTGTATATATATGCTAAAAGAAGAAAGAAATAAGGACAAATTAGATAGATATTAAATGATTTAGGACTAATATCGAGACTATAAAATTGATTATGTGATAGTCTAAGATGACTATGAATCAATAACAATGCTTCACTTGATATCTAGATGAAGTTATGTTCATAATGCAAAGTCATGTCAATTTTTAGTCTTTAGGGAGAACCAATGTTTTCTAGTCTTTTTAACATCTATGTAAATCTAGTTATGTTCACTATCACTTATTGGTCCTATGTATATGTTATGTGATTATCGATCTATGATGAAATCCACTATGTACCTTTTTCTTCACTTGAAAACCCTACCTTGATAGATAGTGAGGAATAAATGAAATAAACAAAAATGGTGTTCATATTTGAATTTTTCATTGAACTCAACATGACCTATGTTGAGCACTAACTACATACCAATACTCCAAAAAAGGATCAAACTCCATGTAGATCTCTCATGCTATAGTGGTGTGTGTGAAATTCTAGTGTAATGTTAGATGTTGTTATAATCCTAGTGTAAATTAGTGTTTCAATGATGCCTTGTGATATTTGAAGTGTATACAAACTTATTTTAAGGTTATTAGGGTTGTGTGGACTCTGAATTGGGAAGAATGCATTGTTTCCTCTCAATGTGTAGTTTGATGTTCTATTGATGTTCCTTGATATGAGCCTCCAGTGAGAAAATGGCTAAAAAAGTGGTTTATATTTATCTATGTATGAATTCCTCAAATAGATATTTATAACCATATGGGATAACCCAGCTGGTGAATTTAAATTTGATAAAATAATAATCATTTGGTTATAGGACATGGTCACTAGATTCAGTTGTTGCTAATGGATGAGATAGTATGTAAAGAGTGGCCTTGCCTAGAGAGAAGAGACAACTAAACTATTGGTGTGAATAAGTATAAAAGTGAGTTTAGGCTACTTAAATATTTATTATGGATATTCAAAATAAAAATTTACTTAAGGTATGGGTCACATACGTAAATATAGAGGAATGGTCGAGTATATCCATGGAATTGAGAATGAGCTATGTGAGTAGAGGAGGATGGTTATAAGTTCATTATTTTATAAATAAGTCTTAATTTTAATGTCTACATTTTCCCTCCTTTTATTTTAGTACTAGATTAAAATAAATAGAGATATGCATGAGCTTACTTATGTTTAGTAGGCTTGGATGTAGGACACATGTTCAACTATTATTCATTCAAACCTATAATGAAACATATACAAATAATTATGTACTTAATATGAATATATAAAATCAAAAAAAGAAACTTATATATCAAATAAAAAATAAATAATACCCCTAATTGAGTATGTGAACAAGTTTGTTTTCTAGCATGAAAATTGTTGGTTGGAGAGGGTAAGACCCTTGGATATTTATGCATTGAAAATTTTTATTGGATAATACATGCCCCAATCATCACTTATAGGAGACTTTGCTTAAAAAATCAATGTGTGTTTAACTACATTATTGTATATCCAGAATATTAGAGTACCTTGGGATTCTTCTATGAATTTCAATTGATCATTCTAGTGCAAAATGGGTTAAAACATAGTATATAAATTTAAATCAACCACTACATATGGAATAAGAATAATTTATGGTTAAAAATGGTGTAAAAATATTTAAAAATAATATGACATGATTCTAGTGTATAAAACATAGATCGTGACATAAATTATCATTTGTTCTACAAAACTAGTGCAAAACTAAGAAAGAATGTGACCATGTGTTTTGAAAATGCCCCCAACTTGATATCTAGTATATAGATTCTAAAAATGAGTAATATAAAGTTATTTTATGAGTGAAAACCTATGTGATAACCTTGAACACATGATGTGTATGATGCCCTAATCTTAACAACATTTGAGATAAATTATGAAAAATGTTTATGATCAAAATTAAAACTAATTTGGAAACTGAGTGATATTCCTAAAAAATTATAAATTTCTATTTTCAACTTTTGGGATGGTGGCACACTATTTAGGATAGGCCCAACTTATGCCCTTATATAAATGGATCATTTTTTTCTATAGTAACTTTCAAGGTAATTTATGATCCTACACTATGATCAACTAAGTGAGCCTATAATTTTATTTTTTTTGTGTTGTTCAACTTAGTCTCTAATATAAGACATTCTATATGCCCCATATTTTTAGATTATTTTTGAATCCTAAATAATAGCTTAACTCAAAATATGAAGTTATGCAAGTTATTTTATGTAAAGTATAAAAAACTAAGCAATAATGACAACATTTGAGATCATGGAATCATCATAGATAAGTTGATCAAAATTAGTAGCTTAAGATGTATGTATAACCAAACATACAGAGTGTCATGTCTAGATAGATGTTAGTAATGATAAATGCATTCATATATTGAGTAATTTAAATTGATATATAGTAACTTAAGGGATATACATGATATCCATCATGGCATAAAGAAACTATGAAGATTCATGATATTGATCTTGACATCACAAACTAAGTAAAAAAATTTCATGTACATGATGTACACATAAATAGAACATGAAAAATAAATAAAACATACAAAAAGAAGGCCAAGGGGATCCATATAAGGGACATGTTAAAATATCACTCACACACATATAAGACACATGATAAGGCTTAGATATGTAATAAAATACATGTGAAAATGTCCACAGTATAAACAAGATGAATACACACAAGACATGAAGTAAGGAAGAAAACATAAAAATCTTGTATGAATAAGGTAACTCAATCTACATAATAAAATTATAACATTAGTATATTCATCAACTCAAGTATCCATTAATATATAAATGTTAAACGAAGTGAGTAAATAATCATGTAGCATAATGTCTTGAAGTAGGAATAACCTAGATAGTCATAAACAAATATAAATTGTACAAAAAATATGCCCCAAGTAGACTTGAAGAGATGTAAATAAGCTTTAGAAGCCTTGTGACTATTTTGTATCTGAGAATGTGTAGCCTATGCTAATGGGATAATATCACTAGAATCATATAATCGTGTAATGCATTATTGTATGGAATAGAGAATTATTGTCTCTATTAATTTAGTGGGTCTAGTATAGTATCACCATATGAAACTACATCTATGAATGACAACATGTATGTTTTGAAACTCACTCAAGTACACTTGTGAATAATATTTTATATAAACTAGATATATATAAATAGTGTGTATATTTCTAATAAATTGAATAATGTAAATCAACTACACATATAATGCATAGGTCTTAACTTTTGAATTTTTTAAGAAATTTTTTATTTTTTATTTTTTTTTAAATATATGAAATAGAAAAGAGAAACATAATAACCAATGAGTCCCAAAAGATACTCATAAAAGATAGGCCATATATCTATCATAGGAAGGATGACATCTTATAAATGGAAAGTTTCATTCCAAAATGAATAAACTAATTTCAACTCAAAATTTGAAAATTGATTTAATTTTTTACCATAAGTGCCACTTTCATGATGATGATTTTTAGCATGTTGTGTAGCAGTGTGAACTCTAAGAATTTTATCAACCTATCATGGAATGTACAAACTCTAAGTTGATTCCTTTTATTTAACACCCTTAGTAACTTGTAATATCAATTTAGTACATGTTGGTGTAGAGAAAGGCTCTCTAGTATTTGTGAAAAATCTTTGACTTGAGTGGATTTTCAAGGATAGGTCTCCTTGGTGAGTTATCCACTTATTTTATAACTTTATGGGTAGGTCAAACCTTTTGAGGTTGTTCAACTGTATTTTTTTGTGTATTAATAATGATATTTAGTTGGAGGGGGTATTCATATGGAATAACATGAAATGTAATGACCTCATTAACATAAATATACTTTAATCATGTGTGTATTGGTGTTCTAATAAATATTAAAAACTCCTACACTGGGTAATACTATAAACTTGGTGGTCACATGTGTTGGACTAACCTTGAGTAGTAATTTATTCTCACTAATATAAATTTTGAATGATGCCATTGAATACATTTATGACTATTGTTGTAGGAAGTAGATCCTTATTTATGTATCTAAGATGATACAAAAGTGTGATAGTAAACATATTGACACTTGATCCATTATCGACCATAACACTCTATATATATACATACATACACACACACACACACACACACACACACACACACACACACACACACATATATATACATATACATATATATATATATATATACATATATACATATATATATATATACATATATATATATATACATACATATACACACACACACACACACACACACACACACACACACACACACACAGATATATATATATATATATATATATTGGTGATTAATGTGAGCTCAAATGAACAAAGAGTGTAATTTAGAGTCATCATTAACAATCTAATGTTTTAAAAATGTGATGGGTGATCTAGATGACAATGAAACATTATATGTATCAATAATGTCATTCAAAGTATGTTGCACCTCTGTATGAGAATGATAATAAATTTTTGGAGGGTGTGAATTTTATGTATAATACACTCCTAATGTATTTATTATCTATTTAGTTATGTTCTTAGAAAAGGATCACTAATTATTTTCATTGTTCTATATTCACTCACATTCCATAGATGTACCCACATAAATGTCTCATCTATCAAGTCTTAAATCTTATTTCATAAATTGATGAATTTGTATGTAGTGTGCATTGGTTCTTGATGTTATTCATAAACATAATTCTCATAAAATCCTTTCAAAAGAGTATTAGTTACATCAAACTATTTAATGGGATGGAGTGCTATTATATTACATTCTAATAAATTTTGTAATATATTGTATGGAGATTCTATAAAAATGGTAAATTATCTCTTTGGAAGAACTGATAAGATAATGTGTAGAGTGGGTTTATAAACAAAGTTTTTTTTTTTTACTTTTGATCACTTTTATTAGTATTTGATCTCACATTATATGGTGTCTTACTTATATTTTTGACATGATAAGTAGAAACTAGATTGCTTTCAAAATTTAACTTATTCATTACCAATCATTTCACCTATCTTTATTTTATTATGTGACATAAGTGTGTGAATGAGATAAATTTATTAAATGTAATGGACTCATGTAGTGGTGGAAGGAAAATCTACTTGAATATGTATTGGAATTCCTTATCTACTATAGGATTTGTAATTTTAGATAGCATGGTCTTATATTGTAATACATATTATGCAACAAACTCATTGGATTCTTGTTTAATCTAAAAAATTTGATCATAGGAAATATTTTCATTGATGTTTATTTATAAATATGTAAGGAAAAAATCCATCGATAGATTTAATGCATGGACTGATTGATGTGATAGATCATAAACCATATAATTTTGTGGTCTTTTAAAATTCATGGAGATAACTTGGTTAAAAACTTGTCAATGGATGCTTATTCCAAGCATGTTGCATGAAATTCTCTCAATTTTTTCTTAGATTCACATTTACCATCATAAAATGTAAGCATAGGTGTCATAAAACTAGTTGATAGAGGATATATTTAAACATGTTCATCCAATGGAGTATGTAGTAAATGATATGAATCTAATTATTTATTAGGTTTCACACAGTTTATTCTATTTACAACACCTTATTTTAATGAACTATAAAAAATTTCATAAGGGGATATGTATAAAGAATAAAAATTATGCTAAACAATGATGATGTTTAAAATGATGGATTAAGAATTAACACATTTATTTGTTTAAGCCCTTGGGTTTCCCCCATATAAAATGTTGGTACAAAGTTTGTATCAAATTTACACATTGATTATGTCATGCACACGCATGTGAGCGCACACGCACACATGCAAACACACACACACACACACACACACACACACACACACACACACACACACACACACACACACACACACACACACACACACACACACACACACACACACACACACACACACACACACACACACACACACACACACACACACACACACACACACACACACACACACACACACACACACACACACACACACACACACACACACACACACACACACACACACACACACACACACACACACACACATGCATGCACACGCGTGCACGCACACACACACACACACACACACACACACACACACACACACACACACTCTCATTTTATGAATTAATATCTAAAGGTTTATATATATCCCTTTTCCTATCCAACATTTATGCCTTCTCAAAATAAATCAAAGTATGCTCAAGTTGAGTACCTCTTAATCTAACACTTCTTCTAATATAAGTAGATATAATTTTTTAGATTTCATAAAATATGAAATATAAACATGGAATATTATTGTTAACAAATAATTTTATCAAATTTATAAACCCTAATACATCAACTAGAAATATTTAATGAAAGCAAATATACCCTAGAAACATATATGGTTAGGGTTTGTAATATTCAATCAATAGATGGGTTCATCAGTATGTTTTTATCAAAATTGGAGAAATAAGGAAATATGCTTAGATCATAATCATGATAAAAATTTTGATGGGTCATTGGGCACACCAACTTAGGTGGGATGGTAAATCCACCCAACCTTGAAAAGAGATGAAATCTTCCCAAGGTCTATATCATTGGGTCATGGTATACTAGATAATCTAGTTAGATAATGTGTAACTATTCCAATTTAAAATGCATGATGGTATAAAGATAAGATAAAATAAAATGAGAGGAAAAAATTCATTAAATCCCCAAAATAATCATCACATTTAGAGTTAATAATAAATTATAGATGATTCATTACCACATATATTGAAATACATAAATACAACTTTTCATAAACAAAAATGAATAAAATTTAAAATTAAGATATAAATTGAAAATTCATATTTCCACTATATATATAGTCTACACCTAATCTAACATAGGTATAAAAAATATCAAGATACAAGGATAAATGGAAAGAAGTGTGAGATTGCTTTGTGATGAATATAGATCTAATTAATTTGATTACATGAAACCCATGTAATAAATATTTTGCCTGATCAATATACACATAACCATAAATAATTATGGCTTTAAATCATGAGGATAACTTAGCTATGAATAAAGAGGAGAAACCCAACATATACATGTAGAGTTAGAGAACATTTAAATTCATTTCCTTTCAATTTAATGATATTATTTTAAAAATAATCTTTGGGATTCACCCTTCTTAGTTGAAATACATAAAATGCCTTAGAATATCATAAATCATAGGAAAACCTAGCTAATAAAGTAGGAAAATGAAAAAACTAATGTTTGGTCCTCTATCTATCCTCTAATTAAAGATTAACCGGCCATTACAAAGTTTTCCTACTATTCTTATATAGATTTTTAGTCCAAGGAGGGGTAAAAACTTTCCCTCATAATTTTTGGTATAGTAATATATGAGATCCACCCAATAAGGACAAGTTGTAATAGAGGTAAAAATCACTTTCTAAAGGCATTAAAATCTAAATTAATTAATAACATTTCATGTACCAATTTTGAATACTTTCCAAACCTTGAACAATGCACTTTCCCCCCCTTTAAAATCTTGAAAAAATAAAATAAAAAACATTATTTTCTATAAAAGGGAAAAGACATCAAATAAATTAAATATGTAGCATAAAAATTAATAAAGCCATAAATTTAAATCATTAAAAAAAATTATTAATATAATTTATTCCATTTTACACCAACACCATTTTGAAGAGGGACAAAATATCTTTCTAATGCCACAAATGACATGGAAAATAGAGTAACAAATCAAAAGATATGCCCAAAAAACCAATTTATATTTTCACGTGTAACAAACCTTATCATTTTTCTTACCTAGTCAGTCTCAAATACCAATTAGTGTTGATATCTACTTGGGAATCCCATAGATTTAGTTGGGATTAAAATCTTTATTATAATTAAAAAGGGGTTGAGAGGCCCTATAATTTTAATCACATTTTAAACCTTGATTTACCAAATATGAGACCGATAGGCCCTACATAATCCTAACTAAGACTTCAAGCCTAATTTTAAAGGGGTGAAGGGTAAATTTTCCTGAATATCTAATTAGGATTTAAATCATAATGACCATTATCTTGGGGATGTGAGACCTCTATGGACTTAATTAGACCTTTGATCCTGATCTCTAAAGGAGGGGATCAATAATCTTCCTCAATCTAATCAATCCTTATAACATGATTAAAAAAGGGATGTAAAACCTAAGTCTATCAAGACCTATTAAGGCTTAAAATCCTAACTACCAAATTGAGGGGGATGGCATGTCCATTTATAATTAATCAAGCCTTCTATCCTAATTTACATTGAAATTGATTAAACTCCCATGCATGGCTAATCAATATTTGGAGCCCAATTAGAAAAGGAAAATAAAAAAATCCTCTAGTGTCCATTTTTTAATGAAGTGTTATTTATTAAAATTTATCACTCATACCTAATCTACACAATGGAAATAATTTTAAGAATCATTTTTTTCATGTAAACCAACTTATACAAAAATATGGATTGAACAAGTGAAAACCAAATGGACATCCACTAAAAGCGAGACTAGAATTCAAAATACAAAAGAAAGGGTACCTTCATTTCCATGAAATTAGGGTTTTTTTTAAGAATCATTAGATTATATCTCTTCTATAAAATATTAAAGTATTTTGAAACAAAATAAACATGTTTACAAACCCAAAATATTTGGCTAGGATAACACATGGTACATAAATGAATTTTTAAAAGGATAAGATGTTATGTAAATAGGGATATGATATATTAATGTATATAGGTTTATTTTTAGAGATATGTTGTCATTGTTGTCAAAATTATGATGTCATTTATTAATGTCAAAGTTAATGATAAATTTGTGATGTCATAATGATGATTAGGTTAAGCATGAAGTTTTTTAAGGTAGGTTTGGATTCATATGAGCTAAGAGACCCTATAGGATTTTATGAGTGCTTAGATTGCTTATGGAAGTGAACTAAATTCATTAGAATAGTCATATGAATTTATAAAATCAAGAATTCATCTTGATAGATAAATTTTAGAAAGTAGTCTGATGACATCATGTTTCACACGTGTGAAGGTTTGAGGAGCAGTTTGATACATGGATGGATTCCCCTATGAAAGGAGATCATGTGGTTCAAATTTTAATTCTAAACATGGTGCATAATAAAATTTATTAAGGTAAAAAAAATTCTTCTTAAATAGAGTTAAATAAGATCCCATAATTAACCAAGTTTTTCATATCAAAGATCTACAATGAGAATTTAATCTTCATGATAAATATCTAACAATGAACATTTAAACTAACAGATGAAGATCTAATGATGAACGAGTGATTAGGCAGATAAAGATTTATAGTGAGTGATTAATATAACCATATAAGGTTATAATGGTGAGTGTTAAAATTTTTAGATATTTATCAATGGTAAGATCAAAGTAAATAAGTCAAAGATCCTGAGAATGAATGTGATGACGACATGTGTCACAATCATGGAGATCTAACAAGTAGATCAATGGTGTGTGTTTGATAAATAAGATCAAAGATAAATGGATCACATTAAAATATGAAGATAAATATGAATGGTGAATATTAAGTTAATAATTCAACATAATTCTCATAAGGCATACGGGGATACCAAGTGGTAAAATATCATTGAAGGCTGACTATATGGTGTGGAAAAGGCATGTGGGGATGCCAAGTAACATGATCTTAGAAGTAAGGATAAAAGATAAATGAAGAAAAATGAGAGATAAAGATAGGAAAATACCAAGGATATCAAAAAAGTGTATTTGATCAATATTTTATGGAGCATGAGATAAAGACAAGTGTCAGATGATTTTGCATTAACCAGTGACCGTTGGTATTTGAATTTAACAAAGGAAAAACTAGTTTGAAGTATTTTATGAATATATTTTGATCTATAATGAATTTATTATTAGTATAAAAATAAAATTAGAAAATTAATTCAATTTAAATCTATAAAAGTGTATTAGAATATTTGAATGTTTGTATAGTGGCATATATTTACTATAAAGTTGATAGAAGGTTTGACCATGTTCTGTAAGTAACTCAAGAAGGATATTTGAGTTGTTAGTGATGATATTTTGATATTTCAATATGAAATAACTATTATATATTGTTTTATACTCAATAAAAAATATTTTTCATGATTTTGGAGGTTTGGCCAATCCATATTTAGTATCAAAAAATGTCTAAAAGTTGACTGTACCTATTGGAGGCTATAGATAGTTTAAGTGACCACTTTATAGAAGTGATTTGGAAGAGTTATAAACATATTCGAAGAATAAATGAGATGGATATGTTGTATAAGTCTTAAAATATTATAATAAGTAATTAATTGTCATTATATACTCTTAATTAGATATGGAGAGTCAAAATAGCTTCACTATATTATAACTATATATGACCAGTCTAAGTGGTCATTTTGAGAGGGTTGTTTTGAGTGCTTAGAGCCTGTGTTGAACTATATAAAAAACATGAATTAATTGAAAAGGTCTTAAAGGTTTCACCCATGTGATCTAATCATATGGATATGTGAAATATTTGATTAGTTACTTCATAAGTTTGAGACTGTGTTTTTTATGTATGAAGTCTTAAAGAGTGAGGAGACCTAATTGGTAAGTTTAAGTGTTGAGTTGGTATTATAGGTATAATTAACCCATATGAGAGTGATAAAGGGGATATTGGAGATAATTTTTATGTGTTTAAATAATTTATAAAGGATGAATGTGGTCTAAGTATTCTTACATGTAACATGTGAGTATGAAGGCCTAATTGTTTTAGGTCTCACCAAGACCTAATAGTGGTTTGGGGATAATGAGGACCATCAAAGAGAAAAAAGGATAAGTAATATTTATATAATAAATTTGATTTATGTGGATACATATGTTATTAGACCTAATGATCCTAGAAGAGGAAGATTGAACTAGTGAGCCCTTGAGACTATTTGGGTGAAAGAGTGAAGTTACAAAGTGCAAAAAAAGGTGGTGATCATCACTTGAAGAGTATAAATAGATTTTCAAGATGAAATATTTA
The DNA here is from genome assembly GCA_037957365.1 of Torreya grandis. Classification (NCBI taxonomy): domain Eukaryota; kingdom Viridiplantae; phylum Streptophyta; class Pinopsida; order Cupressales; family Taxaceae; genus Torreya; species Torreya grandis. The sequence continues at coordinate 1,687,837 of JARHVA010002137.1, read as the reverse complement.
AGGTATATATGTGGGTGATTGGTTTTATATGGGTTTGGTTCCTCATTTCAAGGAAAAACTTTATAAAAGGTCTAGTTATTATGGGTGCTTACCTAGACAGGGGCAATAACTCCTTGTGGAATTGGTGTCTCACTAAAATAAGGGATGGGTACTCCTCAATTAGTTGGTGTTGCTATAAATTAGATCTTACCATTATATTAATATAGTATATCTTTCAAGGTTTAGTAGTTTTTATTCCCCATGAGGGTTTCCTACATATGTCATATGTTATGTGCTTGATCTTTCTATATCTTCTTTGTTCATTGCAATGGTTGATTTTTATGCTTCATGATTGTATGTACTAAATGATTAAGAGTTTGGAACTAGAATTGGATTATCTAGCATCATTGATTCACCCACCCTCTCAGTGATTGTACCTCTAATAATTGGTACTAGAGAAGGAACTTTTGTGTAAGTTTAACCATTTAAAGGTGATCCAAGGTAAAATATGGATAAAATGGAAAGTTATTAAAAATAAAAGGACATCATGTGTGATGAATAAGTTTTCCATGATATTGGAGAAGATGAAGTGTTCTATGATAGTGAAGAAGAAAAATTTGATCTAGAAGCTAAGCTCATGGGTACACTTGGTTAACTAAAGGATCAAAAGAAGAAGAATCTTAAAATAAGGAATATGATCAAAGGTCTTGAAGCACAAGTTAGTTATCTTAAGGAAAGTTTGATAGGCAAGTAAAAGAGAGAGGAAAATAAGAATCAACAATATATCAAGTCTATTGAAGAGATACCATATAGATTAAAGGATGACATGGCTAAAGAATCTGAGGATAAGAAGACTATCAAAGATCTTCAAATTCAATTAGAGGTTTCAATTTCAAGCATGAGAGCTAAATAAGTTTAATCTATTTAATTGAATATTGATCTTGTTTCCCCTAAAGATGAGTATGAATATGTCATAATCAAGATAGTTAAGATTAAAGAAGAATAAAAGAGATTAGAACAAGATAAAGAGGATGGTAACATGAAATACAAAAAGTTAGATTAGTTCAAGATAAAAAGGAAGAAGCCAATCAGATAGCCAAATGCTTCAAGATATTCAAAATCTCTTATGGGCCATCTTTTTTTCATCTTTTTGATCATAGGAAAAATTAATGTGTAAGAATAAGCAATTAGTCAAAGGGATATCACTACCATATTCAATCAAAAGGTATGGAAGACATTATTTGCTATAGTTGTCATAGAGTTGGTCACATTTCTAGGTTTTGAAAGCAAAGACCATTTAGTCATGATAAGTTTAATTAGGATCCTATAGTGAAATATGATAATAAATCAATCAAAGGAAGATCATAATCATCATCAAGCAAAAGGTATGAATGATCTTGTTTATTTTAGATTTCATAAAGTTGGTCGCATTTCTAGATATTACAAGAACATGTTTAATGAGTTCTCAAAGAAAAATAAGGTGCATGGAGCTCATATTTTTCAAGGAAGAAGTAAAACATGTTTACGGATACCTGCGTCTATTAGGAGAGATCAAACTAAGACCATAGATGTTTTTTTACTACGATAGACATGAAAAAAAAGATAACATATATTGTTAGCATTATTGACAAATCTAAATCAAATAATGAATTCAAGCATCCATTAAAATTTAATTGAATGATGAGGTAGGAATAAAATTCAAATAAAGGTATGGAGATATGGGAGTCTCCTGAGTTTTGGGACTTTTAGTCTCTTTATGTCAAAGGGGTGTTTTTATCTAGGCTTCAAGGAGATACTTGTTAGCAAGAGGAAGCATGAAGGATGCTAGTTTATTTTTTGATTGATTTTTTAGGATAATAAAGGTCATGATAATATGATTTTCCTTATTATGAAAGGACATGAAGAAGTTCATTGATCTGAAGGATGATCTATTTAGTCAAATGGTGAAGAATGAAGCTATGTGTGCAAGGTTTGTAGGTAAAGAATGGAGGTCTCCATGTGTATAATCAAGGATGATGAGTTGTCAAAATTTTATATTTTCATATAAAAGTATGATAATCTTGTTTTATTGTGCTTAAGGTGTGTTCAAGGTTTTTTGGTTCTAAAGGTAAGAACTTGTCAATTTCTGTTGCTTAAATTAATTGGTCAAAATGATGAAGATTGAAGGAAAGGTTGATATGGAGCATGATGAGAATGTGTTGTCATATTTTTGATATAATTATTATGGTATTAGATTTATGTAGAGGTTAAGTTATTTATATCATGGATCTCATAGTATTCTAAAGATATTATATCTATTGGTGCTTCCATAAGAGCATTGACTATGTGTGGACAATGTTTTAAAAAGTTGTTTTTTAACCCAAAGAAGACCTATTGAATATGTCATTGAGAAAGGATTTAGGGGGGATAACTAGCTTGAATAGATTGGAGACATGTGTATGATGTGAGGGGGAGCATATGTGAGATGCATTGGTCATGGTGGAGATATGAAGATACCTACTATAGCTATGATTTCAAGCATATTTATATGATTTCTTGATCAAACAAAGTCATGTATTTTTGAAAATGTATTGAATCCTCATGCATAAACAAAGGGAAATTGTGTGTTTTATAGATGACCATGTCCAAGGATTAGACAATCCAAAGTTCATATTGGTGTATGTTAAAAGGGGAGTTAATGATTCATATGCATGAAAATATGTAAGTATCTTGAGAACTTAAAATTATATTTGAATATATGCATTATGTTAAGGGGAGATTGGTGGTTATTTAGTCCACTTTATCATTAATGGAAAAATGGGAGAAATAAAAGAAGAGGTTTCCATAAATGATATAGGGGGAGATTATTGGAGGTATGTTGTCATTGATGTCAAAAGGATGATGTCATGTTTTGGTGTCAAAGGTAATGACAAAGTGGTGATGTCATAATTATGATAAGGTTGAACATGAAGTTTTTCAAGGTAATTTTAGATGCATATGAGTTAAGAGACCCTATGGGATGTTATGAGTGATTAAAGTGCTTATGGAAGTGAATGGAATTCATCAAAATAGTCATATGAATGTCTAATCTCAATTAGTCATCTTGATAGATAAATCTAAGTAAGTAGTTTGATGAAATAATATTTCACACATGTGAAGGTTTCAAGATTAGTTTGATACATGTATGTATTCCCCTATGAAAGGTGATCATGTGGTTCAAAATTTAGGTCTAGACATGGTGCATAGAAAACGTTATTTAGGTGAAAAGTTGGCTTCTCATGTAGATTTAACTACATTCCTATACTTAGCCAAATTTATGATATCAAATATCTATGATGAGTGTTTAATCTTCATGATAAATGCCAATGATGAACATTTAAACTAATATATGAAGATCTAATGATGAGTGAGTGATCAAACAAATAAATATCTATGCTGAGTGATTAAGCTGCCTAGATAAGGAACTAATGTTGAGTGCTAAACTTATCAGATAGTGATGAATGGTGAAATACAAGTCAATAAGTCAAAGGAGTTAAGAATAAACATAATGAAGACATGTGTCACAATCATGAAGATCTAGCAAGAAGATCAATGGTGTGTATTTGATCAAGTATATTGAAGATTGATGGAGTGCATTCAACCATAAAGATAAATATTAATGGTTTATATTAAGTTAATAAGTTAAAAGAATGCTTAGAAAGAACATGAGGCTACCAAGTGGTGAAATATCATTGAAGATTGACTGTAGGTGCGTAGAAGGCATGCAGGGATGCCAAGTGGCATTATCTTAGAAATGAGGATCATATATCAATGGTGAGTGATGAGATTTAAATCTAATAAATTTTTGAGGAGATTGAAAAAGTGTATTTAATCAATATTTTAGGGAGAATGAGATAAACAAACATGTCAGATGATTTTACATTAACCAGTGACCATTTGTATTTGATTTTAAGAAATGAAAAACTAATCTATTGTATTTTATGAATATCTTTTGATATAAGAAAAATTTATTATTAGTTTAAAAATAAAATTTGAAAATGACCTAAAGTATCATTCATAAAAGTTGATTATAATATTTTAATGTTTTTACAGTTTCACATATTGAGCTCTAAATTTGACTAAAAGTTTGACCATGTTCTGTAAGTGACACGAGAAGGATATTTGAGTTTTTATTAATGGTATTTAGATATTTCAAGATGAAATAACTATTAGATATTATTTTAGACTAAAATGGAACCATCTCTAAATATTTTTTAGGTGTGACCAATCCATATTTAATATAAACAAATGTTTAAAATTTGATTATGTTTGTTGGAGGCTAAAGATAGTTTGAGTGACCACATTGTAAAATTGATTTAGAAGAGTTTTGATCATAATTGAATAAAAAAATGAGTATGAAGATGTTGTATAAGTCTCAAAGGATTATAAGAAGGTATTGTTTATCATGATATATCCCTGATCAAATATGGAGAGTCAAAATAACTTGACTATATTTTTATTGTATATTACTAGTCTGAGTGGTCATTTTGAGAGAGTTATTCTGAATGGTTAAAGATTATGTTTAAGTATCTAAATCACATGAAGGAATTTTGGAGGTGTTGAAGGTTTCACCCAAGTGATATAACCATTGGCTATGTGAAATATTTGAGTAGTTGATGTAGACACTAGAAAACTATAGGGATAACCTAACCCTTCTTGACCCACTAACCAAACTTTTAGGATGCTAAGTATAGTTAGCTACTTATATAAATAAACTCACTAACTTACTAACACAAACATTAACCTACCCTTTTTAACTTATCTTGACCCTTTTTCTCTATACACTCGACTGTCGATGCTCATATTAACCATTGATGGTTAACCTAATCATTAATGGTTAGGTCCTCACCTTATTAACACATCACTAGATATGTGAAAGGTAATGATACACAATTTAATATGTTCACCTTATGTAGTGCTAACAAACTCCCAAGCATCAAAATTAGAAGCCTCACCCTTTAGGGAACCTTATATCCTCCATCTCTCTTTACTTATAAAAGGAGGGGAGTAGGAGGTGAAATAGATCCAAAATCCATCATCACAAGTATTATTGCATATAGGTATTCAAACTTTCTAGCATCTAGTCTTCCTTTAGAAACTCAACAATAATAAAAGAGACACAAATCTATACCAAATTTGCTTTTGAGGCCAAAGTAATGTTACTCTAGAAAAATAACTCTAGCCTTTATAAACCATCTAGTAAGCTATAGTTATATTCTACCTGTTCTTTGTTTCCTTGGATTTCTAACCCCATTGACCTGATTAGACCTATCTACACCTTATTTTTTAGCTTCCAAGTCCTTAATCGAACCATTATTACACCATTCACCTATTTTTCAACTTCCTTTTGAGCAACCTTCTTGAATCCACAAGAAACCACCAATTGTTAACACAACCACTGATGGTCACCTCCAATCATCAATGGTTACCCAACCATCGATGATCATCTTAACCCCCAATGATCAACCCAACCACTGACAATTACTATGGCAAAAGATAATAGTAAGTTATTTTTATCCCCTTACGCCCAACCAAACCTAACTCTATATATTCCTACCTATTCACATACCCTTTTATAATATTTTGAACCTAACTTCATCCCCTTTAGCATGAGTATTGACCCACTTTTGCTATATTTAGTCATTTTCTTTAACAAACATTCTACTTTCTTCTTGTATTTCATTTCATTTACTTTATGCAAGTACCTTACTTTTATCTCTTTCAACTTGATTGTTATTAAGAGTGGATTAATAGCTTCCTAAAAAGTGCATGCTTCTTGGATGTAGCTCATGTTAGGATGTCCACCCAACTATCTTTCTAACAATTCCTTTGTTAGTGATTTATTATCTATAGGTTATTCATTCCAAGCCAGAGAAGAGTTCTCCATCTTCATCTGGATTATGCATGCATCACTAACCAGGTATTTATACTACACCCTTATTACTAGTTTTGTATTTCTTCCAAAATTAAGAAATGAAAAAAAAAATTAAGAGAAACATTTTGGCATGCCTAGTGGGACCCTAACATCATCTAGGTTCCCCTTTCTTCCTTTATTATTTTCTCATACAACAAAATTTGAAATTCATTTTGGTCTTAAAATAAACCTTACATACATTGATTACTTGTTTTTTTTATTTCATCTAGTAATTTAAAAGAAAATTAATTAATCATAGTTTCACTCTTGTTATCACACAATTTTACCAAACCACATAATCAATCAACACATCAAAACAAACTTGAGATAAGGCTTGACTAAGATTTCATCACCTATTAATAAAACTTACCCTTTCCCAACAATCTTACTTAGAGGTCATTAAAAAGGGAAAACCAACTTAGCTCTCTTATTGAGTATAAAATCTAAATTTCATTATATCTTAGATAAGCACCTAACACCCTTATTGTTGTGGTGTGTGAAGTGATGGGGTAGGCCCCAATATCAAGCCATGTACTAACGTTCAATATAGATTCTTTATTTTAAGAACCTAAAACCAACCTTAGATTTACTCTTTAGTACCTGATCTATAAGCTAAATTTCTTCTTCACACTTTTTAAGGCATAAACAAAAGTGATCTAAAAATAATCCTAAGTTTTAAATACAATTCTAGTGTATGTTTGGATTGTATTGAGATTATTTTCCTTTTTCTTTCTTTTTGTTTAAGGTGTTAGCTTTCATCATTTACTTTCTATTTCTCACATGGTCTTTATCAAATAATAGTTGATAAATCAAACTAAGCAAGAACCACCTTCTTTCTCTTCCTCTTCTTCCATGAAGTATACTTCAGATGTTGAGAGTTCTCATCTTTCTCCCCCTCATACCATGCCTTGGATAATTGTTGAAGGTGATGTAGATTTTGTTACCTTCCTTGATAAAAACCCCATGGCCCTCCAAAATTATCTCAACACTTTAGTTTACCATACCAATATTTCTTTGGTTCCTTCCATGGATCCACCTTATGTTATGCCTCCCCCTCTTATGGTTGGTGGTACCTCTATCCAACCTTTGATCACTCAAGAATCTTCTTCTACCAATATCCCATCCAATACCACCACCAAAACCCAATCCAACATTCCATCCAATAACCAAACACCCCCTACAACAATAAACACCTCTAATTTATGGGAAACCTTACCTCTTATTACCTATACCCCATCCACCATGGGGGTATCTTCTACTCATATTTCCACCATTCTTCTTATCACCATAATCCAACCAATTTATATCCCTCTTCAAAATTTGGTACTCTCCATTCCACCTATCCTTCCACCTATTAGCAAAAGAGTTATCTCTCAATCCCAACCATCTACTAACCCATCAATACCTATAAATCAACCCATATCAATCACACATAAAGTACCCATGACATCTTATCTGTATGTTCCTAATTCATAAGGATAGATAGCAATTTCTACCAAACCTTTTGTGCCCATCAACCCTTATATGGCACATTCCCAACCTACAATTATCACATAAAAATATGTGACATCTTCTCAACCTTCCACCTCTTATCCATACATTGAATCCACCCAACCTCAACCAAACTTACCATCCAATTATAGACCTCCCCAACCTCAAACAAATTTGGTTAAGATGTTGATGGATAAAATGTTCAATCTTGAATCATCAATTTATAGGGCTCATAACCTTTTATGTTATGATTAAATATATAACGAACCTATATATCCATCCATCCCTATTTTATCTTATCCTCCTTAATGATAATTTCTCAATTTTTCCAAGTTCTAAAGCAAGGAGGATAACCAACAACACTTGAGAGTATTTTTCCGTTCTTGTTATTTGATTGCATACGATGATGCTCTTCTCCTTTGTACTTTCCTCATGTCTTTATCAGGACTAGCCTTGAACTGTTATAGTTCTCTCACCAAGCACTCCATATTTTTATTTTCTCAACATTCCCAAGTCTTTTTAGATAATTTTTCATTAAATATATATATATATATGTATCTATTACTAACCTCTACTACATTAGGCAATTTGATGACAAATCAATTACCGATTTCATAGCTAGATGAAGAGGTCTCATCACTCAACTTTCTTTGTCCTTACCCCAACCCAAATTTATTGAAATATTCTCATGAGGTTCTACTAAACATATTCCCCCTACTCTCCAAGTTTAAACTTTTAGGACTTTTGATTGGGCTTTCACTATGGCACAAAAATTAAAAATCTAAACCATTGATAAGGAGAAATTGAATCCACAGAATAAAAACTATAGATATAAATCTAATGACCCTTCCTCCACCAAAATCACCAATAAACCTAACCAACCCAATACCAAACTAAAGGAATCTACCAACTTGGTTTTACTTAAAACTACTCCACCTCTAATTATTAACCAACCCAACCCAACCAATTCTTCTAACTCTTCCAACCAACCAAACTAAAACCAAAACTATGTTTCCCCAAAACAATATACTCTAATAAGGGAGTATTATGCCTTAGTTTTGGATAAATTACTCAAATCAAAAATCATACAACTTCTTCTAATAAAACTTCCCTAATAATTTGATGCCTCTCACCATACACTTGGTTCGTAAAATGAGAATGATCTTTGTGTTTTCCATCATGTCATTGGACATGATGTTAGTAGGTGTAATACCTTTAAGAATGTTGTCCAATATATGATTGATAAGGGATAATTTGTGTTTTATAATCCTAATGCACCTCCAAATAAATCCCTTAACATCTTTCATAAACCTTTTCCCAACCATGCCACTTCCACTAACTATAATGATAATAAACCAAAATCATCTCACACTCATGAGGTTCAAATGGTTAATGTCATTATTAGTGAACCTATCATTGAGGAGACCACAACCTCATCTACCCCTTCCTCCATCCCACTCATTAAAGTGATGAATTTTCCTTCTATTCCTTTTGACATTTAAATAGAGGAAGCATCCACCCTGATTTCTTTACTTGATGAGACCATAGACTTATCCACATCTCCTTTGATATAAATAGCAAAGGATACAACTATTGTTTTAACCTGTTCTTCACCCACTCCACATATTGAAGTGGTTTAGTTACCTTCCATTCCTTTTAACATCTAAACAAAGGAAACAACCACCTTTATTTTACTTAACACCATCACACTTTCCTTACCTATCCTAGAACCAACCACTCCCTCCTTGGAAACCATCCAAAAATAAGATATCACCTTACTTACACCTTTAATGGAGGAAAAATCCTCCCAAATCTTCAAAAATTCTACCAAGAACATAGATGAATAAACCATCCCCTCACCTCCACCCATGGGCTTAAATTTTGAAACCAATGACCAAGGAATCAAACCCATTTACAAGCCTTTTTCTAGATTAGTCCAAAATCTAGATTTCACTTCTCAACCCATCCTAGATAGAAACACTTTTGGAATCATCTTGGGTTTCCTTACTAAAATAAACATGATCCTTCAACCTCACTTGCATCCACCATAAAACCTATCATTACCTCAATCCCATTCTTAAAAAATTCTTACTCCAAAACCATAGGATAACCATCCAACCCACCTCTATCTAAAATTACCAAATCACCTTATGCCTCTCTAACCAAACCCATCAAGAACCTAAGAATACTTCCTACACCTAGCCTATCTCACCCATATTTGAAGTTGGACTTAACCCCTTCTATTTTACCAAAGAAAACCCCAACCAAACTAACTAAGAAGATGGATCCAACAAAGATCCCACCATGAACTAGACCCATACCACCTCCTTATCACCCAACTTCCATCTCAAAACCCCATAATATACTATCCCAATTACCTATTCCTAATCTATTAAACCCTCCCCTTTTATTCTACCCACACTTACTACCAAATCATCAAACTCCCCATCATTCTTAGCTAATCTATTAACCTCTACTTTCCCACCTATCACCAAACCTTCACCTTCCACCTATAAATCTTCCACCTCAAAACCAACCATAACCAAACAATCCCAACTAAAACCACCTACCAAAACCATTCCACTACCTCTAATTTTTATGATGAAGCTTACTTGTTGGAAGGATCCTACTCTTAAAAAAAAAACCCAACACCCTCAATGCCTTTGATTGAATATTATTTGACCATTCTACAAAGGTTTTTAAAAACCTCTTCCTTAACCTTATCACCCATCAAACCTTTTGACCCTTCATGTCTTAATAAATCATGGTTCAATGACAATTTGATTTTCTCATACTATAAAACTCCTGGACATGATACAAAGAATTGTAAATCTCTCCAAACACTTATCAATAAATTATGGGATGAGTATGATGCATTATCAAATGAATTCCCTTGATCCTATTGTTAACCCAACTACCAACTCAATCCATCCAACAAATGCCTACTCCACCACTCTCATTTGAAATTAGAGAGGAACCGACTGAACCATCTAGCCCAACACCTCCCTTAATCCATAATATCTATATGATTACCTGATCTCAAGCCAAACAAAAGGATAAGGGAAAAGTAAAAGTGTCCATACCATGTACCTACCCTTCTACCCCTCAACCTTCTAACCAAAACTAAGCACCCTCACCTTTACCTTCACCTTCTCCAAAACCCAAAATATCTATTTTGGGTGCCTCTCCTTTTAACCCTTTTAAAACCATCCAATGAGTAGTGTTAAGACAACTTCACCAAACACTGGTGAGGATGAGCTTTTATAAAATAATCAACACCTCACCTTATCACTTCTAAGTATTGATATAGGCCTTGTAATTTGTAAAATTTTAAACAAAAATATCCTCAACCTCTTGTATCCTTTATCAAATCCCTATAAATTTCTACCTTCGTTACCTTCCAAGATTTGGAAGTACCTTCTACCCATTCTAAAGATCCTAATCCTCCCCTCTTCATTACTAAATACATCAATAAAACTTACATAATAAGAGTGATGATTAATGGAGGATCTATCATCAAAATTATCTCCCTCATCCCTATGACCAACTTTAATTGCCTAAGAACATCATGTAAGAAACTTTAGTAGTCCTTCATTCTATTGGTGAAACTATGGCCACTACCTTGGGGATAGTTGTCTTTCACATCTACTTGGGACCTCACACCATTCCCAAACTCTTTTAAATTTTAGAGGGTGAGTTTCAATAAAATATTTTACTTGGATGCCCTTGGATACATGTCATGATTTTTATCCCATCTACCCTACACCAATGTGTCAAATTTGAACATGAAGGTTTATTTGTTACCATAAAATCTGATCCTAATCATTTTGCCTCATGAAATATGACATATTAACCCAATAATGTTCTTCTTCCTATCTTATCCACCTTAACATCAACCAAAAACAACACCACCTCATCAAATAAAACCAAAAACACCTCTACCCCTACCATTAATAAAACTTCAACTAGCTCATCTATCCCTTCTTCCTAGGTCCACATAGAGGACCCCTTAGAACCCACATTCCAACATCTATCACTGGGGGAGTATCATCTTCTACCTTTGGATGCTTTCCCTACTCCTCAATATTATGGAAAATTCACCCATGATCCTATTTATGACCCCAATATTGTAACCATCATCCTTTTTTGGCACCCTAACCATCAAACCAACTTAATCTATGAGGGACTTGATCATCCACTTCTTGCTTCCACTAATAACTCTACCATCTGACCATTTACCTCTGAATTCTCCTATCTTAACAAACTAAAATTTTCCAAGCTATACCTTCATAAGTGTGCCTAGAAGGGATTTGGCCTAGGCCATTATGAACATAGACCACACAAGTTACCTACCATCAAAACTCAAAAAACTCATGAGCTATTTGGCCTTGGGTTTGTACCACTAGAAGAACCCACCTCACCTAAACCCATCACCACCATCAATGAAGATATCCCATCCTCACTAACCCCATCTCCTTTGAAGTTAAAGGATTTTGATATCACTCTATCTAAAGTTTTTTTATCAATACTATTATTTTAGTCCCCCTAACTTAAAAAAAAGATGGTTAAACTAAAATTCTTCCTCTCATCCATCCTAAAATGGTAGAACATGATTCTCCTACCATAAACACCATCCAACATCAGGATAATGATTCCATTGTCACCTACCTCAGTGTGGGGTATTCTTATATCCAAAAATCCCTTCTTCCTAAGAACTAAACCTTGTTGAAGGAATCAACCATCGATGTCAACTTTGGTACTTAGGATAATCCTCACATTGTCAAGATTGGACAATCCTTATATTTTATAGAGCAAAAGGATTACCCTTATTTCCTTCATGACCATATCATAACATTTTCTTGGTCCTATCAGGATATGCTTGAGATTGACCCTTTTATAACCTTCCATAATATTTTCACCCATCCTAATGCTAAGCCTATTTAGTAAAATCTTTTTAAGATACACCCTTACATCACCCTTTTGAGTCAAAGAAGAGATTCAATGCCTATTACCTATCAAATTAATCCAACCCATTGACTATCCTAAATGGGTTCCTAACATCATTCCCATTACCAAACCCATAGGGGGACTTCACCTCTATATTGACTTTCATGACCTCAACCTCACTTACCCAAAAGATGACTTTCTTTTGCCTAACATTAACCAGCTTATTGATCTTACAAATAGCCATGAGATGTTATCTATCTTGGATGTTTTATAAAGATATAATCAAATCTTAATTTCCCCCAAGGATCAACATAAAACTTCTTTCATAACCCCATAGGGAACCTTTTGATATAGGGTTATGCCATCTAGTTTGAAGAATGCTAACATAATGTACCAGTGTGTAATGACATATATCTTTTGTGATCTAATACATAAAATCATAGAAGACTATGTGGATGATCTCCTTGTAAAATCTAAACATTTCAAGGATCACCTAGCCATTATCACCATCATATTTAAATAGCTAATCCATTTCCACATCAGACTCAACCCCAAAAAATGTATTTTTGGGGTATTTTATCAAAAGATTCTTGGATTTATCATCTCTCTTTGAGGAATTCAAGTATAATCTACCAAAGTTAGAGTAACTTTATAGATGCCTCCTCCAACCAACCTCAAGAAACTCTATATCTTATAGGGGAATCTCCAATCCATCTATCACTTCATCTCTCAATTATCAGATAGATGTCAACCCTTACACCACCTTCTTAAGAAATACATATCATTTAAGTGTAGCAAGGACTACCAAATTTTATTTGATTCACTATAATAAAACCTTATTTATCCACCTATTCTTACCCCTCTTAAAGAGGACCAGCCCTTCTACCTTTACATCTCCACCACTGATCATTCCTTAGGGGCAATTCTCCCTCACCATGATGAACAAAATAAAGAAAAAACTATCTACCACATAAGTCAAACACTTATAGAGTATGAGACTTAGTACACCTATTATAAGAAACTTTTCCTCATCTTAGTCTTTGTTGCTTCTAAACTTCATCATTAACTTCTTAATCACAAAACCCTTGTCATCACTAAAATTGACCCACTAAAGTACATGCACTCTAAACCATACCAAAACCAGTATATGGCTAAGTGGATCATCTTCCTTGTTGAGTTTTATCTTGAGTTCCTTTAGTATGAGTCAATTAAAGGTTAAGTAATTACCAACCAATTGGACAAAACTCCTTTACTAGACAACTAACCACTTCCTCTTGCATTTTTGGATAGATCCATTATAACTCTTTCACAAGAGGACCCCATCTACCAAATGACCATGTTCTTTGATGGCTCCAAATTCTAGTTTGGTGGGGGTATCAAAGTGATCCTAATTCCCATCAATGGAGAACCTCTTCCCCTTTCCTTTAAACTTGACTTTAAATGCACCAATAATGTGGCTGAGTATGAAGCCTTAGTCATAGGTCTCTGAATTGCTCTAACCTTGGGAATCAAAACCATTAGTGTCTTTGGTGATTCTCAACTTATGGTCAACTAGGTCAATATATCCTATCAATATAAGAATTATCTCTTGTAAAAGTATAAATATCTCATCGATGTACTCTTAACATCATTTGATCATTACCTTATCTAGTTATTTCCTTGATTTACCAATAAGTTCATGGATACAATTACTTCCCTTGCTTCCCAAATCCCATATCAACCTCCCAACTCTAAACTCTTTCTTACCATCTACCATTTTATCACCCCATATTATATCCATTATGACCTTCCTACTATGTATAGTGTGGAAGCATCTCCATCTAACATATGGTATGATCAAACCTTCAACTACATCAAACTTGACTTTTTTCCACCCAACTTCTCTAAAAATGAATAAAGAGCCTTTGTTCAGAATACCTCTCATTATACCATACTATGGGGAATACTTTAAAATCATAGCTTTGATGTCCTCCTTCTCTATTGTCTACATATTCATGAAGCTTCCCATGCTATTAGGGAAACATATGATGTAATTTTTAGGGGACACTTTAGTGGTATAGTTATTTCTAAACATATCCTTCACCTTGGATACTATTGTCCCACCCTCAACTAGGACTATTTTGATTATGTAAAGGAGTGTGTTAAATGATAATAGCATGCTAATTTACATCAAGAACCTTCTTATGGCCTACAAGTATCTAAATAATCTTGGTCCTTCTCATAATGGGGACTCGATATCATTAGAGAAATCAATCCTCATTATTCACAATGACACCAATCCATCATTACCACCAGTAATTATTTCACCAAGTGGGTGCAATCTATTCCTCTCATCTCAACTAAAGCTAACAAGATAGTTAACTTAATCAACCATCACATCATCTAATAATTTGGTGTTCTACGTAAGATCATCACTAATAAGGGTAAATCTTGAAAAAAAAGTAATTCTAAGGTCTTTGTGACACATTTGGAATTACCCCTTACCATCCACAATAAAATGGATAGGTGAAATCCTCTAACAAAACCCTTAAAAAATGTTGACTAAAGTAGTTAATGCTTTAGGTCATGATTGGCACTTGCACAACCCACCAAGCATGCCAAAATGTTTATCTTAATTTCTTATCATTTCTTAATTTTGGAAGTAGATAATAAACTAGTAATAAGGATGTGGTATAAATCCCTAGTTGGTGATGCATGCATAATCTAGATGAAGATGGAGAACTCCTCTTTGGCTTGGAAGGAATAACTAGTAGATAAAAAAGCACTAACAAAGGTTTTATTAGTAATATAGCTGGGTAGATTGCCTAGCATGAGCTAGATCTAAGAAGCATGAGCTTGTTAAGAGGCTATCAATCTACTCTTAATAATAATCACGTTGAAAGAGATAAAAGTAAGGTATGTGAATAAAGTAAATGAAATGAAATACAAGAAGAAATTAGAATGCTTCTTAAATAAAATTACTAAATATAGAAAAAGTGGGTCAATACTCATGTTAAACAGGGTGAATTTAGGTTCAAAAAATTAGAAAAGGGTCTATGAACAAGTAGGAACATAGAAAGTTAGGTTTGGTTGGGGTTAAGGAGCTAAAAATAACTTTTTTTCTTCTACCATAGTGATCATCAATAGTTGGGTTGATAATCGATGGTTGGGTATCATTGATGGTTGGAGGTGACCATCAATGGATGGAGGTGATTGTTAGTGATTATGTTTAGGCCTATTGTGCTATCATTCAAACCTTTATGGGTGTTACCACTTTCTCTCTAGTGTTTGGAGCAGAAATGGTTTTACCTCTTAAATTTTAGATTCCCTCTCTTTGCATATCTTTACAATACATCATTTCAAAAGGTAAATATCATCAAGAACATCTATCATGACTTAAAATATTTGATGAGCATCACCTAGAAATGCTTAACCATCTTCATGTTTACCAATAACAAATAAAGAATGCCTATAATAAACACCTAAAAGAATAAGAATTTTAATATCAAAGATCTTGTCTTAAAGGAAACCCAACATGTAACCAATATGGAAAAAATCAAAAGAGGCAAGTTTTATTTTAATTGGCTTAGACCCTACATCATAACCCATAATTATGGATTAGACACTTATCATTTATCCTCTCTCAAAGGAAAACTAGAACTCAAACCTCTCAATGCTTTGCATCTACATCCTTTCTATTATTAAAATAAGGATCAAACTCACCTCTTGTCTAAATTAAGCTCATACCTTGATTTATGATATTTTCACCTACCTATCCCTCTCTCTTTAAGGATAAATAATTATCACATAGAACCATGTCATTAACCATCACAATCATAGCCTAATCCTAAATATGGGTACCATGAATCTACTCATGGCATGGTTCTCATGGATACTTTTCATCTCTAATCAAACAAAATCTTATGGTAATTTAATCCTCAAACCACCCTTTTTACCTATCATTACCTTCTTGTGGTAAATAATTTTCCCTCATAAAGGTAAACCTCTAAGCCTAATTAGACTCATCCATGTCTAAAACCTTGCATCAAAATAATTGGGATATAAAAATATTACTTGGGTCACATATCTATAACATAGTAGACTATTCCCTTGAAGGATAGCTACACAAAACTAAATTTCTTAAAATATATACTACTCCCTTTAATTATATCTACCAAACATATAAACCCAAACTTAGACCACTCCCTTAAAGGATGGTTAAGTCAAATGGGTCAAGATCAATCATTTAAAGCTTCTTACATTGATTAGATTCACAACCTATACAAAATAAAAACAAATAAACAAAAGACCCTAAATAAAAATAGAACAAGTTATCACAAAAAATTTAAAATCAGCTTTCATATATAGCATTAGTATACTTCTCTCATCAATTAGTCTACACCTTGCATTAATACATGAACTTGTCTAATTTGGTTCTTATGTCACCTATAGAAAGGTAAAACTAACCCACATAATCTTACCTTACCTATCACCCATTACCTTCTTCACCCATCACCTATCTCCCCTTTATATCATCTTTAAATCAAGGGATAATGAGCTTACTTAAAAAAATGTGATCAAGACACTATTTTATCAACCAAAGCATGATAATGTGAAGCATTAGAAAGGATTATGTTTATTAAGCCAATCCATATTTGGTTTTGTTAGGTCTATACCAATGAAAAGACATCATGCCTTTTCTTTACCCTCTTTTCATTGGTTCATGTAGACATACCTCTCATGTTTCTCATTTATTTTTTGTACATTTAGTTTGTTATCTAACTTAGTTTATGTGTTTTCATTACATCCTTAACCATAATCACATTACATCTCCATGATCATGAATAAGAACCATCAATCATGAACTATATCCATAAACCACATCATATATCTATCTATGATAAAAACATCAAACATCATATAAACATCATACCATAAACCACATTAATAACCATAATTAAACCCTTCATCATCAAATCCATGAACAAAACAAAAAATAATCCATAAATCATCACATGCCTAAAGCTACTAAGTACACATCTAATAAACATAAAGCATCCAAACATCAAAACATGTAAACTATGAGCCATGAACACATATCATCATAAGCATCATAAACATCATAATATACATCATGTCCATCATAGTAAATAATACATGTAATAATGTATAAATTTCTCTCTCTTATATACATCTCGCACCATTAGCACACAAGATAATATCAAAATCATGTACATCTACACCTACAATACATATTATATATAATGGCCTTGGGGCACCACTACTATTTGTCCTTCATCCTCTTACACCTACACTACCATCTAGTGTCAGTCCTCCTGGGATGCCTGTATGTCCTCTCACTATAGAGGCCCACTACCCTAGAGTTTCCATAGCTGGTCCACCTACTAAATTAGCCCTATAGTCTCCCCATCTTAGCTTCTCTAGACACTATGCCAACACTATGTCCTCATAATATCTCAACTCCTCAACTATGGCCAAGTATTGTGTCATAGTAATTATATCTGGTGGCCCTCATGTTATTGTTATTAGTACTCCTACCCTCTACCTCATTATATCCCTCTCATGGGTCACCAAACCAAGGGAGATCCTCCCTTGATCTCTCTCTCTTATCAAGGTGGTAACTAGACCTTATAAATTGATAATCTAGCCTTAGAATGTGGCCACCTATCCCTATAAACCTATAATCTAAGACTATACAATTATTAGTGTTGTCTCTACCTATTCATCCTAACCACCACCCTACACTTATGCCTTATTTGGATCTACATCCATGGCCTATTAGCCCCCATCATCTCATCTAAAATTGATCACTACATAAATGGCTTGGTACCATGTTGCATAGCCCTAAAAAACACTAGCATCATCTATCTATGCTCTTACAAACAACTCCTCATGGTCTAATACTACATTTGTTAGCTATATCTTTGGTAACAAAAACATTGCATCCTCCCTCCTATACCTTGAGAAAGGAGCCAAAATCCCCTACACAAGGCCATACTACCTCTAAAATCTATTGAATATGATGATCTCAATCTCACCCTTTCTCCTCCCATAAATCCACCTCTAGCTCTACAAAGATAGAGTGTGATAAATATAGAGGGCTTACCTAGGCTAGCCCACATATGGCCTCCAAATGACATCAGCTACAACTAAACCCTCCAATGCATATCTAAACTAGTCAATGTCCCTTGACCCTCCACCTACTCTAGTCAATGCATAATTTCCCCTCCACTAGAAAAATCCCACTATGAAGTGTACTTGGGTGTATCCCTTCCATGGTAACCCCAATGGTCTCAAAACTTGAATGTGCTCATATGCCCAATAATGGAGCACAAATCCCACTATGATCCCATATCATCTATGAGCTCAAAATGCTTATATCTCCCTATATATCTAAACTAGTAAGACTAGTGCCCATCTAAACACCATCCTCCCTAACAACATCTCTACCAACACTCCCAATAGCCGATAGGGAAAATTGTCTATTTTTTAAATTAGGTAACATGAAATAAGACATTTCCATCATCATCATAGTCATCAAACATTGGTCCTTTGGATCCCTCTAGTATAATGGATTATAGATAAAGCCATCAAAATTGTTAAGAACTTGGAGTAAAATTGATTACTTTTGTATAAGTAACTAAACATGGAATTGAACCAAAAGTAATAAGAAACTAGATATCAAAAACAACAAATAATAGGAGATACAAGAAACGACCAATCTTGTATTAAACTCTTCCAAAATACAATGAAGAAATCTCACTCTTCCCACACCTCTTGGGTGTACAGTATTTCTCTCAAGAGTTCTCTCTCTCAATCAATTACAATCAAGTCAATAACCAAGTTGTTATTCCCTTACTTCAGCTGATCTTCTTGATCTTGCACCTTGCAGATCTAATTGACCTTGCTTACTTGATTGCTTACAATACATGCCCCATGGGTCTCTTAAATAAGATCCAAGGCATACAATAATTAGAAACACAAACTCAAGACTAAAATTAGTCTTTACATGCAAACACTCTATCCTCCTAAAATTAAAACAAATCTAATTCTAGAAATGCATGCAAATGCACACACACACACACACACACACACACACACACACACACACACACACACACACACACACACACACACACACACACACACACACACACACACACACACACACACACACACACATAGGTGACCGATGCCAGTCACTATCAGTCTGCATATGACCAATGTTAGCTGATCCCTGATTGATGTTGGTCAGATCTGATCCACACTTGATTGATGTTAGTGATACTACCGATGCTGGTTACTGGCTAAGCCCATCAACCTCCACATTTGCATAACAGTGAAGATTTTAGCTCCACAACTTAACAAAATTTCCACCTAGCATGGACTTGATCCTCTTTATATAACAAATTCATATGGTAATCCCTCTCCTCACTCTTTATGTGGTAAATTGTCTCCCCCTAAATGGGCATCCATGTAATCATATACATATCCTCTATTAGGATGGTAATCTCTCCTATAGATAACAAAAATTTGTTTGTGGCTAGGTCCCATCTCTTGATGAGATCCATGATCATATCTACATCCTATGGTAGGTGTCGATAGTGAACCATGGCTCCAAGGCCAACCTCTTCCATATGCATCTAATCCCTAGTCATCCCATCATAGATCTCTATAAAGATCCTAAGAACGTAATACCTCATCTAGATCTAATCTCATGCCTATAAAACAATTAAGTTAGCAAACACACTTAGTTTTTCTATTGCCATCAATCATTTACATTCACTCTATCTACCTACATCAACCTATTTACTAACCTAAATCACCTAAATCAACATATTTTTAATACTATAGACATTTTAACATCCACCTTAATCTATCAAACCATGACCTAATGAGTCTATCACAAATATCTACCCTACCCCAAAAAAATTTAATGCACCTTTTCTATACCTACCAAACTAATACCTAACTCTACCCAACAACCATTACAACATCTCCATCCTACTTGGATATTATCTTACCTTTACCTACACTTGACATTTTACACATTCAACACCTTTTAAAAAAAACATTCTTAACCTTTTAAAACCTTTACAAACCTTTTTCCTAAGCTTTTTATTCACCCACCTTCCCCAACACAACTCAACTATTGATGGTCACTATCATCGTTGATGGTCCAAACACCCTTTGTTCTTTAGTGGTTGACTATCGATGATCAAGCTTAACCATCAAAGGTCAACTCAAGCCACTAAGTCATTATGTGTGACTGTCATTGGTAAAACCATTTACCTACCTCCTCAAACTCAATAAAAACAAACCACATTCAATAACACAATTACTTAAATCTATCCTTTACACTACCCTCAACCCATATACTCTTCCAATTTCATATTTCACTAATTAATTTTCTAAATTTTACCCAAAGTGTAAACCTAGGTCAAACCCCCAAAACCATATCAAATCTCCCAATAAATAACCAATTTAACAAAATAATAGACCTAATCAACTAATCTAAAAATTTAAAACATCCCTACCTCATTCTTTAACTACTATCAAGGATGAATTCTATACCCTACTACTCAACCACACCCTCATCCACCCTACATCATTGGTCTCCATAGATCACCTCAATACATGCCTCTCACTAATCAACAACTTCCACCTTAGCTGAACACTAAGTCAACTCTCTTATCAAAATTCTAAAGTACCAAATCACCAAAATTCATGGAAGCACAGAGGTCAAAATGTCAAAAGTGAAAATGAAATATCATTTTCACTTTTTATATTCCATACTTTTAGGGTTTCACCTTGACTATTGATGGTTAACCTTGAAAACCCTAAACATTGATGATCAAGGTATCACTTTTTGGAGATTACCCTCTCAAACCAACCATTAGACCACATCCACCTTGACTTTGGTTGTTTTGACTTGAACAATCACATATTTTATCAATGACATTTCAATGGTCTTTTTGATCTATCAACCAACCTTATCATGTTGAAATTTTGAATTTACACTACCTCATGTATGACTAAACCATTTGTGTTTTTCAAGGTAACACTTCCTACCTCAGATACCTAAAGAAGTACTAACCCTATCTAGAAGACTTATAAATTAACATAATTATCTATGACCAATGTTATGTGCTGGTTACCCTATCACTTGTACTTCTAGAACTGATCTTATTTTTACCAACATTAGCAGTCTTAGTCTTTACACAATCTTGAACATCACACTTAATTCACATTTTGTGTGCATGTTTTCATCTCAAATGTCTAACCCCACCTTTTTATCACCAACCTCATGACTCACCATATACCACTTATCAATCCTTGACTCAATTTCAATTTCACCTCATCAACTTCCAGTTTGAGGGGGAATACCTCCTCCCATACTCAAGGTAAATAGACCTTCGACAAGTAATCCATTTTTTATTTTATAGCTTATTAATTCAAAGTTATATAACAAAAAGGGGGAAAATGTAGACAATGGAAAATTTTACTAGGTGTAAAAATACCTTGGGACTCCTTAGGGACCACCTAACACTTCTTGGCCCACTAACCAACCTTTTAGGACCCTAAGTCTAGTTAGCTACTTAGATAATTGAACTCACTAACTTGACTATTAACCCACCCATTTTAACTTATCTTTACCCTTTTTCTCTAGACACTCAACCACAAATAGTCAACTTAACCATTGATATTTAACCTAACCATCGATAGTCATGTCCTCACCTTATTAACACATCACCAACTATGTGCAAGCTAACAAGGAATAATTTAATATGTTTACCTTATACAGTTTTAACAAACTCCTAAGCATCAAAATCAGTAGCCTCACCCTCTACAGAACTTTATATCCTCCATTTCTCTTTGCCTATAAAATGAGGGGAGTAGGAGGTGAAATGGATCTAAAATCCATCATCATAAGCATTCATACATATAGGTATTCAAGATTTTTAGCACCCAATCTTCCTTCAACAAATAAACCACAACAAAAGAGACCTAAACCTCTACTAAATTTAATTTTGAGGCTAAAGTACTATTACTCTGGCAAAACTGATCCAGCCTTCAACCATCAAGCATCTAGAAAGCTATAGGTATATTCTACTTATTCTTTATTTTATTAAATTTCTAACCCCCTGACTTGATTAGACCTCTATCTACACCTTGTTTCCCAACTTCTAGTTCCTTAATAGAAAAATTATTAGACCATTCACATATTCTTCAACTTCTTGAGAAAACTTTAAGAATCCACAAGCAATTACTAATGGTTAACACAATCACTGATGGTCACCTCCAACCATACATGGTTACCTAACCATCGATAGTTAGATTAAGTACCGATGGTCAACCCAACCATTGATGGTCACTACGGCAAAAGATAATATCAAGTATTTTTTAGCCCCTTAACCCCAACCAAACCTAACTTTATGTATTCCTACCAGTTCACAAACCCTTTTTTTATTTTTTAAACCTGACTTCACCCCCTTTATCATGAGTATTGACCCACTTTTGATATATTTAGTCATTTTATTTAACAAACATTATATTTTTTTCTTGTATTATTTTTCATTTACTTTATCAAGTACCTTATTTTTATCTCTCTAAACTTGATTATTATTAAGAGTGGATTAATAGCCTCCTAACAAGCTCACACTTCTTGGATCTAGCTCACATTAGGAAATCCACCCAACTATCTTGTTAATAACCCCTTTGTTATTATTTTCTTATCTACAAGTTATTCCTTCCAAGCCAAATAGGAATTATCCATCTTTATCTAGATTACGTGCACATCACCAACTAGGTATTTATACCACACTATTAATACTAGTTTCTTATCTTCTTCTAAAATTAAAAAATGAGAAAAAATTAAGATAAACAGGTGCTTCAAAAGTTTGATACTATGTTTTCTATGTATGAAGGCCTAAATAATGAGAATACCTAATTGGTAGGTTCAAGTGTTCATTTGGTGTTCTAGGTGGAATGGACCCATATGAGAGTGAGTAAGGGGATATTAGAGATAGGTTTGATGTGTTCAAATCATTGGTAAAGTATGAAGGTGGTCTAAGTAGTCTCACATGTAATGTGAGTATGTAGGCCTAATTATTTTAGGTCTCACCAAGACCCAATGGTGGTTTAGGGATAATGAGGTAATGACTGACCTATGAAGAGTTTGGTTCTCACATGTAACATGTGTATGTACCTATGTTAAGTGTGGTTCAAACATGTAAAGCATTCATGCTACCCAAGATGTGTTAAAGGAAGAAATTGGTATAAGTATAATGTCTAATTGGACTAATTGTGCTAGTTGAGGAAGTGTGGAGTTAATCAAAGTAGAGAACCTTTTGAATAGAAGGTACATATCATTGCAGAATATCAAAGAGCAAAGAAGATCAATCATGATTATCTAATCAAGAAGAGGTAGATTGAGTGAGTGAGCCCTTGAGACTATTTGGGTGAAAGAGTGAAGTTGAAGAGTGAAAACAAAGGTGTTCATCATCATTTGAAGAGTAGAAATAGGTATTCAAGATGATTTGTTTAAGGTAGTTGGTTGGGTGCTTGGTTGCCTAGGGGATTAGTTCCTCCTTTTAAGGTGAAACTTGCTAAAAGGTCTAGTTATTATGAGTTATTAGCTAGATAGGGCTAGTAACTCCTTGTGTCATTGGTTTCTCACTAAATTATGGGATGGGTGTTCATTTATTAGCTGGTGCTAGTCTAAAATGGATCTTATCCCATCCCAATTTAGACTAGCACCAAATTATAATTTAGTGGGTTTTATCCCCCAAGAGGGTTTCCCACATATGTCATGTATTATGTACTTGAACTTGGTATATCCTCTTTGTTCATTACAATCATTAATTTTTATTCTTCTTTATTGTATGTGATGAACTATTAAGAGTTTGGAACTATAATTGGATTATCTAGCATCGCTGATTCACCCCCCTTCTCATTGATTATACCTCTAAAATTTATGGGGTTAAATATATGTGGCACACATCTTCCTTATTTATTTATATGGTTCCAATATATTATAATAAATGAGTAACTTATGGAATTAATGCATTGGGTAATGGTTGGCCTACATTGGGATTGGAAGGTCACCTATCCATTGTTAGTTATTATATCTCTATATATAGGATATGAATATAATTTTAAAATATATTAATTAAGTATTGAGGCTTCTATTTTTATAATTATATTGGAGGCTTAGTGGCATTATGGAGTTATTCCTTCCTGAAGGATTATTATATGGTTTTTCCCTACCATAAGGGTAATTATTTTGTTTTTGCATATACTAAATATTTGGGACCTTATCCCACAAATATCTATTGTGTTATGTTGATCTAAATTATATTATTCATACTTCAATTATTATAAGTATGGATCATAATAAGTGGTATTAAAGAATGAATTTGGTGTAAATATTGTAGGTAAAATCCTAATTTTAGAGAATCACTTATATCTTACAATTTGTAACTATTTTTTTTACAATTTTTTTGGTAGCTGGATAATATTTCAAGGAAGTCCTAGTAAAAAAATTAAGTTTTTATGATAATTTTGAGAGAGATTTATATTTTATCAATTTTAATAAAATAATAATATTTTCCATAATTTTAGTACTTTTTCTATGAAATTTTTATTGATTTAGTATCATCATAAATTAAATCTATAGTAAAAATTTGAGAAATGCATTTTGTGTGAGTTATTGTGATTTTTTTAATTTTTTATAGGTTCATTAGATAGGATAAAATTTTCAGCATTGTTCTACCTAATTTTTACTAAAGTTTCAATATCATAAATGGTAACTAAAACAAAAAAAATTACTTTTTTGTTTAGGTTCACATGAGTTATTGGAAATTTAGGGTTTTTTTATAACCTTATTTTTTATCATGGATTTTTTATATGGAGATGAAGATATTGATGTTATATAATTATAGATCACTTTTAATAAGTATTAATTTGACATAATAATATGGATATATGGTTTGTCACATCATTTTATGGATTCTGTATTGCTCTAGTGGGTTCAACTATGAATAAATAATATCAATTTTTATGGGATGTAATGGAACAAATTTTCATAGATCAATGGGATAGAAAATAAAAATAAAATAAAAATTAGGAAAAATAGGAACATAATTATGATGATCATGAAGAATATAATGCAGATGATTAAGAATAAAAAATACCTAAATAAAATAGAGGCAATGAAGAAGAAGAATAAGGAGAAGGAAAAGGATAAGGATAAGGATAATTATAAGAAGTAGAAGGAGAAGTAGAAGGAAAATTAGGAGGAGGAGAAGGAGGAGGATAGGATGATAATAATAACAAAAATAAGGAGAAGAATATGGTGTAATAATAGAGGTAGAGGATCTTGAAGAGGAAAAATAAGGATAGGATGATAAAATTTCAAATAGTTTGGCCCTAAATAAATAAGAGTCAATTTTTTAGTTTTATGGATGCATTAAAAAGGAGAAGGTCATTGTGTCCATAAATTCTAGTCATAATTATAACTTTATCATGAATAAGAATAAAAAGGAGTAGGAGGAGGAGCAAAAGTAGAAGGATAAATAGGATGAGGAAGAGGAAGAGGATATGATGATGATGATGATGATGATGATGATGATGATGATGATGATAGTAATAATAATAATAATAATAATAATAATAATAATAATAATAATAATAATAATAATAGAGGATAAAGAATAATAATAAGATGATAATAATAATATAGTAATAATAATAATAATAATAATAAAGGTAGAGGATCTCAAAGAAGAATATACTTCATAAGATATATAAAATATTTAAAAAGTTTGGCTTCAAATAAATCAATAATTTTTAATATGGAAAAATATGGATGCATTCATAATGCTTTAGATAGAATTTCATTATGTAATAATAATAATAATAATAATAATAATAATAATAATAATAATGGTAGAGGATCTCAAGAAGAATAAGGATAAGATGATAAAATATTAAATGTTTGGCTTCAAATAAATCAGACTTAATTTTTCAATTTTATGGATGCATTCAAAAGAAGAATTTCATTATGTCCATAAACCCTAGTAGAATTATAACTTCATCATGGATGTGGCTCAACATATACTTGTTCAAGTAAAAAATATTATGGAAGCTAAAATAGATGGTTAGAATATTCAATTTTTTGAATATTTGAATATCACTATGGAAAAATATGATTTGCATTCATATTTTTATGCTTTAGATATGAATTTGTGGATATATTATAATAATAATAATAATAATAATAATAATAATAATAATAATAAGGTGTATTACTAAAGGTAGAGGATCTCGAAGAAGAATAAGGATAAGATGATAAAATTTTAAATAGTTTGGCTTCAAATAAATCAGACTTAATTTTTCAATTTTATGGATGCATTCAAAAGAAGAATTTCATTATGTCCATAAACCCTAGTAGCATTTATAACTTCATCAACATGGATGTGACTCAACATATACTTGTTCAAGTAAAAAATATTATGGAAGCTAAAATAGATGGTTAGAATATTCATTTTTTTGAATATTTGAATATCACTATGGAAAATATGATTTGCATTCATATTTTTATGCTTTAGATATGAATTTGTGGATATATAATAATAATAATAATAATAATAATAATAATAATAATAATAATAATAATAATAATAATAATAATAATAATAATAATAATAATAATAATAATACTAAAGGTAGAGGATCTCGAAGAAGAATAAGGATAAGATGATAAAATTTTAAATAGTTTGGCTTCAAATAAATCAGATTTAATTTTTCAATGTTATGGATGCATTCAAAAGAAGAATTTCATTATGTCCATAAACCCTAGTAGCAATTATAACTTCATCAACATGGATGTGGCTCAACATATACTTGTTCAAGTAAAAAATATTATGGAAGCTAAAATAGATGGTTAGAATATTTAGTTTTTTGAATATTTGAATATCACTATGGAAAAATATGATTTGCATTCATCTTTTTATGCTTTAGATATGAATTTGTGGATATGTTTCTTATAAATGCTTAGTTAGATACATTAGGAACAATAAATATTAATGTAAATAAGCATTTCATTAAGTTTTATTATAATAAAAAGAAGGTTATTTTACATTATATCATGGTTAGAAAGGTACAAAGAACAATTAATGTATAGCATGAGGATGAGATTAAATTAAGTGAGTAAGAGTAGGAGAAAGATTTAGAATAATACATATATTGAAAAACAAAATAAGAAGATAAGAAAACTTCATCTACTCAAGATATAAAGGAACTACCAAATAAAACTGTGGAAAAGGTATTATAGAAGGTGAATAAGCTTAAACTATTATAAAACATTGAGTTATATAGACACCCACATCATCATGAGAGAAAACAATCATAGATCCATGTTAGGGAGTTTCATATCAATAATAAATTTGTCTATATATTAAATCAAATCACCAATAATTATGGCTACATAAGGAATGAATGGAACAATCACTGTGGCTATGCATGGAAGCCAAATAAGAAATACTATGGTTAGGTATGGAATCAAACTAGTGCAATGGCATATGAAACATGTAATAAGTGGGAAAATATCTATTACTATTCATAGAATAATAGCTATTATGCTCATGTAAAATTAGAGTAACATAGAGAAATATGGTACATTGAATCAAAGGAGGAATAATTATCCATGGACACCAAGGTGATATAGTTATGATCATCAATGGAATCATATTATCAAAATGGAATTTGGAAAAAAGGTTGGAGAGATAATACCTACCAAGATCACATATGAATTTTTGGATGATTGAGCTTGGATACAAGTGTGCAATGATCTTAAGCACACTCATTATTTAGTTTCTTCTTATGTTTCAAGGATGAAACATGTCAAGGAGGGAAGGAGTATTATTTATCTAATGATATAATATATTAATGTATATGTGTTTATGGATATTTTTTAATGTGACATACACCCCCCTTATTTATTTATGTGGTTCTAATAGATTAGAATAAATGAGTAACTTATGGAATCAAAACATTGGGTAATGGTCAACCTACATTGGGATTAGGAGCTTACCAATCCATTGTTAGTTATTATATGTCTATATATAGGACATGAATATCATTGTAAATGAGATGAATCAATTAAGTGTTATGTATTATATCTATTAGAATGATATTAGAGGTTTTCCCCTTGAAGTGACATTATTCATATATTCCTTCTTAAAGGAGTATTATATGTTATTTCAATACCTTAAGGGTAATTATTCTATTTATACATATATTGAATATTTAGGTATCTTTTCCCACCAATATCTATTGTTTTATGTTTATCTACATTATATCCTACATATTTTAGTTATTATAAGTGTGGATCATAACATAATAAGGGAATGGATATAAAAAAGTAGATATTCACATTGACCATAGTGTGTGTAAATGTAATCATTCCCTTCCTAGAATTTGTAAAGATTAGTCATTATAGCCCAGATCACCAATATAATATCTAATTATACCTTTAAATGATTACTCCACTTCCATATATATGTCTATATTCCTAATAGAGTTATCTTTTATCCATCTCAAGGCCTTGATCCACTACCATTCGAGCATCGATATCCCTAGTAGAGGTTACATGAATCAACCAAAAGTTGATATTTTCTATTAATTGATTTTATTTTCTTTTATATTTTCATTTTAACCATCTCAATTATAGGTTGGAGGCCACAATGGTAATATAAGAGGTAGAGTTTTATATCTTTCACTTGAGATCTTGACTATAAAAATTTCATCTCTGAAAACCCAAAAATAATTAAAGTGTGTTTTTGTGTGAAGTTTCAATAGAATATATTTATAAGACAAATAGTTTACCCAAACATACCAAAACATGAATAAATTTATAATGCATGAAATATTCTCAAACCTTTGAAACCAAACTCATAAATTGAATTTTATATCAAAAAATACAAAAATCACTTAAACAATAAAACACTATTTATGTTGCTTACTAGAAAAATCCTTTTCATTTTTATGATCATAAGGTACTTTCAAGATTTAAAACAAGACCAGAAGAAAATGATAGATGAATGAAATACAATAAGTATCAAAGGAAACAAAATAAAACCTAAAATAAAATAAAAAAAGTATTAAAAAAATGTGTACAATCCCTTGTTAAGCTAAATCATGTTTGAAAATAGTGTTTGAGGAACTACGAATTCATAGGTAGTGGGACATATCCCTTGTTAAGATCTTAAGCATGAACACATTTTCACCAAATATTTTAGTAATCTAAAAAGGACATAACCAAATGATGACATTACCGTTTTATCTTATGTACCTTATCCCAAATAATTTTATCCATTATCTTCTCAATCAAATATAATATATTTTCATTTATAAATTTAGTAACAATATTACTATTACTTTCTAAATAATAATTGGAATAAGGTTTGATAATTACCTCAATATCACCCACTCATAT
The DNA here is from genome assembly GCA_037957365.1 of Torreya grandis. Classification (NCBI taxonomy): domain Eukaryota; kingdom Viridiplantae; phylum Streptophyta; class Pinopsida; order Cupressales; family Taxaceae; genus Torreya; species Torreya grandis. The sequence continues at coordinate 1,657,988 of JARHVA010002137.1, read as the reverse complement.
AGTAAATTTTAAAGAGGGATAAGTATGGATATTATCATTCACCATTATTCCAAATATGGAAATAGTGTGCTCCTTGAATAATTTGATCTCTAATTCAATTTCTTGTTTTTGTCTCTTTGAAATGAGTGGTACAAAAATGCCACCTTCATTCTCCTTCTTCTCAACACCAAGAGTGTGCATGTCTTGTTCTTAATTTGAGAATGAAATTTTTGTTATGTTTTCAATATCTAAATAATGATAATAAGTGTTCATAATGAAGTAATTTTTAGGCTTAACCATTATTGATTTTTCTTATCTACCTTGACAACCATGATGTCTTGTTGACTTATGTCTCTACCATGTCCAATGGTAAAAGGAAACATGGAAATCTATGTTATGCTTGTGTCTCAGAATGATTTGAATTTACATATGTAGGAGCAATAATATATGAGAAGGCTATTTTTTATAGATAAAATGTATTTTTTTTGTATATTTATTTTACCTCTTCAATTCCATTTCCAAGCTAATCATTTAAATTTTTTTATTTCTTTTAAATAGATATAAGTTTAACATTCATGTTTTCACAAGTTAACTCATATGAAATAGAGGTTTCATTATTAACATAAAAATCATTACAATTACCTTCAAATTCCTCTTACTTAATAGGTGAAACAACTCTTGTGAACATGACTTCTTCAATTTTTGCTTTATTATAATCATGTAGACCCCAAGTTATAATTATACATATAATATATCATTGGTATTGTTTTACAATATGGTCAAATGTTTCATTCATGTCTCTCTTTAAATCTTGATATAATTGGGCATGCCATGCCATAGCATCCATAAATGATAAAATTAGTTTCCATGTATTCATACAATGTTAGAGATAAATACTTACTAAGCAACATACCATATGAATTAGGTATATCAACCACTTGAATATCCATTAACTTGAGTACCCTGTAATCCTAAGATAAATACATATGAATTTAATTCAATTCACCAACCACCTTAAATTTTAATTTTTTCATTTAAAACACTTTCTTGTTCAATTTAGGAAGAGTCAATCTTAGCTACTAGAAAATTTAAAGTGGCATAGTGTTAACTAAATCACCTAAATCCACAAAAAAAATGTGTACTTTTTTACCAAAATTATCAATTGTTAGAAAAAAAGGAGAAGTTTTGGTCTTTTCCTTGTAAATGACAACATGAGCATTAACAATTATATAAATTTATTTTCCTTTTTGGGTAGATAAATCTTTCAACAACAAATCCTTTTCATTATATATTTGGACTAACTAAACATTGATATATTGGCTTTGATTTTATTTGAGTCTTAAATATTATTGTATCCAAATTTTATTTTATTTAAATCTTTACTAGATTTAGGATATGTAGCATCACTATTTATCTTTAAATATGTGTTAAGTCCTTTAGGTAGAAAGGGGATATTGCTATAATTTTCAAAAGGAGGAACCTAAGTGCCATTTGGAGGAGTGGAATTTTTTAAATGCATTTTTGGTTTACTCATCAACATGTAATTTTTTACCATTTGATACAACTAATAATCTTGAACTTCATTCAATTTGTCCTCTGATTCATTTTCACTTCCTTTAAAAATTTATAATTCTAATAAACTAAATTAGTGCATGGGCTCATGTTAGTTTTAATTCAAATTATTTTTAGGTGTCAATATTATCTCTAGATTCTCAATTTCTTTTTGGAAAATGTTTGAAACCAATATGAATTTATCACAATAATTTTCAAAATGCTCAGTTGTGTTATTGCAATCTATACCATGTGTAAACACCAAGTCTACTAGAATCACCAAGCTTTTAGCATTTCTATTGGTTTGATTTTTATTATCTAGAGGATAGCACACATTCCATTGTTAGGCATAATATTCCATTCATGATTACATATTTATAAATTAAAATTTATATTTAGAGGGTTTTTTCACATATGGGTTTTGATTTTGAGGCAATTGCCTTTGAAATTTAAACATATCATTTCTTAGCCTTTGAAAAATTTGTTATATATTTGTTACTCTAGAGTTTGGAATTTAAATCTAATTATTTATAGCTTGTGGACTTATGCTAACTACATGTGTCACAACATTTTTAAATTAGGTAAAAACATGTGTCATTTTATTGGGAACAAATTTAACAAGCATTTTATTATTTATTAATGTTGGAATAACTTATTGATTATTAGTTGAACTAGCATGACCAATTACACAAGGTAGAACATAAATGTTATTATAGGATACAAGGACAAATTCTTGGTTATTATCTTGACATGACATCTAATTCAAATGAATAATTTGATTCACCTGAATTTAATTTAAAGGTGTTAGATTGTACACTTGGTTTTAGATCAGAATTAGGTTCATCAATGAGATGTTTTTCATATGTGCTTGATTAACCATTAAAATTTAATTGTATACACCTAAGTGTCTTAATGAAGGAAATGGGTGAAAACCATACCTTTTGGCATCATTTTATTTTAAATTCTTATAAATTCATTATAGGATAAGTATAAATATGCAATAAATACATGATTTCTTCAAACAAACATAAAATTCATTGGACCTAAAGCTCTTAGATATGTCTAAATAACAACAAATTTTGTTTGTGTGAATGGGAATTTTAACCTCTTCTACAAATTATGTAAATGAGTGTTAAACATACTAATGGTCTCATTTATTTCCCTATAGTAAACAATAAACACATGATATAAGATTTGAAGGTCAATATGCATCGTAAATTGATTTACAAACATAGTTTAAAAATAATTCCAACATGTAATAGATTTATTTGGCAAACCAATATAACAAACACAAACCATTTCATCCAAAGAGTAAGTAAATAATTAAAAATCCACATATTCATATCAGTCCCAAGTTTTTATTATGGTATTTATGAAATCTTGTATGCATTATTCTATGGTTTGAATCCCACTATGTACATATTTGAAGCATAGTTTCTCAAAATTATTAGTTAAATCATGGACAAGTTATAAAATATTCACAAGGAGGTTACCTCAAACAAGACAAGAATAATCCATTAGTGGGTTTCAATCTATATCAAAAGGATTGACAAATGAAACAAGAATCATTAGTTAACTATTGGATGAATGGATATGTACAGTTTTAGATTTTATTTTGTTAGTTTTATTTTTTATATGTTATATGAGGTATAGTAGCTCAAATTCACACTCAATAGACTTTTACCTCATGGTAATTATCTTATTTTCCAATTTTATACCTATAATGTCTTAATTTTAGTAATGTTTCCAAAATCTTGAAGCTAAAATTTAGGTTCATGCCCTCCTACTTGTGCCAATATTTTGATGGGTCATTTTAGCACAAAAACTTTGGAAAGATGAGAAATCTTCCCAACCTCTTCTAAAAAAGAGATGAAATCTTCCCAAGGTCTATATCACTATGCCATGACATACTTGATAGCCTAGTTGGTTGATGTGTAATTATTCCATTTCAAGGGGTGTTTTGGTAAAAATCTAATCTCAAATAAAATTAGAGGAAAATTTGCATAAACTTCCCAAAATAATCAGTGCTTTCAGATTCAACAATAAATTATATTTTTTTTAATACCACATTTGTTAAATTTCATAAATAAACCATTTCATAAATAATGACTAAAAATTTTAATCAAGATATAACTTGTAAACTTGTATTATAATTTTAGATATACTCTAAACCTAATATAGTAGAGGTATATAAAGAATAAATGGAAAGAAGTGTGAGTTTGTTTTGTGATGAATATAGATGTGATTCATTTGATTAGATGACACTCATGAAAGTCATCTTTTGCCAGACTAATATACATGTAACCATAAAAAAATATGGTGTTGAATCCTAAATATAACTCATTTATGAATAAGTAGGATCAAAGACACCATATACATGCATAGGTAAAGAACATTTAACTTCATCACACTTCAGTTTAAATATATTTATTAAAATAAAAATGTATAAGATTTACCCTTCTTAGTGGAACTACTAAAATATACCTCAGAACAACATAACTCATAGGTAAAACTAGCTAAGCAAGTAAGAAAATGTAGATAATAATGTTTGGTTCTCTATATGTCCTCTAATTGAAAATTAACTAGCCCTTAAAAATTCTTATTATTGGTCTTATAATTTTTAGTTCAAGGGAGACAATTGTTTCCTCTAAAAGTTGGTTTCAATAATAAATGAGATCCACCCACTAAGGTCAAGCTCCAATGGAAGGGAAAAACACTTTCTAAAGGAATTAAATGAAAAAATAATTAATAGTGGCATTTGTTTAAATTTTGTACACTACATTTAATAATGTACTTTCCCCCCTTTAAACTCTTAAAAAGGGCAAAATAAAATACATTATTTTTTATAAAATGGAAAAAAACATAAAATAAATTAAATTCATGGCACTAAAAGAAATAAAGTCATGAATTTAAATAATTGGTAGGTTTTATAACAATAATTTATTCTATTTAACACCATTTCCAAAAGGATAAAACTAGATTTCCAACTCTATAAATGACATGAAAAACATAGCAAAAAATCAAATGGTATGCCCAAATAAACTAATTTGTAGTTACACGTGTAGTAAACCCTAGTAGGTTTTCTAACCCAAATAGGCTTGAAATCCTAATTCATGTTGGGATCTACTTGGGCACCCCATAGACATATTCAAGAAAAAAAATCCTAACTAGCAATGAAAAAGGATCGAGATACTTCATAGTTTTAATCAGGTTTCAGACCTTGAATTGTAAAGGATGGGGCTAGAAGGCCCCTCAAAGTCCTAATCAGGCCTTCAAACTTGATGGGGGTTGAAATCCCTTGAAGACCCCATGATGTGGGATTTTTAAGGCCTATATATACCTGATCATGGATTTGGTAAAGGGAGGGGGTTAGGAAGTTCCCTTGACTTAATCAAGACTTCAATCCTAATTGACAAATGGAGGGAACTGATGCAACCCATTAGACATAATATAGGTAATAAATCTACAATAGAATAATATATCATATAAATGATAAAAGAGATAATAAATCCACAATAATAATTAATCGACAGAAAATTTCTTGATAAATATAACCAATACACTTCAAGGGGAAACCTCCAAAATAATAGAATAAAAGTGGAAGTCATAATATGATGATCATAGACTAGCCACTACCTCCTATATATACTCTACTTAGCCATGGTTATTCCATAATTTGATCTTATTAATAACTTAGAAATATAAAAAGATAATATAAGAGTTCTATAAGCTACAAATTGTCAACACATATCCTTAGACATGTCATAGGTTAAGGGTGTAATTTTCCCTTCCCCTTAATAAAAAAACCATCTTTAGTGTTGAATCAATATCAAATGTCACTAAAATAAATCTCCATCCTCCCATGTTGTATCTTCACAATGCATATTCTTCCATTTGATCAAATATTCCTTAATCACTCTAGTCTGTAGTTTATTAATGCATGTTTCAAGGATCTCTTTAAGTTTTATAATAACCTTACCTTTCTCATCCAATTTAGGTAACTTAGTTTAAGTATAAACTCTATGTCTAGTTACCTTATTTAGGTAAGATATATAGAATACCGAATGTATGCAAGTGGACTGGGGGAATTCTAGCTTTTAGATGACACTACCAATTTTTTACAAGATCTAATAATGTCAAAAATACTTAGGAGGAAACTTATTATCCTTTTTATGTTTATTTACATACATATTTTTATATGGTTATAATCATACAAAGAATAAATCACCTATGTCAAAATGTCTTTCACCATTGTGTTGCTCCACTTGTTGCTTCATTCGATTTCGAGCTATGGTTAAATTTTCTCAAAAACTAGTAAGTACCTCTTATTGATGGTGAATGTGTTCCTCAATAATTAAAACCTTGGTATGGACCTTCAAGGTTTAAATTATGGATGAGGGTTGATATCCATACAAGGCCACAAAGAGAGACATTTTTAATTAACTATGACTAGAATTATTAGACCACCATTTAGCGAGTGGTAGCTAAAGAACTCATTTATCCTATTTGTCAAAAAAAAAATGGATATACCCTTATATACATTTTTTTACTACCTCTATGTTTCTAATATATTGAGGATGATAGGATGAACTATGATCCAACTAAGTACCCAAACATGAAAATTTTGTACAAAAATTACTAGTAAATATGGGATATCAATCACTTACAATGATATTTAGAGTACCACATAATTTTTGAATTGTATTGATAAAATAGGAAGCTACTATACTGGAAACAAATGGATATGATAAGGAAAAAAAATAAACATACTTGGTGAATTGATCCAAAACTACCATGATAACATTTTTACCATTAGACTATGGTAACCCAGTACCAAATCCATGGAAACCTCCTCCCAAAAATGGCTAGAGATGGATAAATGTTACAAAAGACTTGGGGTCTTAATGGTTTCATCTTTGTTCTATTGACATACCATACATTCAACCACATATTTATAGACATCCCCATTGAGTCCTTCCTAAAATAAACATTACTTGATTCTATGATATGTTTTCAAAAACCATGAGTGACCTCCTATTGGAGATACATGAATTTCTTGAAGGATTTTATGTTTGGGGAGAGAATGTTTATAGAGGTATACTATATCTTTATACCATAGTGCATTCTCTTTCCATGATTTTTTTTATATCCCCTAAACCCTACAGAATATTTTGAATCAAATTATGGGTATCACTATCATTATTCTATTCTAATATTTCTTCATCTATCCAATCTACCTTTTAAATGTTTATTGTGCATAACAATGCTTCAACTAATTCATCCCTCTAGGATAGTACATCTACCAACACATTTTATTTTCCTTTCTTATATACTATTTCAAAATCATAGCCTAAAATTTTAACCACCCATTTTTTTGGTATTCATAATATAATCATTCTTCTAAAAAACATTTGAGGCTATCATGATCAATATTTACATAAAAGTGATGACCCTTTAGATAAGGTCTCAATTACTTGACTACATGAAAAATAGACATCATCTCTTTCTCATGGATTAGCTTGAACTTATTTTTTCCCTTTAGTTGGTAACTCTCAAATGTAAGTGGCATACCTTATTATGTGAATACAACCCCCATACCATATCCTAATGTATCACATTCTACAATATGAGTTTTAGTAAAATCAAGAGTAGCCAAAATTGGACTAGTGCACATATCCATTTTCAGCTATTCAAATTATTTGGTAATTATATCAACCCATTAGGAGTCTTTCTTCAAAAAATATGGTTTTATTAGCTAAGGGTAAACATTTTTGTTAAACTAGAGATATGAATAAGATAATGGTTTGGATATGAACTAGAAAAAGAGAGGGTTTAAAGGATATAAACCACAATCATTATAGAGAGATAAATAGTATTTTTAAAATGTGTCCCTTAACCTCTACAATGAAATAGAAGGATATAAAAAAGAACTAGAAAAGACCAATTCTAACTACATCATTGAAACATTTATAAATATTTATAAGATAAATGACCAATGGAACCAAAAAGGTGAAATAACTATAGTGAAATAATTTTAGGGTAGCAAACAATCAAAAAAATCAAAGATTAGAGTTGAAACAAGATCAATAAGTACAATTATGTCCATCCCTAATGATCCCTCTATTGAATCATAGGACAAACCTCAAAAATTTGATGTTGACTAAAGGAAAATTTACCCATCTGTAAACCAAGATGAAGAAATCTTGAAATAGCTTGAGACGATGGTAGAATAAATAGGTAATTCAAATATTCCAAAGATCAGTGTTAGACTTGGTCCTTCAACAATCTAACAGTAGCTTCGATTAGGGAAGAAACCTCCATCCCATCATTAAACACCCTTGTTTCATCAAACTTATGTATAACCTCCATAAAACCTCCACAAGAAACCCCTTGTGTAATATGACAATAACCAAGGAAAGGTATAGGATCAGAGATGCAATAAAAGAGAATAAGAAGGAACCTCTTTTAGTCTTCAATTTTGAAGCCAACTATGCACCATAATGGAACAAGATTGTGATGGGTCCACCTCTTTATGGACTGAACATATAAAAAACCTCATACTCTCACAATACCACCTAAGGGTATCCATGTTTTAGAAAGATTCCAAACCTAAAGCTTCACACTTATGGAACAGATCTTGGGATTGTGCTTTGTTTGGCCTAGATCTATAGGACTAAAAAGTATTGTAAAGGTTAGAAATAGAATTCACATTTATGGTCATATTTCCACTATCTAACTTACTTTATAACCAAGGATCAAACTAGAGGAGATGTTAGATTATTTTTCATAGTAAATCCAAACTCACCCTTCAAAACATAGGCATAAGAACCTCTGACACATAACCAAGTAAGGTCAAGAGATTTAGGCATGGTATGTGGTGCCTCTAAAGCTTCTAATAAGAAAAATTAGGTCATTGAGACTTCCTATGACAATAAGAAGCACAAGTTAGATTTGTAGAACATCAAAGGTGATGGTTTATAGGCCTTACTCATAATGGTGCTTCTCTTTCTTAGCTTGGTCATAGATAATTAAAGATATATCAAGTCCTTATGGGTCCATTTGAGAATCTAGTGAAGGTCATGACTCTAACAGATCTATAGATCATACAAATTAGGTTGGTTAAAATACATGATGATATTATGCCTAGGATATTCAAAACACTTTGTACAGCTTTATAGGTTATTTAGAATAAGAATAAATAAATCACAATTGGTACAATTGAAATGGGGTGTCAAGAAATAGATCCAAACACAAAATAACCACCATTTAATTAGAACCTAGTAAATCCATGGTACTTAGAATATTTTAAAGTAACAAGAGTGGTAAAGGGAGAAAGGTGAAAATAATAGTTAACTCTTGTCTCATCATATATCTTAAGTTATGAAACACATTCTTGACAAACTTGTGATAATAAATAATTATCCCTAGAAACCTCATTGGGAACCTGCCACTCCATCATCACTGGGATATTTTTAAGATCAACTTTCACTCCATCATGTGAAAAAATGTGACCCAATTACTTCACTTCTCAAACACTAGAATAACATTTGGAAGGTTTGTCATAAATTTGATGTTGATCTAAAATCGAGATTACTTGTTTCACATGTTTCAAATGGTCTTCCCAATTTTTGTCATAAATGAGGATGTCATAAAAAACACAAACAAAAAATTACTCAAAATGGGTTTAAAATAGTATTCATCAAACTTTCAAATGTAGATGGTGTATGTTTAGGCCAAAAGTCATGACCATAAAATCAAAATGACATTCATGAGTTCTGAAAGTTGTTTTAGGTATGTCCTCTTCACAAATTTAAATTTGATGATGATAGAAATCTAAAGAGCTAAACACATATTTTCACAAAGATAATAATAATCAACATAATATTCATGAAAAAAAAACAAAGGCTATTATATATCTGTGGAGGTAGCATAATAACCTCCTAGAAAATAAAATCTAATAATCCAGAATAGTCACAAGTAGAAACAAACCAATTAATCATGCTAATTAATAATGTTATGGATGTTAAATCCTAACATTCACCTCATTAACATTATTAATTCCTAGCACCCCATTAATGTGAACATGGGGATAAAATTACATTCTCAAAATATTTTCACCTCTTGAAAGAATTGACTAGACCAGGTAAAAACTCCATATATTATCTCTTTACCCTCATGAAGGTATAGTGGTAAGCCAAATTATGCAAGACTAATCCCTTATTCTTTGGGTCCTGTGGGACTTTCCCTTCCTCCTTGGGCACCTAAATTCTGAATCTCCAAGATCCACAAGTTTGGCACTAATTGGATAACCATCATTGAGTTTACCTTGAAATTATCTCCTGCTCACCAAAAATGAATTTTTCCTAAATATTTATAAAGGGGTTTATTTTCAAACCAACACACTAAAAAAATACATGTGAGTATGAATTTGCTTCTATTATTATTAACACACACCACACAAATGTACCATTAAATTAGAAGTGGCCTTTTCACTAGTGGCTTATGAGAGGCTTGAATAGGGTCCATCCTCTTATGCCTCCATCCTACAATTTTTTTTGTTGATTTTGAATAATAAGTCATCTAAAGCATAACCACAGTCTTCATTCAATGGTTCATATTCATAATATGATTCCTATTCTATTATCATATTTTCTTTAGATGTTTTGAATTTTCCTTTTAAAAGGTTAGATACTCAAATTCTACAATATTTGGATGTATGTTCTTTTTTCCTATAGTAATAACACTCAGATTCTTCCTTGTTTTTAGAGGAATTTTTATAGTTATGTTTTACATGTAATGTAGGTTTTTGTTATTATACATCTTCTTTAGTTCTTTTCTCTTCAGCAAGAATTGCATCAATCACATCCTACAATGATTGAGAAGGCATATATCCAAGAGTGAATACAACACTATTATATTTAGGAGGTAAACTATTCAATAATATGGCTTTTACATTTTCATAATTAATAGGGGATTTAAATTTTGATAGTTGTCTCATGAGAGATCTCAACTCATTAATATGACTTTTCATTGAAATGCCATCATTCATTTTGAGCTTAAACAACTGAAGTTTTAAAGAAAACTTTGTGTTGATATCTTTTTCTCCAAATAGTTTGTCTAAGTTTTCCCACATTTCATTTGACATTTTCTCAAGATCCACATAGTTTATCTCAGAATCTGAAAGAGCCAAGCCAATAATAGCTTTGGATTTATCATCCCTATTTTACCATTCAATTAATTTGTTTAAATCTATAGGTATTGTCTCAGTTCCATTTGCTATTCTCCACAAGTTTTTGTTCATGAGTTGTATTTGAATTTTGACTTTACAAGTGTGAAAGTTGAGACCTATGAATTTTTCTAGGGGAATTTTTATTTTAACAACTAGGATGTTGGATACTCTGAAAATGGGTCCATACAACCAATATGAAAATCTTTCCTAATAATCACCTAAATAAAACCCTAAAATTCACCTAAATAAGACTCAATGACAAGACTTTATTTTATTTTTGACGTACATAATATAAATTTTTACTTAAGTATTTTTTTATTTTTTTTATAAGACTCTTTTGACAAAGACTGACTAAAATATATACATGACTCTTTATAAATCATGACATTATGATTTCACCCAAAAAAAAACTTTACACTAAAAATAAATAAAGATGGACATTAGAGTTTATCAAAACTAAACTTAAAACAAACAAAACTAGGTGACTCACCTAAAAAAATTTATAATTAAAAATAAACTATTCTCTTGAGATATATCAACACGTAAATATCACAACATATTAAAACTAACACACCTATTTCTTTGAAAGTCATAATATAAAAGATTTTGAAGAAGGTAACCACTGAACTACATAGCTTAGAGAATCACACTCTTCATGGCATGCATGGATGTAATGGTTTAGTAATGGCTCTTACGTGGATTAAAAATTGTAGACATATCATGAACATTGAATGGTATTTCTCTTTAAAAAATGTCATGAATTTAGAACAACAAGTTTGAGATTGATCATAATAAATTTTCATAAAGAGATAGATGCTATGATATTTTCATGGTGGGATCTCAAAATAGGTTGAGACTATGTGTTGTAAATAATAATGAATTAGTGGCAGGAGGCTTGACATTTTCAAATTTTTCAAAGAGTTGGATAGAATTTAATACACAAACCAATGTAGGTGTAATTGTTAAGACATCTAGACATAAAAATTCTACTAATGAATATATCCTCAGTATTCTTTAGATTTCAGACTTTACATGGATTAAGAACCATTTAAACACAAAATTGAAAGTGTTGGAAAGCTATGGATCAAGCATGGCTCTGATACTAGTGATAGAAATCTAAAGATCTGAACACATATTTGCACATAGATAATAATAATCACATAATATATTATCTTCAACATAATATTCACAAGGAAAAAATAAATAATATTATATATCCATGGAGGTAGTACAACAACATCTTAGAAAATAGAATCTAATAACTTGAAATAGTCATGGGTAGCAACAAACCAACTGATAAATCTAATTATTAATGTTATGAAAATTAAATCCTAATAGATGATACCCAAAGTGAAGATATAACTTGGAAAAATAAATAACACCATGTAAATCATCTAAAAAATAAAAAAATTATAATAGGAAACTAATATTTGATGGTGTACTTATTTATTTCTCTAAATTCTAGGCACATCTTCCAAGTGTCATTCTTGTTTTGCACCATTACCACTAGGGGGAATATTCACTTTGGTTATGTTAGATGATTTCGACATCTAACATCCTTCATAACATATTTTAAAAATAACTCCTTTAGGCATATGGATACCTATAGGTTCTATTTTTGGGTGGTGTACTTATGTGAAGTAGTATAATGGCATTATCATGCACTCAACTTGGTGGAAGTCCTTTTGGCATGTCATAAAAAAATAATAGAATGGTCATCCAACACCATTTGTAAATTAATATTGGTAAACTCCTTGATTTTTTGAACCTATATGTAAATTAATCATTACATAAATCATTTATCACCTTTTCTAATAATCTTCATCATCTAATGGAAACTAACTAGTTATATAGATTTACCCTGTAATCCACAGAACAATATTAATACTATGGCATTTTCTTGAATAGTTGATGGTACTACCATCTGTAATCATGACCTAAAATTTTAGAGGTAGGTAAATGAAATAGTTCAAACAAGTAGACAACTTACTATTTTTTAATTTGTGTGTAACTCCCAAATCTAGTCAACATAGTCACCTTCTATTTCTTGATGAAACCCACAACCATAAGAGTTTGAGTATTAATATATGAAAGTGCATAATAGGAAATAGTAGGTTGAGAATACTTAAATTCATCCTTGATTTCATACAAACCTACACCTAAGTCATTTTTCATATTCATCATCCTCATTTTTGCATTCAATGTATAAGTATTCAACATTCAAAGTCTTCAACATCTGATATCTCACCCTGAATATGGACACACATATTGTGTTTGAAACATCACTTTTAAATAGTTTCATCATGTGTTTAAAACATCATTTTTAAATAGTTTAAACATGATTAATACATAAGATAATTTTATAAACTAGCATCATAGTGAAAATATACATGATTTAAACTTCATTTTAGCACATCAGTATCCTTTGATCCATTTACTATCATATCAAAAACACAAACCTTTTGTATTCTTCTCCTCAATTTGTTTGAGGGTCAATCTAGTATGTTGAGGGAATGATGGTGTTGGTAAAGTTTCTTCATTAACATTAGTGAAAGGTATTCATTTGATCATCTATTTTCCTCTCCAAGGCATTCCCTTAAGATGGATTCTGATATTGAATTAGGATTAAATATGTAAATCTCCAATTGGATGTTATCTTTGAGGCCACTCAAAAATAGGTCAGTCAGATTTTCCTCAGTGATGTCTACCAAATGGAAGGAGAGAATATTAAATTAATGAATATAATCCCTTACAATATTTTTCTAGAAAAAATTGGATATTTGGTTGAACCTAGTTTTCTAAAACATTATTGTGATAGTGGATCTACAACTCCTCAGAAAATATAGTCCAAGAAACCAAAATACCCTTCTTTTTCCATTGAGCCAACAACATTGATGTCAAATGAACTACTCAAGTTATAAATATAAAGAGGACATGATCACCTTTTGGAAACATGGGATAAGCTGTAGATCAAATAAATTTTCAATTTGAGTGATCAATTTAAGTGTATCATTACCATAAAAGTTGCACAAATCCACTTTTGTCAACATTGGCTTTGGACCAAGATTGGTGGTGTGATTGTTTGGAGGAGGAGATCCAAATTTTATTGGTTAAGGGTTAATTTTTAAAGGTTTCACTAAAATTTAGATAATCACCCAATTATTTTTATTAATTTATCCCATAATCCATTTAGTTCCCCTCTCATCCCTGTGATGTCCCCTTTAACTACATCAAGATCATTTTTATACACCATGCCATGTAATCTGACTGAAGTTGTTTAACTGCCTCCAAAATACATGGATCAAAAGTTTTAGACTCCATGTCATCTTTATGAGTAGTTTTAGGATTTTATTTCCCTTTCTTATATATACAAGTTTTAGGACTAGCCATGCACAAACCCTAAGAGGGTTGATCCTGAAAAAATCAAATCAATAGATGAGACCATTATGATCACCTCACCAAGATGAATCCAATGACTAATATTATGCACAAGTTAATGAAAAACATCCCAAAAATTTTACTGAAAAAATATATTATTGCAATCATCTCATAGAGATGAATCTAGAGACTGCTAATTTTCACAAGGTTAATAAATTTCTACTCTTTAAAAAAAACACTTTAAACAATATTATAGTGATAGAAAAATTGAATTCTTCCTAAATCACAAGTTATGTTTTTTTAATCCTTCAACTCACAAGAGACATGCAACACTAGATACAAAAAAATATTATCATTATAGAAACTTACTCAAATGAAAACTCTAATACCACTTGTAATGAAATTACTTAGTTCTTGCATAGTAAAATAATATATCACATAAATGAGAGTAGAGTTAGTAGATACACAAAAATAACTGATATAAAATAAGAATTCTTGATAAATATAACTAAGACAATCTAAGGGAAAACTTCCATAATAATTCAATAAGAGTAAAATTTGTAATATGATGATCACATAATAGCCACTACATCCCATATATACTCTACTTAGCCATGGTAATTTCATAGGTTGACCTTACTAGAAACATAGATAAATGTGACAAGATAATATAAGATGTATGTAAATAATAATTTGACCACACATATCCCTAGACATGCCATAAGTTAAGGGTGTATGATGGGACTTTGAGTTTTATATTCATTGGAACATGCTAAACTCCCCTATAGGCCTAATTAGAATTTAGAGCCCAATTTACAAAGGGAAATAAAAAAGCCTCTAGAATATATTTTTAGAAGAAATGTTGTATATGAAAATTTATTATGAATAATTGTTTTATGTAATAGAAATAATTTTAATACTTTATTTTACACATAAACCAACTTATAAAAAAATAAGGATCAAATAAGCAAAAACCAACTAGAGTAGCACTAGAAGTGAGACTAGAATTTAAAATAAAAAAGAAGGGGTACCATGATTTCCATAAAATTAGGGCATGTTGTGCAAGAAACAACAAAAATTATGAATAAAATTGGAATGAATAACAAATGCATAAATTATAAATAATTATTTAGAACTCACTATATTTGGAAAGATGCTAAAAGAGGAAAGAAACAAGGACAAATTACTTATCAATAAATTAAATGACGTAAGACTGAGACTAAGATTATAGAACTACCTTTTCAATTATGCAAGATGACTATGAATCATTAATATGTATTAAATTTATCTATAGGTGAGGTTGTGCTAGATATATAAGGTTGAACCACACTATTGTCTCTAAGGAGCACCGACATGCAATAAGATTTTTTATTTTATGTAAATTTGGATTTATAAACTATCGGATGTTAATAATGAGCATGTGTTGTGTGATTATTGATATATGGTATAAGTTTTTATGTAACTTATTCTTCACTTAAATACCCTAACTTGATAGACAATGAGGAATAAATATAAAAATGGTTTAATAGTTGATGTTTTGATTGACCTCAACATCCCCTGTGTTGAGGGTTTCCTACATAACAATACTCTAAAGAAGGATCAAACTCCATGTAGTTTTCCCATGTTATAGTGGTGTGTGTGAAATATTGGTGTAATTCTAGATGTTGGTTTAATATTTATGTAATAAAGTGCATCAAGAATTTTTTTTGGCTATTGAGTTGTACACAAAATTAGTGCATCATTAGAATATAGAACTTATTAGTTATACATATTCAATAATTTCAAATTATCAAATGAAGTATCCATAACTAATATTATAATAAAAAACATAATGAGCATACAAAAATTAGGATAACAATGCTAATATTAAACAAATATGATGCAAACCTTTATTATAAACTTCATATTTACGTATGATTTGTCTCTTATGTATATTTAGTTAGTCTTTGTCAATGTTAATGTCCCAAAATGGGCCATCTCTTCTTGAATATTTTGATACTTTTATTTAATAAGCATGAACTTTGATGAACAAGTTAACATGATAAAATGGTAGGGCTTCATTATAAATATTAATCATGCCAAATAACAAATATAAGATGTCTATTTATAACAAATTACAATCAATGAGGACCCTGCATCTTCCTTCCAAGATGAATAGATTCAAAAAAATCCCCAATAATGCACATGGATTAGCACATGGATAACCAATGTGATCCCTTCATCTTACTCAAGATGAAAGGTGGAGGATAGATCTTGAAAATATTAAATAAGTATTAATATGATCCCTTCATCTTGTTTCCAATATGAAGGGTGGAGTATTCTCCTCATAATACATTTTCCTCTATTTGAGAAGGTGTTGCAATATGTACATCAAGTAATGAATGTTGAAAGAATAAAAAAAATTGTTAAAATTATCATAGAATAAATTAAACATATTTTATATCTAATGATTTTTTGTAAATGTAATAGAAAATGGTTTTAAATATGTCATAAAGTAGTTTTTGATAAGCATTAGATACCCCTTTGATGGGAGAGTTAGAAAAAAATTAGATGTGTAAACCCATAAAAGGATGAAATAATAACATATGAATGTCAAAAGAGGAGAAAAGTTAAAGATATAGGTGAAAATAGGAATCAAAATAGATAATAGGGTAAAAAGTAATCCCATAGAGAAGAAAAATAGTGCATGGGCGAACATTTTGAAATAAAAGGCTATAGATTCACCATGGAAATAAAATTGGTTTATTTTCACCCTATATTTTGAAAATTTATCTCTATGATTTTATGAAAGAGTGACCTAGAAAAAATGGCTCATAGGCCACATCTAAAAGCCCTTCCAGACCATGTTTGAGATTTTATATGGGTACAAGAGCTTATATGGGCATGGGGAGCAAAACTACCAATAGATGCATTTTTTGATTTGTGATTTTATCATTCAATTAAATTTATTACCAGTAGAAGTAGGAAAATAATGAATTCACTTTTTTATAAATGATGAATTTGATGACATAAATGTTGAATTCATCTAAAAAATGGTAAATTGGCCAAGTAATTAGTAAATTCAACCATAGAAATGGTGAATTCACATCTAAAATTTTATGAATTCATAAAAATTTCAAAATGGTGTAGACTAAATTTGTGGGAAAATGATGAATTTGACCCTAAAAATAATGAAATTAACATCAAAACAATAAAGAGTCCAAAATACCTTTGATTTCACCAAAAGGGGAAAATGAATATAAAAAGTACAAATTACCAATTATTCAGTGAAATATCTAAATAAATAGGAAATTAATTAGGTAAAAAACAAAATTCTCTAATCAATGAAAATTATAATAGGAGTAGTGAAATGGATAAGAAAATGGTGAAATGGTTAGGCGTAATGTTAAATTCTCTATGAAAATGATGAAAATTCCTAGAACTTATCTAGCATTGAATTCACCATAAAAATGGTGAAATTATCATGTTAAATGGTGAGTTCAGTTATAAATAGTGAAAATTTCATAATTACATATAAGGATATAAATTGAATAGGGAGGAAAAATTAAAGTGATTGTCAAAGATGAATAAGAATTGATGAAATGGTTACACTTAGAAATATATGTGATTATCAAGTATAAATGTGATTTTATTAAATATAGATAACTAACTATAATAAAATTTATTAGATTACAAGACCAGGTTGATGTGTTTAAAGCATGCAAGAGATAATCCCACATATTACAATAGCTAACAGTATGGACAGATGAGATGTGCATCTTTTTTTTAAGTGATTAACCTCCTCTACATGTCTAGGATGTTGATGATCTAAGCAAATTGAGCATTTATCAGTGCCTTAGAAAGTTGATGTTGATCAGACATGTCTACATTCTATTTACCTATAGGCAAGGTGAGGATCACTGTAGAAGATGTCTAGCATATTCTACGTGTATCGATTAGAGGATGACCCTTATAATAGTTTGCCCCTGGTCATTGATAAATATGTTAGATTAATTGATAGGTCACACTGATCTTCATATACTAGTTTTATTTCATAGGGAATTTATTATTCTAATGGTTATTATTAATGAGATTTTAATACCTACAAATATTAAATCATTCTTCCATATGGGCTTAGGAGGAGTAGTTAGATACATGTTAGAAGAGACAATGATTTTTGTATAGGGCCTAGGTATCTTCTCATAGTTGTATCATGATATTTACTACATTCTATACCAAGGAGGATGTAGTATTGGTCCATCTACACTACTCCAAGTCTATGCATGGGAGCATATTTTAATTAAAATAACTATAAGGAGATGACAAAATAAGAGACCAAAGGAATTGATGGATTATGGATGGTACCAAGTGGGTCCTAGGCATATGAGTCATAGAAGAGAGATATGATATTTCAAGTGAGCTATAGATTATATGACATATGTGATTATATGACATATGTAAATATGAATTGGATTCCATATTTATATATTCAATTTTAGTGGCCTAAGGATGCATATTATATGTTATATATTACCATAGTGTGATATATCATTGGATGGTAGGATTACACTATAGATGAAATTTTATGATTATATAACACCTCAATATTATACACTTGTAAAACTCAAACCTTGGTTGTTCCTCTCAATTATTTAATTTTCCTACATATAAAATTCACACATTTACTATATCTTATGACCCTTGGCCTATATCTCTTAGTCTGACCAGTCTTATGTTGATGACCTAAGTCTTATATATTGCCTAGAATGCCTAGAATATATTTGTCTTCATCTCCATAAGTTTAGAATTTGTACCTACTTTCCTTCTCCCTATACACTAACATATGGGACATAAAGTAATAGTGATGCTATTGTCCAACCCCAACATAAGTGTCCAGTGCCTTAAATCCATCCAATTTTCAAATGAAGCATATCCTAATTATTGGCCTAAGTTTTTAAATGTAATTTATTACTCCAAAGTTATTAATATAAATAAAACATCAACCCTTATTCATTCTTTATTTATCTACACCTATCAAAAGACTGATGAAACCAAAGAAACTTATAAAAATAAATCTATCAAGCATTAAATTAAACAAAGCTTCCATATTTCCATATTAGTCATTGGTATTTCACATATATAGGTCTGAAGTACTAAAAGAGTAACCCAAGAGATTTATTTTACAAGTTACAAACTAGGACACTATTGTACTTACTTTGCACATATTGTATGATTCACACACAATCTAAGATGTAGGGGAGAACTACATGATCTTAAGGTCATCTTCTAGAAAATTTTCTATTTAGTCAACTCCCACTAAAAGCAAGGTATTTGAGATTAACTCAACATTGTGTGCCCACTAACCCATTTTCCCCCAAGGTCACTATGAACATGTAGAACTAGGTTTCTGAAATTTCACAAGGAGAAACAATCAATGACCCATATATAAAATCACCAAAGATAAGGTGAATAAAAACCCAAATTCATCCAAATGGTCACATCTTTTTCTATCAAGTATTTTTTACAAGACACTAGCATCAAACCTAGATAGTAATGTCAATACAACTATCCTAGTTGACAATACTATTCAGAATGCCAAAAGTGTGAGATCTAGAATCTGATGACTATTATAGAATCTCCTTCTAGCATACTTTTGGCCTATTCTTTATCCAAAACAAGCTAATTTAATCACTTCTTTATCATTTATATATATATAATAGTTGTATTTTCTATATTTAGACTATCTCAACATAATAAATTTAGTGTATGTTTATATATGAGGTTAGCATCTAATTGGCTTGTTATAGAACTAATTATCACCCTTTTGCAATTTTATTTATATATACCCATTTAATTCAAATCGAGGGTTAATAATAATATCACTTAATACCAAACATTTTAAGTGAAACATCTGGTGAACCCAATCTTTGAACATCAAACCCTAGGTCACTTAGAGTTTTTGGATTTTTTAATGTTGATCCATGATTGTCATAAAATATGTGCAACATGAATACATATATTACCCATTTTGGATTATAATATGTCATAGCTGATATGGTTGTATACGTTAATTTACTTGTCAAATATTATAATCAAACCTATGTCAATAATGAGATAAACATGATACTTAATCTCTTTTCAAAATTAATTTTGCCATGTTATAGATTCAATATCTATATTCTAGCATGCATGTTGTCAACCATTTATCCTACCTATATCTTATTTTAATTACAAATACCATCCTACACACATTATTCTCCCATTTATTATATTAAATTTCTCAATCCATGTTGTTACTACTCAAATAAGTAAGGTTTATCAACCCATCCTATCACTTGTTAATATGAAAAAAGTTCCACCTAAACCTATGCTTGTAATAAAATCTAAGGGATATGACATTATTGACCAATAGAATAACACTCATGCTAAGAATTCAATACTTGAGTTCATAAAGAAATATAATCTTTATAAGGATATCTTATATGAAGCATTGTATGAAACACAAGTTCTAACTAATATTGAGCCTAGTTAATTTTTGAATATCATGAAAGATCTCAATAACAATTCTAAACTCATTACCTTTGATCCAATAGATTTACCATCAAAACATGTCATTGAACAAAATTTTCCCTTGTTCATACAAGTGAAAATTCAAAGTAAAGGTATCAAAAGAGTTTTTGTTGATAATGGATCATGCCAAAATATTTTTAGCATGTAATTCCTAACCACTATGGGTATCAAAATAAGCCTTATTCATCACACTATTAAGGACATAAAAGGGTTTGAAAATTCACATATCCCTCTAAGTGGATAAATTACATTGGATGTGAACTTATGACCAAAAATATTTTCAACTAATTTTTAGGTCATGTCTCAATCCCTACATTATAATTTCATTTTGGATAGACTTTAGTTATATTTAATTGAATTTGTCCCATATACACTTCATCAATGTGTAAAATTCATACATGAGGGGA
The DNA here is from genome assembly GCA_037957365.1 of Torreya grandis. Lineage (NCBI taxonomy): Eukaryota > Viridiplantae > Streptophyta > Pinopsida > Cupressales > Taxaceae > Torreya > Torreya grandis. Next base: position 1,636,895 of record JARHVA010002137.1, on the reverse strand, counting down.
CCTTATTATCCATGAATGCTAAAGATGAGCCCTTCAAAATTTAGAAAATGATACATTTTGAAATTGAGGTCATTCCTATAATGTTACCACCTAAACAATCCATCCCTCTTATGTATATTCAAATTTATGAAATATGTGAGTCAATTATAATGAATTCTTTGTCTAAAAATTAAAAAAAAACACGACATCTTGAAGTGCATATAGATTCACATAAAGATAAATAACCATTACCAAAAGCACCAATACAAATAAAAGAGCCAACAAAATTTCAACTTCTTTTATTGGTCAATATTAATCAGAAATATGAACACATCTTAGATTACTATGATAGTGATGATGATACACCTTATGATATGATAGATGAGAAAATGTAAAATTTAAAATTTGACCCACTAGAATACCTGTCACATGTCCTATTTGAGCCTAGAGGTCTTGGTACATATAAATTAAACCCACTTGCATAAAATATAGAGCTAAATTCAAATCAGGGAAAAATAAAACTAATAGATGAACATGTAAATGTTTGTTATTCCATACATCCCTCTTGGTTAAAATCATTGAGTCAACCTTATAAGGGCCAAATGCAATTACATCATGTAAATAATGTAGAGTATTCTTAAAAGGACTTACCCCAAATGTTATAGATTACAACATAAAATTATACCACCCATATTATCTTATCTTTATTACTTTAACATAGGATGATTTATTTACCCTATAACAAACATAGATCAGGTAGTAAACTACTACCCACAAAAAGTGAATCATATTATAATTACCAATGGATCATTGGCCATACTATTAATTAATGTGTGTCTTCGAAAAATCTAATATGGAAATATAAGAGTGAAGGATGCATATGACATGTTTCCACAATAGGAAAAAGGAAACATACTTCTTATCTTTTAGAAGAGAAATATGTTGGAAATATTGTCATTGATGTCAAAGGTTTTGTATTATTGGTGATAAAGGCCCCATTGCATTTAATATTATTTATCTTGGCTAATATGAGTTAATCTTTATTTAATATTAACAAATATATTTTTGGTTGCATATGAGACAAAATAAGGGCCCATGGAGAAGCCGAAGAGTCACGGGATAAAGACAAAATAAGGATGGGACACATTTTCCCATGAAGAGTCATCTTGGGGAATACCAAGAGTCACCAAGTGAAGACAAAAGATTAAAGGGCGAATTTCTCATGAAGGGACACTTAAAGGAATATGAAAAGTCACCAAAGATAAGGACAAAAGTGGGAAAGACGTTTTTGGTCATGAAGGGTCACCACATGAATTTTCAAATGCTTGGATATGAAGGGTCATCCAAGATTGGTGCCATTTTCCATGAGGAATGAAAGGTCACAAAGGGGGAAGGCCAAAGGTCATTTGGAAAGCTATAAATAAAGGCTTGAGTAGCCATTTGTAATGTGGAAGTGTGAGAGGTTAATTTGATATTGTATTATCTAGCTTAGAAGAGCAAAGGTGAGAGAGAGGAAAGAGATGTTGTATTGAACTATCATTTGTTGATTTAGCAACATTGAGAGATAGGTGTGTGGTTTACACAAAGTGGATGATGCTCATGTGGGTTGGTGCTCACGAATGACAGTTGGGTTGGTGCTCAGCAAAGGGGTTTGAAGCTCCTGTGGGGTGGTGCTCACGAATTGTAGCTGAGGTTGTTACTTGGCAAAGGGGTATGGTGCTCCTATGGGTTTGTTCTCACTAATATACTTGAGATTATTCTCCATGGTTTTTCCCACATTGGGTTTCCACGTTATATTTGGTGTCTCTCTCTTTCTCGTGTGATGTTTACTATTTGAGTTTTATTGCATATCTTGAATGTTTGATTAAGGGAAAGTTTTATAAGATATATATACTAATTCACCCCCCCCTCTTAGTATATCTTGTGCTTAACAATTAGTATCAGAGTAGGTTCCTTTTTGAAAAGTTTTACAGCTTGAAGGTAGATGAGGAAAGCATAAGATGGCCATACATAAAGGTGCCTCTGCAAGAAAAAGAATAGTTGATCAAGAAGAAGAAGAGGATGAAGCAGAAGTGAATATGGAAGGAGAACTCATGTGTGCCTTAGAAGAGTTGAAAATTGTTGAAAAGAAAAATTGAAGATTAAAGCATCAAATTGAGAAAAATGACAAGGAGTCAAAGGAGATAATTGAAGATCTGATGGCATAGTTGGAAATATCAAGAAAAGAATGTGAAAGGTATGTTACTAAAATTGCCTCTTTAAAAGAAGAGATTGAGAAAGCAGTCAATATTAAAATAGTCAATGATTCAAAATTTGAGAATAGCACTAATATGTTGAATAAGATATTAGAAAGCCAAAAGGCAATATTAGATAAGACAGGTATCGGTTTTGAAAAGAAGAAGAGCTATGTTGAAGCTCTTACAAATAAATAAACAAGAAGGGAAGGAATGGATAATACAGAGGACAAAGAAGGCTGGAAGGAACAAAGCTATAAACAACAATCAGGTCAGAGATTCACAAATAGGTCTTATTTTTATGGTTACTATTTTTATTGTAATGGATATGGTCATAAGAAATTAGAATGTAGAAAAAGAGCTAAAAATCTCAAAAATAAGGAAAAGGAAGGTCATGTAGAGTCAAGCAGAAGCTATAACTCTTTCGATCCTCTATCAAGCTTTGATGAAGAGACCATAATTTGTTACAAGTGTAACAACTTTGGACACATATCTCGGTATTGTAGAAGTGTGTTTGAGTCAGTCAAGAAGGACTAGAGTTTCAGGGCTCCATTCATCAAGAAAAAGGTTCAGACATGGCAGAAGAAACAATCTGAAGATTCTATGTTGGTCCAGATAGCTCTGCATGCAAGAAATGAAGAAAAGCCATGGGTTATTGATAGCAGATGTTTAAGGCACATGATAGGAGACAAGATCAAGTTCATAACCCTAAAAAAGATCAATGGTGGCACAATGAAATTTGGGGACAATACTACTGCCAGAATTGCCAGAAAAGGTACATTAAGTTTAGATAATGGTAGAACTAAAACTGAAAATGTTTTATATGTAGAAGGTCTTAAGCATAATATTTTGAGTGTAAGTCAAATGTGTGATTAGGGGAACACACTAAAGTTTTATGTAGAAGGTTGTGAAATTAGAAGAAAAGATTTAGATGTATTAATTACAGATGCTCAGAGAATAGGTAATAACTTATATATGCTATCAGACATCAAAGGTCAAAAATGTTGTTTGAGAAAAATTGAAGAAAGATAGCTATGGCACATGAGAATGGGGCACATAAATTTTGACAATCTTGTCAAAATTTGCAAAAAGCAAGCTGTCAAGAATCTTCCAACGATCACAAATCCATCTAACACCCTTTGTGGACCTTGTCAGCATGGGAAGCAGGATAGAAGGCAGTTCAAAACAAAAGAGTACTCTACCACTCAGATGCTAGAGCTTGTTCACACTGATCTATGTGGACCCATGAGGACTCAAAGTACTCAAGGTGATAAATATTTCATGTTGCTTATTGATGATTTTTCAAGTATGACTTGGATAATGTTTTTAAATAGAAAATCAGAAGCTTTTAGACAGTTTAAAGCATTCAAAGCATTAGTTGAGAATGAAACTAATATAAATATTAAGTGTCTAAGATCAGATCGAGGAGGAGAATTCATGTCAGATCAATTTATTGAGATTTGTGAAGATCATGGAATAAAGAGACAGTATTCAGTAGCAAGAACTCCACAACAAAATGGAGTAGTTGAATGGAAAAATAGAACAGTTCAAGAGATGGTGAGGACAATGTTAAATGAATCCAAGATAGCAAATAAATATTGGAGAGAGATAGTTGGTACAGTAGTGCATATTCAGAATAGAGCTCTATTAAGAGTTAACAATGACAAAACTCCTTATGAGCTATGGAAAGACAAACCAGCAATAGTGGATTATTTTAGAGTTTTCGGTAGTAAATGCTTCATAAAGAGAACTGATGAAAACCTTGGTAAGTTTGAATCCAAAGTAGATGAAGTTATATTTCTTGGTTATTCTTGCAAAAGTAAAGCTTATAAATGTTATAACAAAAGAACCAAGAAAATTGTTGAAAGTGCAATTGTCAGGATAGAAGAAGATGGAACACAAAAGATCAGTGATCCTGTAGACATTCCTAAAATCATTGAAGAGGAAGGCTTTGAAGAATCAGATGAAGATGAGGAAAAGGAGAAAAAGGGCACCAAGACTCCATCTAAATATATTTAGAAAAATCATAATGAAAGTGACATCATTGAGGATATAAAAGAAGGAATTTGCACCAGAAGAATGATGGTAAGTGAATCTGAACAAGTTAATTTCTCTTTGTTATCTAAAATTTAGCCTAGAAATTTTTCAGAAGCTAGACATGATGAGCATTGGGTTAAGGCTATGGATGAAGAATTAGATTAGATAGAAAAGAATTATACTTGGGAATTAGTGCCTAGACCAAAAGATCATAATGTTATAGGAACAAAATGGGTTTATAGAAATAAGCTGAATGAAAATGGAGAAGTAACCAGAAATAAAGCAAGATTTGTATGTAAAAGATATGCTTCGATTGAGGGAATAGATTTTGAAGAAAATTTTGCACCAGTAGCAAGGTTAGAGGCTATTAGAATGTTTCTTGCATATGCAGTATTTAAAAATTTCAAAGTATTTTAGATGGATGTCAAATATGCCTTCCTAAATGGGAATCTTGAAGAAGAAGTCTACATTGAATAGCTTGAGGGGTTTGTACTCTCAAATATTAGTAATCATGTATGCATATTGAAGAAAGCATTGCATGGATTAAAATAAGCTCCTAGAGCTTGGTATGCAAGACTTGATAAGTACCTACAAGATCAAGGATTCAAGAAAGGATTTGTTGATAGTAATCTTTACATCAAAACATAAGGTGAGCATCAATTGATTGTTGTGGTTTATGTTAATGATATCATTTTTGAAGAAAATATTGAAAAGATGACAAAATATTTTTCTAATAGAATGCAAAAATAATTTGAGATTTCTATGCTTGGAGAATTATCATTTTTCTTAGGATTACAAATATTTCAATCAAATAAAGGAATTTTTATATCTCAAAGTAAATATGCCAAGGAAATGTTGAAGAAATTTGGTTTTTAGAATTGTGTACTAGTTGGCACACCTATGTATACAAGAAATAAGGTGAGCAAGGATGAAGATTCACCTATTATAGATGAATCTTTGTATAGATCTATGATTGGTAGTCTTTTATATTTGACAGTATCGAGACTAGACATCATGCATGCAGTAGGTATGGTTGCAAGATATCAGTCATCTCCAAGAGATAGTCATGTTCAGTTGGTGAAAAGAATATTTAGATATATCAAAGGGACATTGGATTATGGATTATGGTATCCCACAAGTAAAGATTTCACTTTAGTTGCTTTTACAGATTCAGACTGGGCAGGGTGCTTAGATGATAGAAAGAGTACAAGTGGAGGAGCTCTCTTCCTTGGTGATAACTTAGTATCATGGCTAAGCAAGAAGTACAACTTAGTATCACTTTTTACAGTTGAAGCAAAATATATTGCAGTAGTATTGTGTTATACTCAAGTGCTTTGGATGAAGCAAACTTTGGAAGATATCAAGGTAAAGTATGATGAACCGATTTCCATTTTTTGTGATAACACAAGTGCCATAAATATTTCAAAAAATCTAGTGATGCATTCAAGAACAAAACATATTCCAATTAGATATCACTTTTTGAGAGAGCAGGTTGTAGATCAACAAGTTAAGTTGGAATATATCAGTACTACAGAGCAGATTGCAAATATTTTCACAAAGGCACTACTAAAAGACACATTTGAGTATCTGCGAGAGAAGTTGGGAGTAACTTCCCTTACTTCCTACCATTAAGGTTCAACATCAAGTGAGGGGGAGCTAAGTTTTAGCTCCAGGTAGGCCCTTTGCCATTGATGTCAAAGGGGGAGAATAATAGGTATAGGTACAGGTGTAGAAAACAAGTACAAGAAATAGGTACATGTTGATATAGTAAGGGGGAGTTATTCTATGCTTTTAGATGATAGTATGTGTAGGTGACAGGATGTGGCAATATTAGGATTGAGGTTGCCATCAATGACAAAGGGGGAGATTATTGGAAATATTTTCATTGATGTCAAAGGTTTTGCATTATTGGTGATAAAGGCCCCATTGCATTTAATATTGTTTATCTTGGCTAATATGAGTTAATATTTATTTAATATTAACAAATATATTTTTGGTTGCATATGAGACAAAATAAGGGCCCATGGAGAAGCCGAAGAGTCACGGGATAAAGACAAAAGAAGGATGGGATGCATTTTCCCATGAAGAGTCATCTTGGGGAATACCAAGAGTCACCAAGTGAAGACAAAAGAGTAAAGGGTCAATTTCTCATGAAGGGACACTTAAAGGAATATGAAAAGTCACCAAAGATAAGGACAAAAGTGGGAAAGACATTTTTGGTCATGAAGGGTCACCACATGAATTTTCAAATGCTTGGATATGAAGGGTCATCCAAGATTGGTGCCATTTTCCATGAGGAATGAAAGGTCACAAAGGGGGAAGGCCAAAGGTCATTTGGAAAGCTATAAATAAAGTCCTGAGTAGCCATTTGTAATGTGGAAGTGTGAGAGGTTAATTTGATATTGTATTATCTAGCTTAGAAGAGAAAAGGTGAGAGAGAGGAAAGAGATGTTGTATTAAACTATCATTTGTTGATTTAGCAACATTGAGAGATAGGTGTGTGGTTTACACAAAGTGGATGATGCTCATGTGGGTTGGTGCTCACAAATGACAGCTGGGTTGGTGCTCGGCAAAGGGGTTTGAAGCTCCTATGGGGTGGTGCTCACAAATTGTAGTTGAGGTTGTTACTTGGCAAAGGGGTATGGTGCTCCTATGGGTTTGTTCTCACTAATATACTTGAGATTGTTCTCCATGGTTTTTCCCACATTGGGTTTCCACGTTATATCTGGTGTCTATTTCTTTCTTGTGTGATGTTTATTATTTGAGTTTTATTGCATATCTTGAATGTTTGATTAAGGGAAATTTTTATAAGATATATATACTGATTCACCCCCCCCTCTCAGTATATCTTATGCTTAACAAAATATACCTCAAAAGGACAAAAGTATAATAATTTAACTATTTCTACTAATATTGAAGAGGTATATTACCACCATATTAGGTTTAATCCAAAAAGTATATTACAACTTGTGGGACTACTTTTATTGCATACTATAAATTAACTAATATATTATCCCTTGGGTCCCTAATATCAAAGATACATTAACTTACCCATTAATTATGTCCCACTTGTCAAAGCTTCAACTATATGGATATCAACACACAAACCACATTTAAAATTAAATTTCAAACAAACTTAGATAGTTGATTGGAATGATAAGTGAGAAACTATAAACATGTTTGTAAACTTTCATCATATGAGTACATAGATTTACATACAACATGATGCACTTGATTATTTGCCTACACCAGTGGATTCAGGAAAACCATTACATATAACCATTTAAGTGGTGGAATTGAATTGATATAGATAAATCTTAAAATCCTTTACAAGTGGACCTACACATCTCGATGATAAAGACCTAATTGATTAAACTTATGTCAAAATTCCAGAAATACCAAAAAAATAAAAAACATTCAAAAATCCAAAAACATTTTCAGCACCTACATGTTATATTGATGGATGGCATACTTAGTTACTCCTACATACACATATGTGTTACAGTGTTATAATTCTACTTGAGTGTGATACGGGAATATGCAAATACTTCATAAATTTATATTTTAGATGTTGGGATTTCCTTCTACTCATGTCATATGGACATTTGGGGCATCCACTTATTTGATCTTGATACACAGGTTAAATTGGTATAATGATCACTCTACATTACCATGTTTGAGTTTACGTATATATTTATATATACATTTATCCATGATTATATCTTACACATGGTACTTGATATGTTATACACTTAACATTTTTTCTTCACACATTTGGTCCATGGGATACTATGGCATGTTTATGTTGGTTGATTAGGCTTTCCTTTATGCACTTCCTTGAGTTTCTTGCCTTTATATTGTATTATTTGTTTAATAATTTCAATATTATCCTTTGCTTGCATCCTATGTGCCTATGTATGATTTAATTGACATTTTCTTATGTCATTATTTGTTGTATGAACATTTGAATATGTCATTCTTGATTTTATGGACATTTGACTAAGTCATGTCCCTTCAATTATGCAATATTTGAACATGCCCCTTATTTATGGTCTCCATGGACCATTGACTTTTGAATTTATTTTTAGTGATGTTGTGTGTATTTTTGATTTTATTATTGATCTTTTGATGTTACTATGTAGACATTTTCATGATATTTATCATGCATCTTAGGCCTACATGTGATCACATTGGTTATGTATTCTTCAATGACATATCTACCTATACATCTTCCTTCTATATGTTACATGGTTACATTCACAGATTATATAGTTGTCTTATCCTTTTTAGGTGAGGTAATTACCAACTCTTATATTTCACTCACCTCAAAGGGGGGAATATTAGTAGGGGCATGTCATAGATACATGTTCTCCACACTTGGCATATGTTTCAAATTTAGTGAGGGCATTCTTTGGAATCATATTATCCACACTCATTCAATATATGGTACTTATATAGGTTTTCAGATTCATTTAGAAAATATCATATGGTAATGGCTTACACACATTCATAGTTCTTAGATTCAGTGGGGCCATGCTTTGGAAGCATGTTCTCCATGCCTATGTAGTATTCAACATATACAACTTATAATGTGGGCATGTTTTGGAACCATGTCTTCCATATTGGTACTTATACCATTTTTTATATTTATTCATATAGTGTGGGGGCATACTTTGGAAACATGTTATCCACACTTACATAGTTATCTTAATTGACCAAAGCACATAGTTATATGATTCATATTCATAGTTGTGGCATAATTTTATACATTGGAACTATTTTTATACATAGTTTCAACATGAGACATATCTAAGGTAAAAATGCTATGAAACATGTCCCTAATATTAAAAAATCCATTTCAATTTTAGATTCCAAAACTCTTTTCTAGACTAATACTGCACCATAAACTTTTATATACTGATACCCAATGGAATTTTATAGACATTTATAAATCTAATATATTATAATAGTTGGTTTATTTTTTGGTATGATTGAGGTGATAAAATCACTCAATCTTGCTGAATTTTTGGGTTATACTTGATCATACAACCTCACCAAGTTATAAGTATCATTGGGTTGCACGGTTGAGCTAATCTCAACTACCAAGTGGCAACTCACTTTTGCTCAAAGTTGGGGCCATCTCTCTCTCTCTCTCTCTCTCTCTCTCTCTCTCTCTCTCTCTCTATATATATATATATATATATATATATATATATATATATATATATATATATATATATATATATATATATATATATATATATATATGAACTTTCAATATTTATATATGTTTTTCCTAATATTAATTTTATAACCTTACAATGATACATCTTTTTCAAAAAAACTTAACAATAGGCAAGGTGGTTACATTGACACACAGGTGTACTCTTAAACATTATTTTTTCAATTTTAATTATTTTAAATTCTAGATTATATGCAATGATTTTATAATATAACATGATATTATTTATAATTCAATCACCATAAAATAACTCAATTTGGGCACACACAAAGATAAGGTGTGCATACACACCAAAATATGCATTCTTTTCCATTAAACTATCAATTTAATTACTAGATTAAGGGGGAAATGTAGATTATATTTTATGATTATATATCACGTCAATCTTGTACACTTAGCAAACACAAACTTTGGTTGTTCCTCTTAGTTATTTACCTTTCATATTTTTGTAAGTCTCTCGTATACTCTATCTTGTACCCATTGGTTATATCTCTTAGTCGTAAAATTATTATATTGATCACCCCAGTCTTATATCTTGAATATGATGCTTAAAATATGTTTATCTTCCATCCCTATAAGTTTAGAACCTATACCTACTTTCCTACTCCTTGGGCACTAACGTCCAAGATATATAGTATCATTGATGTTATTATCCTACCCCAATATAAGTGTATAGTTCCATAAAGTAATCCAATTTTCAAATTAATTGTATCTTAATGGTTGACATAAGTGCTTTAATTTGAGTTATTACTCTAAATGGATTGATACAAATTAAATATCAACCCTCATTCATTCCTCACCTAGTTATACCTAGTAAAAGACTAAAGAGACCCAAACAACTTATCAAAATCACTCTATCAAGAATTTAATTTAATAAAAATTCCTTATTTCCATACCAATCATAGGTACATCACATATACAAGTCTTAATTATGAAAAGATCAACCTAAGAGATTTATTTTGTAGGTTATAAGCTAGGTCACTATTTTACTTTCTTTGCACATATTGTATTATTCACATAGAAGAAAACATTTAGGGGAGATCTAGGGTATATAGGTAGCACCCATTAATAGTGAGTTATTTAGGGTTAGTTCAAAACTATGTTCCTACTAACCCATTTTCCCCCAAGGTCAATATGAATATGGAGAACTAGGGTTTTGCCATTTCATAAGGAATGACAGTCCATAGCTTAAATTTGAATTCATAAGAATGAAGTTGAATCAAAACCGAAGAGCATCTATGTGGTCATATCCCACTCCAATAGTTATATGAAACTAACATCGATCTAGATAGTAACATCAACATAACCATCCCAAGTTGAAATTATTTTCCATAGTGCTAGAAGTGCTAGATCTAGAATTTGATGACTATTCTAGAATCTCCTTCTAGCCTAATTTATACCTATCATATAGTTAGAACTACATTACCATAAAAATAATTTAACTACATCACTTATTTTTCATTCATATATCTATCATAGTTTTACTTTCCATATTTAGACTATCTTAGCCTAATAAATTTAATGTATTCTTGTATTTGAGTTTAGCATCTAATTGGCCTACTATAGATCTAATAATCACCCTTGTGCCATTTAATTTATATATATCCATTTAATTCAAATATAAGGTTAATGATAATATCACCTTGGAAAAAATATTTTATTGTTAAAAATACATTATAGAATGATATATGCCCAATAAGTTACATTAATAGCTTGGTTTTTAGTAGGATGTACTCATGGGACCTCATTAATTTGCACGTGACTAGAGAGACATGGTATTGAGAATTGAAAATGGATAAAATTGAGGTATGGGAAAGATTTGGGTTGGTGCCATAAATGGCCTAGGTTTATGTAAGGGGGAGAAATGATTTAGGTATTACATATGCATGTATAACATGGTGGGATAAAAAATAACCATTAAGATTGACCACTCCATTAGGAGGAGATCAAGTATAAATAGAGAGAGCTCATATAGATTTAACACAAATTCCATTATGGATTTAGTGAGATATTCCCTTATAAATTTTAGTAGACTCCATATTATAGGAAGAGGGTAGATATTATTCATTAGATAAATGATAATATGGATATGAGGGAAAGAAGGGAAAGGAGGGAGATGAGGTGGGGTAGTGTACATAAAAGAGGAGGTAGAGATAAAATTACATGAGAAGATGGTTGAGATAGATGTAGGGGGTGTAGTTTTGGAATCATAATGACTAAGGGGGATAAATTAGTCTTTAAAGACTTTAATATAATTCCACTTAAGCATTCATAAACATTCATACAAAAATGTCTATTAAATAATGACTAAGTAACCATCCATATATGCATGAAACATACGAACACAAGATAACACAACTTATATGTGAGAAAAAATTAATGGGATGAAAATTCACTAATCCATAAAAATTTAATACAGTCCTATAAAATAAAATATCAAGTTCAGTAAAGCACCAACTTCACATGGAGCACCAACCCCAACTAGCAAATCACCAACCTAGCTAGGCTTTATCAAGCACCCACTTGCAAGGAGGCACCAACCCCCTAGATGATTCATAATAAACTTAGACACTTGAAACACTTGATAACCTTCAAAAAAACTTGTTTATAATACAACATTTTATTATCACCTTCTTCAACTATTCATACACTTCTATCCCTCTCAAAACACCCTCTAGGCTTCTTTGCTCTACTAGGTCTCTTCAAGACAGATTGGGTCATATGAAATTGATATTTATACTTATAAATTCTATTAGATATTCATGATTGAATATATAAACCAATTTTATGGTTTAAATTAAATATTTATACTTCTTAATGTGTTCTTTTATTCACTTGAAAACCATTGCCTAACTCTCACAATTATGCCTAATTAGTATTGCTCTTATATAATTCACTTGCTATCACACACCTTGGTCAGACACACATACTTGCATATTTGGTTTAACATTAAAATAAGTCTTATAAAACTTTTAAAACATTAATCAGACAATAAAATAGGTTGGTCATAGCATATAGGACTAAAACCTCTTTTAGCCCTTAAGGAGACCTAATTAAATTAGGCTTTCAATAAAGCATGTTACACTTTGCCTTTCTTGGAATTTTTATAAACTCCACACATAATATTCTCACTGAATATATCACTATATTTATACCCTATCCAATTTTAACTTAATTTCATAACACCTTTTAGGTCCAACCACCACTTGAACCCCTTGTTAAAATATTGTTCACAATTAGGCATATACATACCCAAAAAGTTTGTCTTAAACTACTAAAGATAAAACACAAATTAGATAAACAATCATGGAAAAAAATCACATATTAACAAATATAACTACCTTTGGTTCATCCCAAACTTAATTATATGCTTCAATTCACTGTATATAGTCTCAAACTCGTCTCTACAAAATGCTCATATGAACTGCAAACTAGCCTCAAAACACAGTCATGGAAACTTAAACTTATGACACCTAAAGGAATACACTCAATGAAATAAAATTCATTATTATTCTCATAAAACATTATAAAAACAATATCCAATTAAAATATTATAATCTATAATGGAAATTATTTATCTTGTAGACCAATTTGTTGACCTTCTATCTCTCTCTCTCAGACCTCACTCAACCAGACAAGCCATTTTCGCTTCAATGTTTCAAAATATTGCACTGACTTAAAAGCTTATGAAAATCATGGATAGTTAATCCAAGTACCAAAAATAATCATAATTTACATTAGATACATTAACTCATGGAATAGATTCTCAAACTCATCTCTGTAACTTGCTTACCCAAAACTGCCAGTTTGCCTTAAAATAAAATCATGGTGAAAATGACCTTCAACACCTATATGATCACTTTTATGATATTTTAAAAAAATATTATATATAAATATAACATTTTCAAATGGAAATATTTGTCTTGTAGACTAATCTCATAACCTTACACTTTGATTGTCTCATTTGTACTAGACAGGTTAGCTTATGAGAAAAAAATTCTTCATATTCACTAACCTCTAAAACTTATATCCAAATTGAAAATGTATTAAAATTATTTAAAAACTTCTCCATAAACTTTTATTCATCCCTATTCCATGATAACAAATCCATAATCACCTTCTCACTTTTGCATGGGTTTCTCATTTTTGTTGCACCATTAGGATTGTTAACAATAGGTCAACTTGGAAGACTAGTTTAACAAACTTTAGGTATATAACCTAATAATAAACCACCATGGACATAAAATAAAAGTATGAATATTTTTTCTCTATCCATTTACAAACTTTAACTTGGTTAACTTTAATTGTTACAACAAATTTATTAGAAACAAGGCCTTTCCTATAGGGTCCACTCACTCACTTGAAGACTCAATAAAACATAGAGGTGCTTGAGATATTTTAAAAACTAAAATCACTTGTCTAGACATATCAATCACTTTTAGTAACTTTTGATCAATAACTTTCACATCAAGTCATTATTAGGGTTTTAGAGAGGGTTAACACTATTTATGGTGTTAATGATTGTTCATAAAGGAATTCCCCTTGTTTACAAAACTAATGCTTAGAGGTAATGTTTAGGACCCTTACCCATCTATCTTTAATATCTCAAGTTTTAATGTAGAGGATACACATGCCAATGAACACATTAAAGTCTTTATCAAGTTTAGAACCATTCATTATGTGCACTTGAGAGACCTTAAAACACTTTTTCTTGCCTTACCCTTCAAATTTTGACCTAAAAATTCATAAAAATGATTAAAAAAACTTGACTCAGATTTTATAATGCTTAACTACTTACACATTCCTTGGAAACTGATCTTGATACCTCATTAATCCATGCTCTCACCATCTTGCTTTCTACACTTGAGTCTTCACACCTTATTAGGTCTTGAACTAACCTTCAACCCTCTTTTTAAGTTGTTAATAATTAATTTAAATTCTCACACATCATCTCACATGATAAAAAAATGTCAATCATCCTTCATATGTCCTTATAATAGCTCATAATGCCTCACTAGGCTAGGCAAGGTCTAGATATGGTCTAATTATAGACTATATCTCAAGTTCCTAAATTTTTAGGCTCACCATGAGAATATCATGAGTGATTAAACACCTCATATACCTATTCAATCAATCTCATATATCCTCTTATGCCTTTTTACATCCATTTCACCAAGACACAATGCTCAAATTTCCTCACTAGGACTTTATATGCCATGACTAGGCTTCTCAAGCACTTGAAACTTGAAAACTAACCTTGAAACACTCCTTAATGCTTCTACACCTTGATCACATGCCTTATAGTATTATAAAACAATGTCATACCTTTGTACATACCTTTTCACATTAATCTTCATGCTCATCATGCACATGCCTCTTCATGACATGGTTAGGCTTAGGATACTTAAGAACTTGACCTTAATGACCTACCTTATAACACCTATAAAGGTTTTTACACCTAACTCTCAAGACCATATAATTACAAAAAACTTGTCACATGCCTATGTTCACTCACTTCACAATGCTACCTGCACATACCTTCTCACAAGGTCTAGATAAGGCTTTACAAGACACCCTGATGCCTTGAACTATTCCTTCCACATCATGACCTTATAAAAACATAAATCAAGAATATATAAAACACTTAGACCTATAAATTTCTCTCTCATGGAAAAAATACTTACTATGTTGGCATTATAACTCATCATGACTTCACAAGAACCTTGTCACATCAGGCTCACAAGCTCATACATCAAAGACCACTCACCATGCATCTTCACTAGATGCATCTAGATATCAATGACAACACACTTTTAATTTAATGAAATTATATTGAAATTAATTTAAAAACTATACCAACAAACTCCCCCTTTTTCATTGATGGTAAAACACACTATAGTCTAATTAATCTCTTCTCCCCCAAACTGGTCTTTCTCCCCCTTTGACATTATTGATAAATGTTCTTCCATAAACAACTATCTAATCCTTAGACCTAAAATTCAAGAAATCATATAATGAAATGATGACCAAATATTCATCTTAGGCTCATACTAGTTATTTTAAGAAAACTTCTGGAATGCTTGAGTTGCTCCTCAATAAATCATGCCTCTTATGGCATCTACATCTGAACTACATATAGAGCTCCATCTCAACTTTTGATTGTTATTAATATCCTTAGATATATGACATCAATCTCAAATATACCTACATATTGACTTGAAATTTCACTCATCTACCTTGATCTTTTAAATCATAGAGCTAATAAGCTCCCCCTATGTCCATATTTTAATTTTGAGTCACCCAATGAATAATAATCTTTTTCTGACCTCCTTCATTGTTGATTAGATATTTAGCCTTTGTTTACACCATAAATACTACTATTATCATCCTCTTTATCTCCAAAATACATTTTTATTCATGTACATCATGACAAACCTTATTATATTAATTCATTACTCATTAGGTCTGTAAAATAGCTAGTTCACTATCTTTCAAACTTTTATCTTTCTTGATCACCTTCACCTCACACAACTAGGTCATATTGATAATATAGACCTAGGAGATAAGACCCAAAGGGTATATTCAAATTCCTAGAGAAATCACACTCAATTCCTATGACCATAAAACATTTCTATTATCAATGCTTGTCCATCATGTCTATTAGGTCTATTTGTAATCAAAGATATTGTTCAAAGGGAATAATCTAGCTCTCCATGCTAGAGAAAAGATCACTCATGCCATGTACATATGGTATCTCATAAGTTATTATTTCATTAATTTACCTCATTCATGTCTATAAACCTAATCATGATACCTCCTTACATCATTATGTCAACTAGGTTTGTGCTTACATGATTTACTAATAGTCCTCTGTCATATCTAGTCTTGTTCATGATATGTAAACTAAGATCATATAACTTGTGCCTTGTTTCTATATGAACTTAAGGTCATATTAATGCATATATAACACTCAAATCTCTCTCAAAACTAGCTCAATAAACATAATCATGAAACATTTCAAAAATTATGTTCCCACTAACTCCATGATTACCTTTATTTAGATAAAAAAGGCAACCACTCTCTCTATAAACAACTCAAGGTTACCAATCTCCCCCTTAGACCAAGCATATAAAAATCAATGAAACAACTTAACAAAGAAATATCGCACATAAATACACAACCATTCTCCCCCTTTTTGTTCACAACTTGATCACCATAAGAATCAACAACACACACATACCATCTCCAACATAGATCAAACACCTTGGTACCAATACCAAATATAAACATGCTTAAAGACCACACTTTTAGCTCAAACTCAAAAATATTCAACATGTCTTCATACCTTATTGACATACAACACCTATCAAATCTCAACAAGCATCCACCATGCTTTCGTTTATTGATCACTATCTCCATAAAGCCTAATGCAGTCACCTATTCCATAGGGTACTAAAACAACACAAATTAGGAGATTCATAGATCTTCATACTCTCACAATATTGAATATTCTTCAATGTCCTTATAAGCTTTACTTTAAACTTAGGCTTGACCCTTGACTTGGCCTCTTCATCATCCTTTTGAGATGACAAATAATACTCATGACATTTTTTCAAATCTAACTTAAGATCTACATTAGCAAATAGCCCACCTTGATTTATGAGTTGATCATGACTCACTTTGTCATCCTTCTTCTCAATTTTATGATAGGTGTCTAATTTTCTTTATTCTTCCTCTAACTCTACCTTCAAGGATACACTTTGATTCTAAGATTGAAGTATTCTTTCATAAGATTCTTCTCCTTTGAACAACATCTATTATCTATGTGTGTGCTTCTTAAGATCACCTTTAGGTTGTTAAACCTATATCAAAGGACTTGATCTGATAACAATTATTAGAATCATAATGACTAAGAGGGGTTTGAATAAATATTTAAAATATTTACTATAATTCTAAGTAATCATTCATGAACATTCATATAAATAAGTACAATAAATAATGACTAAATGTCCACATATGCATGAAAGATAAGAACACAAGATAACATTAATTATATGTGGGAAACCCTTAAGAGGATAAAAACCCAATGATCCATACAAATGGAATATGGTATTATAAGATAAAAAATCAATTTTAGTGAATCACCAACTTCACATGGAGCACCAAACCCAACTAGTTAAGCACCAACTTAGCTAGGCTTTAGCAAACATCCACTTGTAAGGAGGAACTAACCCCATAGATGACTCAGTACCAACTTATCCACATTTAGTCATATAAAATGTCCAAATTGGTAGTTTGAGTGTGGCTTGTGACACCCAATCCATTGGTCCTTCTTGCATGCTCTTGTGACCCTTCAACATACATTTTCACTCATTTCTAATCATTTATAGCTTTCCAAATGATCATTCTACCAAATCCAAGATATATTTCTCAAGAAAATTTTGATCATCTAAGTCCCAAGATTATAGGATAGGAGCACTATATTTATACTATAGTGTTAGACCCTAGGATGTCTCATTTTTTGTGCTCCTATCCATTTGCATTTTGAGATTGAATGGCTATTTTCATCTAATTATTATCCTCCATCATGTTATCATAGTGTGAATATATCTAACACGTGACTAATAGTTCCCTATAAATTCCCATCAAAAGTTCATTTACAAAGGGGAGGTGGAAATTCTTACAAAGCAAGAAAGAATACAAGCAAACTACTAAGGCAAACTTTCCTATTCTCTACATACAATCACCCAACACAACTAAAAACATATTCAAACCCTAAAATCAGTCCATATCCATCTCAATCACTCTAAATTTATAATTTTTGCATCCACATCACATTATGACTCAAATAACATTATGTGGGAGAACTACATATGGCTTAATCCCTCTTCAGAGTATTAGATCACATATTTAGTGCATCTTACACACACTGACCCCCCCATTTCAAGTGATTCAAATATCATTTATCAAACATGATGGAGGTCAGGGTTTGAAGATTAAATCATCTCTATAATGACCTTCATCAACATTTAGCACTCAAGATTTCATGTGCAAGATCATCCCATCATAGCACAAAAACCTAGTAAGTTTTAGGTCTCTGTGACTAGTTTGGACAACAATGTTAGACCTCAAAGTGTCGTATCTTTGGTGGTCTTTTCCTTTCACTGAATGAAATCTATATTCTAATTTTTGAAACTATCCTAGTCCTGAACAACTAGTTTTAGACCATATCTTAGCCATGTTAACCTATTTCTAGCTAAGTCATTATTTCTCCTTATTTATTCCTATAAAAATTAGGACTATAATTATTGTAATATTACTTACTGATTTATTAATCTAGACCCTTAACTAAAATAGGAATAAAACTCCAATATTCCCAAAAAAGTTAAATCATTTGGTGAACCTGACTTACTTTGTTTGTGCATAAAAATCCTACAAACCCTACAGAAAATTCTTTGTTGATTTTTTCAATATTTTCTGATTTTATTTCCTAAATATATAAATCATAATTTCACATTTAATTTTTAAAATTTACCATAGTAATTTTAAAAATTATTACGCTCAAAGCCTAGTTGAATTTACTAGGTTCCTTTACTTCTTGAGGTATCACTTTACATGTTTATGAGCTTCGTATCCATTTTATGCATATTCTAGTTTATTATTTTCAAGACTTTAAATGTACTTTATTTATTACTTTCCTTCCATTTCATTTTGCTTATTACAACTTATTGAAAAAAATCAATCCATTTTTTATTTGTTTTCCTACTTTAACAATGGCCCATTATATTCATTTTGATGAAACTAATAAGAGGGAAATTCAAGACCTTTCAAATAAACATCCTAATATATAATATGATATGTCTAAAATAATAAAAAAATCAAAATCAAAATAAAAAAATGGTAAATCCTCTCAAACCATAGAATAACCAATTTTAAATGACACTACAGGGGTAATTATGTCTCAACAACCCCCTATAGTAACCCAACCTTCCTATGAGGCTCCACTAGTTATAGCTAGTACATATTTGTCTCTCAATGTGTCTACCCTTGTGTAAGAGATAAAATATCTTCAATCCAAGGTGTACATATTAGACAACATACCTCTAGACTAACACAAGCTTTGGATTATTTCACTCTACTTCATACACCATTGGCACATTATATTGCTTCTAAACCTTTGCCACCAAGTTTTATTCAACATGAGCTCACTATATATGATGGAAAGGGTGATCTAGAGACACACTAGAGATATTTTCATGTATCATACTTGGAATATGTACCAAAATGACTAGTTACTAATCAAGGTATTTCCATGAAATTTAAAGGATTTATATTTATAATGGTTGTATAGTCTACTGAATTAGTTAGTCAAAGAATTAAATCCTTTATATAACATGTTCTTAGCTCATTTAAGCATTAACATAGGTGACAAGGTTTATTATTCACCAGTTTTACAAAATATAATAAAGCTCAAATGAGCATCTCACAGACTATGTTCTTTAATATAAGACTATCTTGCCTAAAATGACTAGACCCATGGTTGATAAAAAATTACAAGATCTATTCAAACAGAGTCTTCTGCCAGCTTTGCATGAGTTAATAATGTTCAAAATGTTCTCTTCCTTCACTAAGTTATGTCATACACTAAAGGAAATGGAATTTGAACTCATATTAATGAAAAAAACTCAAGTACACAAGTATAATAAAAATAACAAACAAGAGTAACAATAAAGTCCCATATAAAGTAAAAGTTAATTATATTAAAAGTCAAAATCAACCTAAAATTAATATATATTTTGTGTCCCTTCAGTGAGTGGTTTTATCCACTTCCTTGGTGAATCCTTACCAATCTACTAGTATCTTCAACTAGAGTCTTACAGTATCTTTTAGAATGCAATGTCATATCTCTCCCTCCTATTCAAGAAGTTGACACAACAAAGCCTCTTATATGTGGATATGATTAGAATGCATTTTTTGACTTTCATAAGGTACCATGCCATACTAAAAATAGATACATAATTTTTAAACACAAGATACAAGACTTGATATATGGAAACCTTATTGATCTTGGCACTCTAGTTGAGCCTCCTCAAGCAAAGCAAACACAAGACAAATCTTTGAAAATTTTCTTAGATCCTTTCCCATAGTATTATAAACAAGAGATAAGGGACACATTAGGTGTTCACCATACATATCATTCACATCCTCCACCATCTACATACTAGGCACCTTCAGTTGAGTCACATCCTTTAAAAAACATGATTGGTGTGTATAATTTTAGAGTTATAGCTAGACCTTCAATCTCCTTCTCAAAACAAGAGATAGTTGAGGATGATTTGGATTATGATGAACTCTTTATCAAATATTAAAATAATAATCATCCCATTATAGTGTTATCATGGACAATGGATCTAGTGTGAGCATGTACACTATGACATTATTGCAACATTTAAGATATTTAGAGCATGATATTACCCTGATGGAGATAATTATTAATGAATTTTGTGGGTACATAAAATTTTCATTAGGTGAGATTGTACTTCCTCTATATATTGGTCCAACATATGTGGCCACACCATTTACTATTATTCCTAGTGTAGGAGTCCTAGAAATGTTGCTTGTTTAACCATGGATTCAAAAACTTCATGCAATACCTTCTACAATTCATAAATGTGTGAAATTCATTCACACTAATCAAGTTTTTATAGTTTGTGGAGTTTCATATGAGTTACCACTCCCCACTTCAGAGCCATCTACTACTTTTTAGCCATCAGTTTTAGCTCTTCCACCAATTTTATCTCATTCACTAGTTATAATTATTCCTCTAGTTTAAATTTAGAAATAGTCGAGGCATCCCTTTCTAGCATAGAGAGTTCATACACTTCCATAGAGGATTCTTTTAGAGTAACCATAGTTTCAAGACTCTAGTTAATTTATAGCTATATTATTGACACCCAGGGTAGTATCATTGAAGTCTCATGCCTCTACACATAGAAAACATGTTTAAAGAGCTTCTCCTACCACTAGATGGGTCCCTAAGAGCCCCACAGTTTCATCTACTTCTTAGAGTTTTAGATTTAGGTAAAAATAAGTTTTGAAGGGGCCTCAAAACCCTAGTACAAGGAAAGAAAGAAAGAGCATCTAAAACCACAGGCAAAGCCTTACAAACTACAACAAGGAAGTTGCAAAAATAGGTTTTAGATCGACCTGAAACCACCAGAAAGACTACCGGTCAAAACCCAAATTTAACAAACATCTGGCTACACCAAAGGTAGAAGATTACAAAAATAATCCATAGAATAGGACCAGTTTACATAACCATCAAGAGGAACCAGACTATTCATCCAGTTCCAATATCATTTTCATAGTTTCTTTTTCTTTCGTAACAGTATCCTGGGTAGTGGTTGCCGCAAGCATGGCTCCTTCTTGTGTAGCCTTCCTTCTTGAACTTTGTCTCATCCTTTTGCTGGGTCCCTCCAAGGAGTTGGTCTCCTCGTTGGCTCTTTTACCAATATTGATAGCCACAACACAAATATTAGACGTAAATTCCTCCATTTTCGTTCTGTTGTCCTTAATGAGTTCCCTGAGATTATTCTCGTAGGCTTTGAGCTTGACTGGGATATCTCTTATCTGATTTTCCATATTGTTAATTTTGTTCCATATAGCTTTCAGAGTATCTTCCATAGTTTCCACTTTCCTTTTGAGATCCATGATCTCCCTACACATCCAAGAATTGAGTTGGAAAGATGCCTCTACTTTGCAATTGACCCAAGTCATTGGTGTGTGTGTTTCATCATTCTATTTTTTCCCCCCTCCATTCCTCAGAGTTTTTATTGGGATTGTTCTTGGCTTCTTCAAAGATATCCTCTTGACCCTTTTGATCCTGTTCTTTAATTCCAGTTTGAATTTCCATGTCCATTTCTTGATTATCATCCTGAACTGTAGTTTCCTTTTCGTTTCTTGAAGTAGGGTCCTCAACAGGGCCATCCTAGACAAATTCATCCTCTGACACTTTCTTATTTTCCTCTGTATCTTTTATTCTGTTTGCAAAATCCTCCTTTGTGTTGACATCTTTTTCTTTCTTCTCAGGACTTTCTTCATCCTCATTAGAGTTTGTATCCCAGCTTTCGATTCCTTCTTCTTCCTCCAAGTTTTCCTCCCTAGGTTTATCAATTCTCTCCCATTCAGTATCTTCTTCTACATTCTGATTTTTAGTGCTAGGGATCTTGATTTTGCCTTTCCCTTTTACACTTTCACTCTTTCTGTTCCCTAACTCCTTATTTTTCCCTTAATTAGAGTGCTTTACCATTGCATTATTCTTGCAATAGCCTTTGATTAATAGAATAAGGCCTTCATGTAGGATAGGGCACATTTCCTTTTTCCTATGAGCATATAAACTTTGGACCAAGGAGAAGTGAAGGTAAAAGGGAAAAGACAGACTTACCTTGTGCCTGAAATGGTTAAGGAAGACAAAGTGGAATTTGTGCACTCGCTTACTTCTTCTGTCTAGGATGAAGTACTCCCTTATACAGCTTAAGACATCCCTCCATATCCCTTTGATCTGATCCAATTCATAGAAATCCCCATTCTTAACCAGCTTCTGCTCTTCCTCATCCATCTTGGGGAACTTACAAAAGGCCTCATTCAAAATGCTTGTTTGCTTGGAGAATTTAAGTCCATCCATAGGCAGCCCTATAACCTCTGCTATAAAATCCTCTGTTAGGTTCATTGTGATTCCATGCAAGGTGACCCTTTCATCAGTCCAATTTTTGAAAAAAGCCATTGTGATATGCGGTTTTGACCCATGGAGCCTTTCCATATAGTTCGTAACATTTCCTTTTTACAGAATTCTCCAGACCTCTCATTTCTCTTTCCATTCATCACAGCTCTTGGGTTCCTGCTTCCTGGGTTCTCCCTTCCTTTTGTGAGCCATACTCGTTTTCTTTGAAACCCAGTTGATATGGTCTTTATGATGATCCCACCTGCCACCAAATTTATTAGAAAGTCAGCTTTGTTTGTGCATTTTTAGGATCTGCTTCTCACTCTTGAGAGCCTTCCTCTTTAATGATTGTTGTCCTTTCCTCATGCTGCCACTCCTCCAACTCGTTATACTTCTCTTACCCTCCAATCTTTCCTTCCTTTGCATGGGTTGCATCATGAAGAATGAGCGCCCTCAAATCCACATTCTTTTCTAATGTTTCATGCCACCTCACTGTTTGACATGTCTGGACAACACAATTAACTAGCCAATCTGCAACACCATTGGCTTCACAAAAGGTGTGGGTTATTGTCACTTCTTCAAAAAAAATTATTAATGTTTTCATCTCCGTTACCTTAGCCTCTATGGTCCAAAACACAGTATTTTTATTGTTAAGAATATTTATGATATTCAATGAGTCCCCTTCAAGCCACAATTCAGGATATCCCGAGTCCACAACTATTTTGATGGTCTGAAGGGCAGTTGTAGCTTTGGCAATGTGGAAATTTGATTTACCAATGGGGATTGCAACAGCATCAATTACCTTTCCCATATGATTTCTCAAAACTCCACCACAACCAGCATTCCCCAGGTTCCCTTTGGCCGCACCATCAAAATTTCCTTTAATCCATCCTTGAGGGGGAACATTCCAAGTAACTCTTAATCTGGGATTATCAGGTTTACCTTTAGAATTATCCGTCCTTAAGGGGTTATCCACTTGGAGAGTTGAGCTTGAATTCTTTTGTGATAAAAAATTCTCCTTTATAGCTCTAATGATGTTCTATCCTACCACCCATCCAGGAAGTTCTTTATTTCTAAAGATTTGGTTATTTCTTTCCTTCCATATTCCCCACCAAATATGGGGAAGAGTAAGTTTCCATAAAAAAAGAACTTCAGGATTCTTGGAGGGGCGGTACCAGCTTTTGAAAGATAATTCCACATTTTTGTGGTGGATCCAGGCAATGCCCCACAAATTGAGGATCTCTTTCCAAACTAGCTGAGTGAAGGAATAATTCACAAACAAATGATCTCTATCTTCAAGGTCTTTTTTACAAAGAATACACCTGTTTACAATATTTATTCCACATTTCTGTAAATTATCCAAAGTCAATATTTTGTTTTAGAGAAGGGTCCAGAAAAAGAATTTGATTTTAGGGATGAGCCCCTTAATCCAGGCTCTCATCCATAATGGTTTGCTACCATTTCCCTTTGAGGTGAAGATGGAAGAAACTTTAAACTGACCACTTGGCTCATTGTGCCAAACAATTTTATCTTCATGGTTAGGATATAGAGATATAGCATTTAGGGATAATTGAATATCCTTGAGATCTTGATCATAGTCAGTGAGGTTTACCCAAGAGTTGTTCTGCCAGTATTGGTTAACCATTATTCCCACTCTTTGCTTGCATCTATCTATAACATCTTTATCTTGGATTTCTTCTTGCAACAGTTTTCCTCTTAACCAAATATCTTCCCAGAACTTCACCTTTTTACCATTGCCAACTTTTCATGAGCTTCCTTCTTCTAAAACATGTTTTGTCCCCTGGACTACCCCCCATATGGCAGAAGGATGAGAAATGTCTAGAGTAGTAAAGAATTCAGGGAGTGACTTTGCCTTGAATAAGTACTTATGCTTCCATATTTTACTCCATTATTTATTTTCCTGATAAACCCTCCACCCTTGTTTAGCTAAGAGGGTTGTGTTCATACTTCTAATTTTCCTTATACCTAGTCCACCTTCCCTGACAGGTTTGCAAATGTTATCCCATGCTATAAGAGGCATTCTCCTTTTCTCCTCAGTACCTGACCAAAGAAAGTTTCTCTGGATTTTTTCAATAGCTTCAGCAAATTTAGTGGGGATTTTGAAACGACTCAAAGCGTACGTAGGTATGCTTTGAAGACTTGCTTTGAGGAGTGTGAGCTTTCCACCTTGGCTTAGAAGACTGCCTTTCCATCCCGCCAATTTCTTACTAAATTTGTTAATAAGTCCTTCCCAAAAAGCTTTAGGAACTTTCGACCCAAAAGGGAGACCAAGGTAAGAGGAGGGAAAAGATCCTATGGATCATTCAAGGATTTTTGCTATTTTGTTCTATCTATGATCTGGGGTATTAGTAAAGAATACTACACTTTTGTTCCAATTAATCAGTTGTCCAGAGGCAGAGGAATATAGATGTATAGCTTCCTTTAGAATTCTAGCTTTTGTGACTTCAGACTGTCCCATAAAAATAGTATCATCCACAAATTGACCATGGGAACATATTAAAGGGTGTGAAGAGGGATTCAGGCCCTTAAATGATCCTTTATGAACTAAGTCCCCAAGGTATCACCCCATACTATCAGCCATGATAATAAAGAGAATAGGGGAGATAGGATCCCCCTGTCTTAATCCCCTAGACGGATTGAAAAAATGAGACGAACTCCCATTTACCAACACAGCTATAGAAGTTGTAGATATCAGTTGTTTAATAATATCAACCACTCTTTGCTCAAAGCCAAAGGCAATAAGGCTATTTGAAAGGAATAGCCAATCCACCCTATCATATGCTTTAGCTATATCCACTTTCATTAGGAACCCCTCTTTGTTTGAGTTGAACAGTGAATGAATATTCTCATGCGCCATTATAACAGAGTTGAGGATTTGTCTACCTAGAATGAATCCATTTTGTTGATCAGCTATTATCGAAGGGAGCACTTGAATTAATCTAGTCATTAGAACTTTGGATATTATCTTATAGAAGGAGTTGCAGAAGCTAATCAGTCTGAACTGATCAAGGCATTCAGCTCCAGCTTTCTTTGGAATAAGGCACAAAAAAGTGGCATTAACTTCCTTCAGCATCTGTTTAGCTCCAAAAAACTCCTTCACTGCATTACTGACATCCTTGCCTATAAGTTTCCAGAGCTTTTGAAAAAAAAACATGGGGAAACCATCTGGTCCAGGTGCTTTTTCTCTTCCTAAAGATCTAACTACTTTGAAGATTTCCTCTTCTTTGGGTATAGAACATAACATATTATTCTGCTCCTTTGAGACCAATGGAGGAATCACGCATAAGATATCAGCCTGGCTTTTCAAGTTGATGTTTCTATCAGCCTTCATTAGGGAAGAGAAAAATGAGATCATTTCCTCCTTTATTTCCTTATCCTCTGTTATCTTCTGATCTCCTTTTTTCAAGTGATGAATATGTGTTTTCGCTCTATGTTTCAAAGTGGAAAGATGGAAAAACTTTGTATTTTTATCTACTTCTTTCAACCATTGCACCCTAGATCTTTGTCTCCAATAGGTTTCTTCCTTAGTTATAATGTCTTGATATTGAACCAATTGTTCACTTTCTTCTCTATGGGATTCTGTGGTATATCCATTTTGCTGAATTTTTTCCTGAATTCTATTGATATCCTCCTTGATGGTCTTCTTTTTTTCAAAAATATTTCCAAAACAATCCTTATTCCATTTCTTAACTTCCTTTTTGACATTTTTGAGTTTGGAGACAACTCTGAAGAGAGTTGTTCCCTCAATAAGTATATTCCACCACTCTTTTATTTTGCTTTTGAACTGTAGGTGCTGCATCCACATCTTTTCAAATCTGAACGGATGATTCTTTTTTTGGTTCAATTTGACCATTGTAAGGATAAGAGGGAAATGATCCGAACCTATTCTATGGCATGCTTCCAACTTACAAGTATAGTCTTTTATCCAGTCTGGGGAAATGAGAGCCTTGTCAAGCTTGGCCTGTATACATTCATTATCAAGTCTCTTATTACTCCAGGTATACTGAATTCCTTGCAGTTCCACATCCATTAAACCTTCTTTACTTATAAACTCCATGAGATCAAATCTCCCTTCCATTTGAATAGAGTTACCACCAATTTTCTCATAATCATAGAGAGGAACATTAAAATCTCCCATTATAATCCATCGCCCACAATAATCTTTGCTCCTGAGTTTTGAGATAGTTTCCCATACCTTTTTCCTTTCATTCTTGGCATTGGGAGCTTAGATATTTACAACATACCATCTTTCCTTTTGGTTAACACTAGTTATATTAATAGCGAAATTTTTTTACTTTCCATCAAAATAGAGCCCAAAAATTGATTTTTTTTCCATAGCATCACGGTTCCTCCTGAAGCACCTTCAAAGCTACTGGCCTTAATGGTATAGTTTTTAAAGTCTTTGATCTGTTCTACTTTCTCTCTACTCATTTTGGTTTCTTGAAGCAGAAGGAGGTCTGGCTTTTGCTCTCTGACAAAATTCCTAACTAAATCTACTTTATATATGCTATTTAGCCCCCTAATGTTCCAACTAAGAATTCTCATTTGTTTTTATTGTTTAGGAGACATTGCTGCAGGGTTACCTGCTTTCCATCTGCTATATTATGCTTACTTTCCAACTCTCTATTCTTCTTTGCAGATTGTTTCCCAGGTTTATCTAAATATCCTACATCCAATTTTAATTTGACTGGTCTTTTAGATCCTTTTCCTTCTTTACTCCTAAGAGGACTATTTACTTTCACACCGCCATTTCTCGTCATCATGTGATTAGTATTATTCTTTTTCTCTCCTTTTATCTTTTGGTTTTTTGAGTTTTTTCCAAACTCTTCCTTTTCTTCTGTCATTAGGGCCTCTTTCGCTGGAGTGTTTTTTTCAACCTCTGATACCTCCTTCTTTTCCCCCATCTGAACTTCACACAAATCTCCCTCTCCTTCTTCTATGTTGTTCCCCCTTCAGGTAATACTTCTCCTTGCTCTAATCCTTCATTATCCTTTACCTTAGAAAATTGATTTTCTAAACTTTGGGTGTTCTGGTTTAGGAAATTAGCTCCTTCTTCTATTAGAAGATCTGGTTTTTTGTCCTCTGATCCCTTCCCCTTCTCTTCCATCAGGGGATTGGATTTTTTTAATAGAGGCTCTATTGCTCCTAATAAATTTAGGTCACCCTCTTCTTTTATTGTAGAGATTTTATCCTTATCTATGTGTTGGTCAGCTAAGGCTTCTTGAGTCTTCCTTATCTTTCGATAGTCTTCTTTTACCTTCCATATTTTCTTTTGTTGGATCTTTTTATGTTTCCCTTCCTGAAAATTTCTTGAAAGGCGTCTACCCCTGTTGGGACAATTCTTAACCCAATGCCCCTATTTCTTGCATGCATAAAAATAATTTGGCAAATCTTCGAAGACAATCTCTTAGGTTTTCTTACAAAGCTTAGAGATTAGTTCCACTTTTTTGGGGAGATGGTTCAGGTCTACCACTTTAACATAAATTTTGGTGCTTTGGAGTTTAGTTCTTGAAGCCGTGGCAATATCCACAGCCACTAACTCACCAAATGAACTAGTAATTCCATTGAAAATGTCCTCGTGCTAGAATTCTAATGGAAGCCCAGGTAGTCTAGCCCATATAGGGGTAGTTAAGAAGAATGAGTCTGATAAATCCATTTCTGGTTCCCATTTCTTGATTGTAAGAGTGCTTTTTCCAAAGGACCAAGGTCCTTCACTCAGAATCTTATACAAATCTTCTTTACAGTTAAAGATAAAAGATAAAAAACCATTCACCATTGGTGCAATGTAAACTTCTCTGCGTATAGTCCATTTATTTTTGATCATAGATCTGAGTGAGTCTATATTTGGTCTGGCTCCTTGAAACTTTCTAACTAGGGTGAGATCCATTGATGATACAGAGAAATCAAGATCCCACATTAGTTTCCATTATAGAGATTTTAGAGCAATAACAACATACACAGCTTTTCAAGTCATAGTCTCAGCCATTCCATCATACTTCATGATCATGCATGATCCCTCTCCTTGATATAGGACACCATGATATGGAGTATCTCATGAGACTCATTGGCTAGTATCATTTCTTCTCAATCTTTCTTATATATAGCTTCTTTTCAATTTATTGTACATATTTTCCTTATGATTTCTTGTGCATAGTTTCTTTATGATTACTTTTATATATCTTATAATCAAAAGACCAAAAAAAATATAACATGTCAGAATACAAAAAAATTCAAATAACTCAAAAAACCAATTACATTTCAATTGTATTCATTATCCATGCTTTACATTTCTACTACCATGTTAGACTTACATTTCATTATTCTATGTTATTGTATGTTGATTTATCTACATTACCATGCTTTACTTGATCTTATTTGAGTATGTGCAGTGACACCTAGATCCTTGATTGCTTCACTCTACCCATTGATGGGGCATCCTACTTCTACATTCAAGACATACATTAACATATCTACCCACTGGGGGCATCTTCTATATGACTACATCATCCAGGTTATGTCATTCCTATATCTCATACTCTAGTTATCATGTTAATATACATTACTTACTAGCATTACATAAATTATTATATTGACACTCACTAGTATATATCACTTGTGTATTTATTAACATTTACCTAGTCTTGTAATCCATGACTGGCATACTTTCACTTCTTGATTTGATTAGTTAGATGTGATAATATTTACAGCATTTACATGTTTTCCTTTGTTGCTTTGAGTGGATATATATAATTGCATTTCTCAATTATTATTTTGTCTCTTTTGTGTGCTTTAGGACATTTTCCAATGTCCTTTTTTAATACTCTTTTATGTGCTTGTAGCCCTCATGCCAACTTTACTTATACTCTTTTACGTGTTTATGGCCTTCATGCCAACCTTGATTGTTTTCAATTGTATGTGTATGTGGTATTTGAACATACATTATATGCTTGCATTCCCAATTTTAGTGATGTGCCCATGTCTTTTATTTTCTTGGCTGCTTGGCCAGTCTTTTATGCTTCTTGCTTCTTGTCATGCATGCTTTTTTTCTTCTCAATTATTTTCAATGCCATGATCCACATCATGTATTATCTTTCTTTGTTGGATGTCATGATGTACATCATGCTCCATCCCTCCTTGAAACTAAAAAATAGCTAGAATTTTAGTTTTATTTCATTATACTACACATGTTATTACATCTATCTAGGCATACCCCTATTGATCTAACAATCTTTGATACAAACTATGTTATATTTTGAGACATATTTTCAATTATCATTGTTATATCATGTGTTTCATATGATAACACACTTGTAGGGATCTTTCTTTTGAGGCAAATCATTACAGGGTACTCATTCCTACCCTTAAAAGAGGGGACAACAATTTGGGGTTTTGTTACAGAGATCAAAGCCTTATATCGATCAAAAATTAGTTTTTAGAACACTTAAAATAGCATTTAGAATTAAAATAATGTAGAATAAAACAAAAACATAGTGATGATTACATAAAAATGATCAAAAATGGTAAAGGACAAGAGATGCATACTTGGAATATATCACTAGATAGAAAAGTGTCCTATTTTTAGCACTCCTGTTCAGACAGTAAAAAACTAGATCTTCCAAAAATAGATAAAAAGGTAAGTTTAGTTATAGTTTTGTTAGCTATAGTTTAGTTTAGATTGGGTAGTTTTAGTATAGTTTTTATCAAATAATATAGATATAGGGGGCATCATGTATGGCATGATGGCTCTTACTTCTAGTTTTAGATTGGGTAATTGGTACAACTTCTAAATCAAAATTCATGTTACAAACACCAGTGATTAAGGGCAATGTGGATGACACATTTTCCTTATTTTCCTTTTTATTTTATTATATTACCTAGGTATTCTTAGTATTTATGTGCCTTATTCCATTTGTAGGTGGTTGGCATCATTTTAGAGTGGCTTTCATATAAGCCTAGTTCCTAGTTCTAGAGTGGGTTTCATATAAGCCTAATCTCCATCTTTCAAAATGGCCAAGATTGGCTTAGTTCTCAGCATACATTCAGCTATCCATGCCACATTTTCATATTACAAAGCATTCATAGGCTTTAGGATCCATCTCATGTGACACATATTCATATCGATATTAGTTCATAGTTCCACACTTTTGGGCAATGATGGAACCAAAGGACTAGCTGGCCTTTGTATTCTTAAGCCACCTACTTAAAGGGATTGGACACATATTCCAAACATTTATTAACACATGCATGATCACATAACTTCACTTAGTGGGTGATAATGGAGCTAAAGTTCTAACCTTTGTACTCTTGAGACACTCTTAAGGAATTAAGCACTCAACTTTGTTCATGATATTACTCTTGGTTCAGCATATACCTAAAATCACTCAAACATCACTCAACATCACAACAAGTTTTGTATTAGTTCACGTACCTAATAAGGTGTATTAATTATTTTATCTTCCTCTCTCTTTTACCTAGCTTTTGTATGTTCTTATTTTAGACATAACATGTCTAATAAGAATTGATCTACTCTTTATTTTCTCTTAAAAATTCATTATTCATGATGTGCTCTCTTTATGCACACTCAACATCACACATCTTTGTGGGATTTACCCTTGTAAGTAAGTATAGGTATGCTTTATACTTTTCCTTTATCCTAGTAGTTTGCTTTGCTACATCACTATAATAAAGCGGGGGAGGTGGGTAAATGTAGTCATATAAAATCTCCAAATTAGTATCTTAAGTGTAGCTTGTGACACCCAATCTATTAGTCCTTCTTACATGATATTATGACCCTTAAACATACCTTTCTTCTCATTAACATTCATTTATAGCTTTCTAAATGGTCATTCCACCCTATCCAAGCTATATTTCCTAGGCCAATTTTGATCCCCTAATTCCCAAGCCTATATGACAAGAGCACCATATTTGGACTATAGTATCAAACCCTAGGGTGTCCCATTTTTAGTGCTCTTTTCCATTTTAATTTTGATCTCAAATGGTTATTTTAATTTTATTCTTATCCTTCATCATGTCTACCTAGCATGAATACATCTAACCCATGACAAATAGTTCCCTATAAAATCTCATCCAAAACTCATTTACAAAGGGGAGGTGATAAATCTTACAAAAAAATCAAGAATACAAGCAAATAATAAAGGAAAACTTTCCTATTCTCTTCATACAATCACCCAAAATAGCTACAAATATATTCAAACCCTCATACTAGTTCCTAGCCACCTTAAGCACTCTCAATTTAGCATTTTTACATCTGCATCACACTATTACACAATGCACATTAGGTGGGGAACTACATATGGATTTATCCCTCTTAAAATTATTGGTATATAGGTAGTGTGTACATACAAGTGGTGTGGATCACATTTTTAGTGCATCTTACACACACTAACCCCCTCTTTTCAAGTGATTAAAATCTTATTTATCAAACATGATGGAGGGTTAGGGTTTGAATATTAAATAATCTCTCCAATGAGATCCATTTATATTCAACACTCAAAATTTCATAGGCAGGCTCATACCAATACATTGAAAAAACCTAGTAAGTTTTAGGTCTCTATGAATAGTTTTGCCAATATTGAAAAAAGTAGACAATAGTGTTAGACCCTAAAGTGTCTTATTTTTAGTGGTCTTTTCCTTTCATCAAACAAAAGTTATATTTTGATTTGTGACTTTATCTCAGTCCTACACAGCTAGTTTCAAACTGTGTCTCAGTCATCTCAACCTATTTCTAGTTAAGTCATTATTTCTCCTTATTTATTTCTATTATTATAAAGGTAAAAAAGATACATAAATTATACAAATTAGAATTGTAATTATTTCAATATTATTTACTAACTTATTAATCTAGATGCTTAACTAAAATATTAATAAAACTTCAATATTCTCAAAAAATTTAAATCACAACCTAAAACACATGATCACCTTTATAACACCTTGTTTCTCATATAACATATGATGATCACCTTCTTCAGCTCTTCACACACTTATATCCCTCTCAAAACTTCCTCTAGGCTTCTTCTCTCTACTAGGTCTCTTTAAGAATGATTATTTCATATGAACGTAATTTTCATGATCATTCATTATATTATATATTCATTACTATCTCTCTACACCCCTCTCACGGTCTACATGACCTCCTTCTTCTCCTTAATGTGCTCTTTTATTCACTTGCACACCATTGTTTAACTCTTATAATTAGGCCTAATTAGTCTCGCTCTTATACAAGTCACTTGATATCATAAACCTTGGTCATCCATGCATACTTTAATACTTATATTACCCTTAAATTATGTATTGTAACACATTTTAAAAATTAATAAAATAATACAATAGGTCAGTCATAACATATAGAACCAAAACCTCTTTTAAGCCTTCATTAGAGCATGTTACACCTTGTATTTATTGAGACACTTAAAAAATAAAAAAATAGTAATATAATTTAATATATCACTAAAATATACCATATAAAACTTCACCTTAAGTACACAACACCTTTTAGTTCCAACCACCACTTGAACCCCTTGTCAAAAGATTATACACAATTAGGTCTGTGCATACCCAAAAAGTCTATCTTGAATTACTGAAGATTAAACACCAATTATCTAAATATACATGGAAAAAATCACATATTAAAAAACCTCATGACCTTAGGTTCATCAAAAACTTCATTAGATGCTTCAACTCAAGGTATAAAAGCTCAAACTCTTCTCTATAATAAGCTCACTCTGAACTGCCAACTAGCCTCAAAACATATTCATGGAAACTTGAACTTATAAAAATTAAAATAACACAATAAAGGACACAAAATTAATTTTCTCATAAAAAATCATAATAATAATAATTATTATTATTATAATAATAATAATAATATAAAACAAAAATATCATAATATTTAATGGAAATTATTGGTCTTATAGACCAATTTATTGACCTTCTCTCTCTTAAACCTCACTCAACTAGGCAAGCCATTATGGATTCAATGTTTCAACTCATTACACTAAATTAAAATATTATTAAAATAATTTATAGGTAATTAAATTCCAAAAAATAAACATTATGTGAATTATATACATTAACTCACTATATAGAGTCTCAAACTCATCTCTATAACTTGCTTACCCAAAACTATAAGTTTACCTTGAAGCATAGTCATGGTGAAAATGACCTTCAACACCTATATGATAAATTTTAGATAAATTAAATGCATTTATATGATATTATTATATCATTATACAAATATTATATATAAATATAAAATTTATAAATGGAAATATAGGTCTTGCAGATCAATCTCATAACCTTACACCTTCACTATCTCATGTGTACTAGATAGGTCAACTTATGAGCAACATTTTTATCATTTTCACTAGCCTAAAAAACTTATATAAAACATGAAAATGTATTAAAATTATTTATAAACTTCACCATACACTTGTATGCATCCCTATTCCATGATAACACATACATAATCACCTTCTCCCTTTTGCCTGGGTTTCTCATTGTTTGCACCTTTAGGCCTACTAATGATAGGTCAACTTGGAATACTAGTTTAACACACATAATGGATATAAAATTAACATAAACCACCATGTAAATAAAATAAAATTCTCAATCTTTTTCCTCCATCCATTTAGCAACTTTGACTTTGTCAACTCTAACTATTAGCAAATTTCATAGAAATAAAGCCTTTTTGTAGGGTCTACTCACTCACCTGAAGACTCAATCACACCTATATGTGCATTAAATATTTTAATACTACCTAAAATCACTTTTATAGACATATCAATCCATTATAGGCACTTTTGATTAATAAATTTCACATCAAGTCATTGTTATGGTTTTAGAGAGGGTTAACACTATTTTTGCTGTTAATGATTGTTCATAAATTACTGCCCCTCATTTCAAAAAATAATCCATATAAATATTATATATTACCCTTCCAAATATCCCCTCAATATATTAGTTTCCCATGATGAGGATACACTTGCTAATGAACATCTAAAAGTCCTCAGATTGAGACCCCTTCATTATGTGCACTTGAGAGACCTTAAAAAACCTTTTCTTACCTTAACCTTAAAATTTTGACCTAAAAATTCATTAAAATGTTTAAAATAACTTTATTCACCTTTTTTAATTCTCACATACTCACACATCCCTTGAAAACTGATCATGATACCTCATTATGCCATATTTTCACCATCTTACTTTCTACACCTGAGTTTTCAAACCTTTTAGGTCTTAAACCGACCTTCAAACCTCTTTTTAAGTTGTCAATAATTCAAAAACATGATATAAAAACATCTCAAATTCTCAAAAAAATTTAGTCATCCTTCATATGTCTTAATAATATCTCATAATGCCTCATTAGGCCAGGCAGGATCTAAAAATGGTTTAATTACAGACTAGATCTCTAGGTCCTACCTCTATAGGCTCATTTTGAGATTATCATGAGTGATCCAACAGATATTATACCTAATATATTAACCTTATACATCCTATTATTCCTCTATAAAATCCATTTCATGAATCCACCATGCTCAAACTTCCTCACTAGGGCTTTACATGCCATGACTAGACTTCTCAAGTATTTTAAACTTGACAACTAACCTTGAAACACTCCTTGATGATTTTACACTTTTTTCACATTCCTTACATGATTTTTAAATAATTTCATACCTCTTCACATTCATCTTAATTTTCATCTATACATGCCTCTTCATGACATGGCTAGGCTTAGGTTACTTAAGCACTTAACATTGATGACCTACCTTACAAAACTTATGATGTTTTATACACCTAACTGTAAATCTCATACATTGCCATACAAATTCTCACATTCTTAATTTCAGTCACTTCACCATGATACTATCACATACCTTCTCACAAGGTCTATATAAGGATTTATAAGACACCTTGATACCTTGACCTGTTCCATCCACATCATGACCTTAATACAACATCAATCAAGTAGATATAAGACACTTGGACCTATACCTTTCTCTCTCATGGAAAAAATACTTATTATGTTGGCATAATAACTCATCATGCCTTCAAAATAACCTTGTCACATCAACCTCACAAGCTCATACATTAAAGACCACTCACCATGCATATTCACTATATGCATCTAGATATCAATGACAACACACTTTAACATTAATGATATTAGATTGACATCAATGACAAAATTATGCCAACATGTACATGTATATTCTAGTATATGTTTTTCAAGCTTGCCCATCTAGACTAAAAATTTCCTTTGATGCTCAATCTATGATTGATAGATTAAGGCAAGAGAGTAGTGCTATATATATTGAGATTACTAGGTCACATGCTAGGTTAGATATATGGTTATTGTAATTGACCTCATCTCATAGATTAATTTTTATCAAGTATAAATTGTTAGGTTAATGATAAAGGTGAGTCATATATGATATATATAGGCAAAATTGACCACATAGAGGGATTTAACTCAAGAAAAGTGAGATTCTACTCTACAGGGCTAGGCTTAGGTGATTTCATAAAGAAACTTTACTTTGGTAGAATGGGATGTAACTTGAGTAGAAAGAGATAGAGCTCAAGAAACTATATGAGATGTATATATAGATCATTATGATTCCCTTAAAAAATTTATAGAGAAGGGCTTATTAAATAATTTTGAGAAGATCCTTTGGGCTAAGGACAATAATTTTTATAATAGGATCCTATATGATTCTATAGTAACTATGATAGCTATGGGTCCTACCTTATTCAAGTATATTTCATAGATATCAACTTCAAGATCAGGTATTTCTTAGATGACTTTGACATTAGTGAGATATATAGACCAAAATCCTTCACAATAATTAGTCATGGTTCCTCTAGCATGACCAACTCTACTACAAGATAAGATAGGTGAGATCTCATCCCATGGTGACCCACATGATAGATACACTGGAGATGGGTATATCTAGAGCTAACCTTTTTGAGATATATCTTAACACTTTTTTGACCTATGATATGTATAAATTTGAATTTTTTTCTTAGATTATCTAATATGTAAATGTATTCTAATTGATATATTATGACCCACTTTTATGTATTTATGAACATTTGACACCTAATGTATTTATGGAACCATTTTGATGTATACATTAAGAGATCCCTAATGTTTATTTTTTGGTATCTCATGTGATGTTTATTTCATTTCCTTATGTCTCTTGTACTTATATTATGCATGATTGATATGGATTTGATTTATTAATGATCTTATTATTAGTATTTGATGAGATTTATGTTATGTTTAGTTAATTTGATGACCTTGATGTAGATTATCATGATGTTTTTAATTCTTATGATTATATAGATAGATATTTTTGAGGTGAACATTACTTTTAGATTCCTTGGTACTTGATTTTTAATATTTCACATGAAAATATGCATCATAATCTTAAAATGAATCATGACAACTTTTATTTATCAATATACATAAATGTGAATTCAAAAATGTAAATGTATAAAACAAAACAATATATGTAAAATCAAGCTTCAAATATAAAACATAATACATTTAAATCAATTCCAATTCATGTACACATTATTTAGAACTTAAAATCATGAGATGAATAATCAATACTTAAGTGATACTATTAATTTACTAAATTAAGGAAACTGAGTAATAAAAAAACATATCAATAATCAAACAAATAATTAATACAAAAAAGAAAAGTGAAAGTAAATAAATATTCATTTTAGAAAGGAGTGTGTGTGAAATTAAGGCATTAATCTTTGAAACTAAAGTTATTCCACAATGATAGGGAAGGGGGAATAGAAAAATAAGGAAGGGTTGGTCAAGATATGTCTAAATTCCCCATGAAATTGGATGTTGCCTAAATATTATTATGTAATTCATGTCAAATATAGTTCTCCCATGGATTGGGAAAGAGTAAAATTGATGAAAAGTTAAGAATATATATTATATAGGAAAAATAGGAAAAGACTCATAAAACTATAAGAGCATATAAGGAATGGAATTGCCAAAATGTCAAGGGATATGCTCACAAAAAATCAAGATCATGGGTTAAGGGATGGTTGATCTGACCTTAGAAAACTAAGCATTTCATACATAGTCCAATTGGACCTCAATCTATTTTGGTTAGACCAAAAATTGGGCATATAAAATTAAAAGTATGATCAGGGAAAAGATAGAAATGTTTTGAGACTGGATAGTTAAACTTGTAAAATGGTGAGAGCATGAAATATGAACTTGAAAATAGTGATATCATAGTATTAACTCATAAAATAGTGAGAGCATGGGATTTAATCATAAAATTGTGAGAGCATGGGAAGTTGGTCCCACTTTTGAGATGCCATACTCATGAGGAGTTGAAAAACACATATGAGGTACTTTAGTATGTTCAACCTAACTAAAAGTGACTAAAAATCCAATTTTAGTAAAAATATGACAACTAATAAATTATGTAATATTATAGATGGGCATAGATGGGGAATTTATGGGATATTGAGTCATGTAATTTTGTAAGGTTTTCTACATAAGCGAATATTTGGATTTTTAAAGATTTTTAGAATATTGAACTATTTTGGATTATTGGAATATTTGAAATGTTTAGGGATTTTTAGAATAGGATAAAAACAAGAGTAATTTTACCAAATAATACACAATAAATGAGAAAAAAAAACTCTATAAATACCTATCAAAGGAAAGATGGATCAGGTGCTAGAACTCAACAATGAATAAGAAACATGAAAGGGTTGTCCATACATGAGTAACATAAGTAAATACCATTAAACATAAAATTGGAATAGAAAATGACTTTTATTGCAATAATTAATTGTGATGCAATGGATTTTAATGAGGGAATGTAAATAGGAATGGATAGGAATTCAAAGGAATGATAAGAGTCATACAAGCTAAAATATCATGACATTCCATTATTTGACATTTCTACTGCAAGGGATTTTAACACAAACCATTATTTAATTTTTTTTATGCTCCTACATATTTTTTTCTCTAATTTACCTATTTCACCTATATAATTTTAATCTAATTAGGGTTTTAATAAAAAAGGGAGGTGATGAATAGTGAAAAGATGCCCCAAAAAAGGGCAAAAAGGATAGGGAAGAAAAACTAGAACAAATATTCCCCCAAGTAGGAACACTTATAAAATATAGCATGATAATTCAATCATAAGAATTCTTAATATGCATAATTTTCATTGGATTATATATTTTATAACCATGTTGATTAGAAAACCTATATGAACTAGACCCATAGTTATTATAACAATGAAGGTGCCCAACTGAATTGGTTCAAACTTACCTTTGTTTTCCAAATCAAAATTATTATTATTTTGATTTTATTTTAAAACCATATCACCAAGCTCAAAATATAGAGAGATAATTCACCTGTTATAACCCTGGCATAGCTAATTTTGATAAGATTTGAGATGATTAAGAGAAACTAGCTATTTCTCATATAGGATCTCTAGTTTTTCTAATTTAGCTACTCAATAGTCTTTTTCATCATGAATGTCCTATAATGAAGAGAGAAATTAGGAAAACTCAATATAAATAGGAATAATTACTTTAGAACCATAGACCAAGGAATATGGAGTTACACCCATAGGGGTGTGGACATTGTTATGCTATGCCACAAATCTAGGAATATTTTCAAATGCCAATCATAGCCATATTTATTGATAGTATTTTTTAGGATTTTGATAATTGTTCTATTGGATGTCTCTTCTTGGCCATTACCTTAGGGGCAATAAGGAGTATAAATTTGTGGTTGATATGAAACTTAGAATAAAGGGTTATGATGTCTTTATTTTTAAAGTACAATCCATTAACTAAGATGATAATGGAAGGAATACCATAATAGAAAACGGTCTGGTTCAAGATGAATTTACAAATTTGATTACTAGTAATATAATTGAGAGTGATTGCCTCTACCCATTTAGTGAAATATCTGGTAGTAGTAAGGATATACTTGTGGTCATCTGAATAATTATGATTAATATTTCCTATGAGATTAATACCTTATATCTAAAATATCTAATGAATTATAATTGATTGAAGGTCCACATGCATCTACTTTCATAGTAGGTCAATAATAACTAGTATAAAGGATATTTTTAGCTACGACCATACCACTATTATTTTCCCAACAAATCCCTTCATGAACTTACTTTAATGCTAAGTTAAATTCTACCAAATTCAAATAATGAAGAAGAGTTCCATCATAGCCTCTATGATAGAGTGTGTTTCCAAATATGGTATAACAAGTAGTTTGGATAAAGGATTTTGTTTGGTTACATGAGAGATCAGTAGGAGAAATTTGACCATGGAGATAGGAATAAATGTATGTGTACCAAGGGGAATTTAGACTATCAATAGAATATATTGTCTTAGAATTTGAATATTCATAAGATAAAACAAGAAGGTTTTCAATTAGAAACTAATACTCTTTGATAGATGGAGAAATTTCAATCATAGAACGAATGGTAGCCATAACATCAACATACTTTTTATTATCTCTATGAACCTATTCAAACTAAATGACATAAAATTTGATATTGGGTGCAACTACCATGTCATTGTAAGGCATAAGTTTTTCATTCTTAGTTTGATACTAATTAGTGTCTTGATTGATAATTAGCTTTAAATCACCATATACTTGTAAATGTTGAATATTCCACTAAACTACAAGATTAATCCCAACAAGAAAATATTCATATTCATATATATTATTTGTGCATGTAAATACAATTCAAAAAATCATTGGAATCCTTGTGGCATGATTAATAGTATTCATGCTCCTAAACGATGAGATGTGAAAGATACATAAAAATAAATCATCCATTATTTGTCTTCATCTAGAATCATAATGGAATCATTTGGAAAGTGTATTTAAATAGGATTATAATAAATAAGAGGTTATTTAGCAAGTTGATTAACTAATACTTGACCTTTCCTAGCCTTCTGATGTGTATATTCAATGTTAAAATCACTAAGCAACATTACCCATTTATCCATTTGACTAGTTAGCATTTGTTTTTACCAATAGATATTTTAAAGTATCTACTTTTATAATCAACATGGTTTTATTGTTTAACATATAATGTCTATGATTTCAAGAAGAGAAAACTAATACAAGACAAGCTTTTTCTATTTCATTATAGTTTTAATCATGAGTTAATAATGTACAATGTAGATAATAAACAACTTGTTACTTTATTTGATCATCATGTTGAGTGAGGAGTGACCCCAAAGCACTTGTATTCATAGAGATATACACTAATAAGGGTTTTATAGGCATTGGTGGAACAAGTACTGGAGGATTTATTAAGTATTGCTTGAGTTTCTCAAAATATTCTTGGCATTAAACATTCCATTGAAATGTAGTTCCATTTTTCAAAACATTTGTAAATAGATGATAGTGACCAATGAGTTAGGAAATGAAGCATCTAATAGCCTAGAACTTACCCAGTAGGCTATGAAGTTGTTTAAAATTAGTAAGAGGAGGCATCTCATATTAGCATCTTGAACTTTGGGTAGATCAACTTTTATGCACTTTGTAAGACATAATGAATCCTAATAATTTGCTAGATGTAACACCAAAAACACACTTCTTAAGGTTTAGAAAAACTTTATATTCATTAATCCTTTCAAATATTTTTCACAGTACTTCAGGATGTTCTTCTTAAGTTTTGGATTTTCCCAAAATGTCATCAACATAGTATTCAACAATGTCATGTATGGGATCATAAAAGATAATGATCATGTCTTGTTGATATGTATCTCTAGAATTTTTCAAGCCAAATATCATTACTTGATAGAAAAATTTTCCCCAAGGAGTTGTGAATGTTATTTTATCTTGATCTTTTGGATCAATTTTGATTTGATTATAGCCAGATAAGCCATCCATAAGAGATAACATCTTGTAACTTGTTGTAAAGTCCATAATAATATATATATTAGGAAATGGAAAATCATAATTGGGACAAGATTTGTTAAGATCTCTAAAATATATGCAGATGCAAATACTGACTAGCTTATTACTGATTAGAATAATGTTATAAATCTAATATGTATAGGGAATAGGTTTGATAAAAAAAATTGTAACTTTTTTAGCTAAAATTTGGTGAGGGAGATCTATGGATGCATATTCCTTAACCTCTAATTAATAGGCTTACAATTTGAGTGCATAAACAAATGATGGACTACCGAAGAAGGATCCAAACCAGGCATATCAAAATAGGCCCAAGAAAATATATCAATGAACTCCATTAGAATGCCAATAATTAATTCATGTTCCTCTAGAGTGAGATCCATGCCAAAATTGATTATATTAGGATTATCATACATGTCAATAATCACTTATGTAGTATCTTCCATAAGAAGAGTGTAACCATATTATATAATCATGGGAAATGAATACAACTGATCATCTATCTTTGAATGTGTAATCTCAAATTGATCCATTTATGAAGAATCAAAATCATTCATAGGAGGTAACAACCAATTAATTAATAAATGTGGATTCTCTAAGAAGATAGACTAAAAGTTTTCATGATCTTTAGGATTGATTTCATCTCTAAATGAAAATCATGGACTTAAGTAATTATGGCCTTCCTATTAAGGACAATAAACTTCCCCATCCAATGATGCTTGAAATAAGTTTTGACCAATGGACTTGTATTTTTATTTACTTTTTCCCTAATCCAAAATCATGTTAGAAACATTTTCACTTAAGGATCTTGATGTTTCATTTTTATTTTGACCAAGGAAGATCATTTTCTCCCCAAAATAGGTCTCAAGTTCTAAAATATATACAAATTTTTGCTTATGCGTACATATTAGTAAATCATATGAACTCTAAAATAGATTCTTCATTTGAGAACTTGTCGAGTGTAATATTGTAGTCTTGTTGATCCTAAACAATAAGGTTGGGATAATAGCGTGTAAATGGAAGGGTCAAAATGGAAAAAATAGTGAGAAGAGAATGTGAATCAAATATATTAGTGTTTTCAAGCTCATCACAGATGTTATATAGGACTCTATGTCACTCCAAAGAACATTGTCTATTAATGTAAATGTTGAATCACTTTCAAGATGTGTGGGGACAACCCTAGGTGATTTATATATGAGAACTTGTTTATTTAAAATATTTGCATGAATAATAGGATCTAATCTACCTTATATTTTTTATCTCAAACCTTTTCCTTTATAATCATAATGGTCCATACTTTTATTTGGAATAGGTTAATTTTTTTAATCTAAAAACAAGGAACAAAATCCTCATTATACAACCATGACTCATCTTCTTTCTTCAAATATTCTTAACTAAATGGTTTTCCTTGAATGAATAAAATAAAATCCTTTGAATAAGATTCCACCTTCTTATTTCACAATTCCATCTTGTGCATGCCATGGATTTGGGTGATCTTTGTATTTTGGCAACATGAAACACATTTTCAATAGTATAAGTTCTAAGGAGTTTATCATGACTATTAAAGTAAAAGGAATTTAGTGAGGGAAAGGGTGATTCTGAAGAGGAAACAAGGATACTTTAATCTATATTATTATACTTTAGTGGATCAGATATCACTTTCTTGTCCTTTTTATGGCATGGTCAGAACTAGGAAAATAATTATCTTTTTGATCCTCTACTTCCAAATGTTTGAAATATTGATACGGTTTCAAATCCCCATGAATAATTACCTCCATTCTATAATGAGTAAACTTGATACATTTATGGAGTGTAGAGGGACCTACATGCATCTCATGAACCCATAGACATATAAGAAGGATATTATATGGTATGTCCAAATCAATTACATTGCATAAGGTATTATGGATAACATGCCAAACATATATTGGGAAATAAATTATACCCAATAACTATCATTTAATATTATCATACCCCCTAATAGTAATGGTATCATTATTGAGATCTATCACATTATATCCTATACATTGGACTAACTTCAATGGAACAATATTAAGTCCATAACCATTGTTTATAAGTTCCTTATTGATTTTATGGATACTAAATATAACTTCAATATATAGGGAATTAGTGTGAGAATATCCAAGTGATGATATATTAATTTGATCAAATATTGAATGTTTGTTATGAGACAAGTGTCCAACACTTGAAATTTATCTAATGTAATATTTCTAGGCACTTAAGATTGGATCAGGAGTTCATATAAGATATCCTTGTGAATTTGATAATTACAAAAAAGATATAAAATGTAAATTTGTGATGGTATCTTATTCAATTGATCTATAAGATCATATTACTTCATAACATGAGGGGTATACTTGGGTTTGGATTTATCTAGAATAAATATTATAACAAGAAGGTGTATTAGGATCAATAGATGAAGATACAAACTTTTGAAGTTTTATTTTAGTAAATTTATTTATAACAACATAATATCTAATAGAAATAAAAACACTGG
The DNA here is from genome assembly GCA_037957365.1 of Torreya grandis. Classification (NCBI taxonomy): domain Eukaryota; kingdom Viridiplantae; phylum Streptophyta; class Pinopsida; order Cupressales; family Taxaceae; genus Torreya; species Torreya grandis. Next base: position 1,592,177 of record JARHVA010002137.1, on the reverse strand, counting down.
AAGTTGAAGAAAAATAAATAGGCCCTAGAATTATAACTCAAAAATGAAGATCATGCGAAGGAGAATTCTAAGAATAGACAAACTTGATCCCAAAATGGGAATTATTGTAATGGTCACATGGTTGATTTTGATCATGGATATGTTATTTTTCATGATATGTCCCACTACATTATAATCATATGGGGTAGTATGATAATCAACATTGTTAGTGAGGGAACCCTAGTTTTGATTATGATTATTATTCTATTCATGTTATTACTTCTCATTATTATTGGTATTATGTTGGGGAAAAGGGTTTATATATATACCCATATTTTGATTATAATTAGAGGATGATAAATTATTTAACTTAATTTCCCCTCTTTCTAGCATGTCTTGGATGAGATGTCAAATTTTTTCTCATTTATGAATTACACAATCTTTGACCTGATGATATAATATTTATTATTCATATACCACACTATTTTAGGATTAATTTTTTAAAATCATTTGGAATTTTTTCAACCAATCATATTCTCAACAAATAGCTTGTGAAATAAATTCTCGATGGGCTCTCCACAATTAGAAAATGGTCTTCTATTGAATTGATTCCTTGGAGGAGGTTATCTTTACAAAGTAAGTGGTTATGGATGAGAATACTTATGTACTAATGGTGATCTCACCATTTGGACATGTATTTTTGTTATAACTCCATTCCCAACCACATTCTTGTTGAAAATAAAGAGTTTTGCCTTATCTATCGTACTTGTTAGATTTGAATTTGATGTATGGTTCTGGTTTTAGTTTTGGTTCTAAGTTTGATGTTGGGATTGATTTGGTGAATATTTTTCTATCAATCCTTTATCAATGAGAGCCTTATCTATTTGAACACCTTTTGAAATTATTTAGACACTATAATCTAAGGTTAAAAGCTAGTTTTGAGTTCAAATTTATCATGATTATGTTTACTAACTCAATATCAAGAAGTGTATGTTTAAATATACTAGCCAAGGCTAACCATCTTTAGAGATAAACTACAAAACTTTCACCTCCATGTTTTTTATAGCACACAATTCAACCATGGTCAACTCATGATTGATGTTTATGAAAAGATATTAATAAAATTATCTTATAGATCATTAAAATTTGTGTCAAAACCTTTTGTGAGGTGTGTAAACCATTCTAAATTACGCCCAACCAAACTCTATGAAAATAAATTAAGTAGGAAATTAGTGTCATAGATTACCTCTTATCAGGAAATAAAACATAGGCTTAAGTGCTCTCTTGGGCCATATTTTATATTATACATGAAAAATTTGGGAATATAAAAATGAGTTAGAAAAGGTGTCTAGAAAATGATTGAATAAAATGGATATGAACATATGTGATCTAACTTGTATTTTTTACTTTGACTCTTAGCTTGTAATCATGATATTGTGTCCCTAACAACTTGTAACTCCTAGGAAAAGAAATTATTTTTTTAATTAGGTGGGGGATTGTATGACTAAGAATAAAATTGGATTAGTGGTAACTCATTGCATGAAATTATTATAAGTACTAGTTTTGTCCACAAAATTGAATTGGTTAGGGGGAATTTGGTATTAATTAGGATTTGAGTGGTTATGAGAACTTGGTATTGACTAGTTAGGATAAAATTGGTATTGATTTCAATTGGAATATGGAATTTAAATGTGTTATTACATAGAATTAAGTTTTTGTTTTAGACTAAGGAATTTTTATTGAGGGGAAGTAATTCATTATTGAGTAGAAACAACCTATCGTATAGAAGAAACTTAATGTTCTGTATTAGGTAAGCTTTGATGAGTATTGAAAGTAAATTTATAATTATTATGTTTAGTGGGATTGTAATTAAAATAATATTATGTGTATCGATGGGAACCTATTGGGAATGACTTAAAATTTATATTTGTTGAGGGAGGGTTTTCTCAAATAGAATTCAAATTGTGGTATTGGACTAACCTTGATGAGTATTATGGAATGTTTTTTGAGATTATCTACAACTAGTTGTAATTAATCTATAGGTATATATTGCTTTGGCATAATGGATGTCTCAAGATTAGTTAATGGATCCAAAAATAAATGTTTTACCTGATGTTCAAGTGGAGGATTACAAATTGGATTAATTAACTAGGCAAAAAGGTCATTGAATACTTTACTAGCATGATGTAATTGAGATAAAATTATAGGCAAAATTTGGGGTGAGGATACAAGTAAATCCTTCCCTTTACTATATATTTATGGAATTTTTTATATTTTAACAACTAAAGGACCATGAATATAGGAGGGTAAATCATCATTCCATTCTGTAATTTTGAGATTATTTTATGGTTATGATTTCTCAACCTAATGTAAAGTCTCTATGGGAAAATCAATTAAAACCTTAACACCCATCTCTAATAATTATAAAATAGCTTCATATTATTTTTCAAATAAATATTTCTAAAATTAAGTTTGAATTATACTATAGGTAAGTGTCACATCTTTATACTCAAGTTGGTAAACTTCTATGTCATGTGAATTCATAGAATCTTATCAATCATGAAGATAATCTAGTTGATATACAAATCAGTTTTTTTTATTTTGATTTCAATCATAATCATAAGAAATATTATAATCAATATTAATTCTATTGTAATGGGGCATATTGGACACTATTGTAAACCAAATAATTTGACCCAAACGTAAGTAATTAGACCTCAACTTAGAATAGACCTAGATGGAAATGGGAAAATATGATTTGTAGATGATAATATAAATATTTTGACTGGAATATGTTTTATTTAAAAATTATAAAATGATACTAATAATATAAATTTTGACTTGAACCAATTTTATTTTAAAGTGGTGTTGAACTAGGAACTTGGGAAAATGACTAGAATGGGTCCAAATTCACATGGACAACATAATGATATGATTTAACATAATAAAGGTATGAAATGCACATGTTTATTAATTTTAGAGGTAGAATATAGTAATTTTTAATTAGAACATGGATATATTAATACCTCTTTGTTTAGGTGTATGTATATTATGATAAAGTTGTAACAACATAGGTAATCAATCAATTAATCAATTTGGCATTCCTACTTTAGTGGCTGACACATTAATACTCCACATTCATCAAGTATTTTGATATAATTGCCTTGAGATTGGATTATAATTTTAATATTATTTAAACTAATTAATGTATTTATTGGTGTTGTTTTAATCCCAATATTCTTTCAAAAGATTTATACATAAAATATATCTTTTGGTGCAGTTACTTTTGTAACTTGGCACCGATGAATATTTTTTGGTTGAAAGGTCTTAAACTAAATTTTTAATGGTTTTTATATATGTTCTCAATATAACTTGAGGTATGTGGGAAAAAAATATCTATCAATAAGATGTCAAGATTTAATGAGCCATTCACCAAAGGGTCTGGTCCCTTTGTAACCACTTTAGTTGTAAGGGTTTTAGTGAAGTGATACCATAAAAATCAAACTTCAAGGGGTATTCCATCTAAGATATCACTATTATAGACTTAATTTGTATATTTTTAGATAATGGGGTTGGTATGAATGTTTCATAATGAGATAATAGTCACCATGCCCTAGTGACTCGCATGAAGGTAATGACACCCAAATTTTTTAGCCAAAATAAAAGTGAAAGGTGTTGACATTTTGATTCACAAGATTACACTAAGCGAAAGTGAAGATAATAATATTAAAATATGTCAAGATAAAAAAAAATGATTACCTCCATGTTTGTAAGCCACCCTACCAAAGGGGAGAGCATTATGTGTGAATGAATCACACAAGACACACAAGCTAACATGTAAACAAATAATTGAAGTAAAATGAATATATATGAATATGTTTTTAGAGAATAAAATCAAATAATGAATTATTTTAAATAAGCACTAAATTGAAATTATTTTAATTCATTTTAAAGCATTAAATAAATAAATGAATTAGTTTTTACACCATTAAATGAAATGTGAACACATAAATGTATGCTTGAATGGATCACCAAACTATCTTTGGAACCTAAAAGCAAACAATATAAGTAATTTTGTGGTGGGTAATTATCAAATGAAGTAAATTTATTTTATATTTTTTTTAAACTCTTGATTTTTTACACAAAGAGGTGAATTTACTATTTAGCAAGGTGAATTCACTATTTTCAAAAACTTGCATAGAATAAAATAAAACACAACTCAAAAAACATAGAAATAAAGTGAATTCACCAATTATCAAATAAATTTCAATGATTTTAAAACCTAAATATAATTTATAATAAAGAATAAATAATGTATAGAAGTAAATTCATCAATTAGCAATGTGATTCAATGAAATGTAAGTTAATTTCACTGAATATATAACTTGAAAATAATTCAAAACAAGGAAAAATAGAGAATAAAGTCATTTTCATCAATTTTCAAGGTGATTTCATCAAAATTTAAGTTAATTTCATTGAAATTATGAAAATTTCACTAATTGGTAGGAAAATATCTTGTGTTGTTACTGAAATCAATTTTATTGATTTATTAGTTGATTTCACCAATTCCTTATCAATTTCACCATTTTGTATATGATTTCACCAATTATGAAACCTATGCAAAAAAAATAAAGCACAAAGGTGAATTTAGTGATTACATAATGTTTTCATTGATTAACAGATAAATAGTAGCATTTTCACTATTTTTTGAATCAAATTCATCACTACATAGAGGCAAAGTAAAATGGGAAAAAATAACTTAAATGAGATAAAATAATTATATTTTTGACAAAGAAATATTTTTAAAGAGGCTTAAAATAAAGGTATGGGTTACCATCCCATTGGGCATGCCATATATGTCATTAGAATCTAGGTATTATTAGTTCTACTTATTCAATAATTGTAAATTATCAGATGGAATATCCATAACTAATAATCTACATCTAAAACCTCATGAGAAAATATAGATTAAGATAAAAATTCTAAGATTTAACCAATATGATGTAAACCTTCATTTTAAATATCATCTCACACATGATTTGGCTTGGATGTATCTTCAAGTAGTATTTTTCAACGTGAATGTCCCAAAATAGATCATCTCTTCTTGAATATTTTGATAATTTGAGCTGATAAACATGACCTTTGATGAATAAGTGAGCATGATAAAATAGTATGACTTCACTATAAATATTGAGCATGTTGAATAAAAAAGATAAGAGGTCTATTTATAATAAATTAGGATCAATGAGGACCCTTCACCTTGATTCCAATATGAATTGTTTTAAATGAGTCCTCAATAATGCACATGGATCAATACATGGATTGCTAATGTGCATCCTTCATTTTGCTCAAGGTGAAGGGTAGAGGATATCTCTTGAAAATTTTGAAGAATTATTAATATGAGCCCTTTATCTTATTTCCAATATGAAGGGTGGAGGATTCTCCTCATAATATCTTTATGAGATTCATTATGGTCCCTTCATCTTGTTTCTAATATTAAGGGTGGAAAATCATTCCCAATAAAGCACATAAATAACCAATGTGGATATTTCACCTTGTTTCTAAGATGAAGGGTTGATAATTCTCCTAAAATATCTCACAATATTCATTGTGTACCCTTCATCTTATCTCCAATATAAATATGGAAAATAATCTTGCATATTAACTCATTTATTAAATTATTTGTCTCACAAAATAATATTCCATATGATCTCAAGATTATTTCTTGAATGAAGATGCCTTTGGGAAAGGAAAAGAGGAATTAAAAATTGAACATAGATTATAATTCCTTTTACTTATAATTATAATCAGATAAATGATTTAGGGAAGGAAAATTTATTGTATTAATTGACAATGAAGGGGAATAAGTAAATTGATCATATTAAAACAATTGATTAGATAAAGTGACTATAATGATAATTAAATAGATACAATACAATTAATTATCCCACCAAGATATGCCCTAAGGTGAATTTAAACTCATATGTTAGATGATTAAATGAATTTGGACTAGTTTGTGTGCAACTATGGGAAGTCACTCCATTTTGCAATTTTGACAAAAAAGTGATAAAATGGTGTCTAAATTTTACCTTATTTTATAAGGTGTTGCAATATTTAGATGAAGCAATGACTTTTCAAATAAGAAAAAAACATTAAAATGATCATAAAATAAAATTAATGGATGTTAGATTTGAAAAAATTACTAAATGTACTAGAAAATGAGTTTAAATATGTATTAATGTAGTGATTGATAATATTTATGTATCATTAAAATCTATCTCTTATTATTTTTACTTATTCAATAATTTCAAATGATCAAATGAAGTTTTATAATGAATAATCTACATCTAAGACCTTGTGAGCATATAAAGATTAACATAGCAATGATAAGGTTAAATCAATATGATGAAAACCTTCATTAGGAACCTAATATTTCATAAGATTTAGCTTAGATTTATCTTTAATTATTCATTTTTAATGTTAATGTCCCAAAATAGATCATCGTTTCTTGAATATTTTGAGAATTTGAGTTGATAATCATGACCTTCAATGAAAAAATTAGCATGATAAAATGGCAGGGCTTTACTATAAATCTTGAAAATGTCAAATAATAAAGAGAAGGTATCTATTTGTAATAAATTAGGTTTAATGAGGACCTTTAATATTTATTTCAATATTAATGGTTGCAAATTAATCCTCAATGATGCACATGGATCATCACATGGATTGCTAATGTGAGCCCTTCATCTTACTCAAGATGAAGGGTGGAGGATGGATATTTGAAATATCAAAGAAGGATTAATATGATCCCTTCATCTTGTTTCAAAGATGAAGGGTGGAGGATTATCTTCATAATATCTTTGTGAGTCATTTTTATCCCTTTATCTTGTTTTCAAGATGAAGGGTGGAGAATCATTCCCAAGAAATCACATGGATAACCAATGTAGACCCTTCATCTTATTTTTGAGAAGAAGAGTTTAAAATTATCCCACCTAGAGATGCTCTAAGCTGAATTCAAACTCATATGTTAGATGAATAGATGAATTCAAACTAGTTTATGTGTAATTATGAGAAGTTGTTACATTTTACAATTTTTACATGAAAGTGATAAAAAAGGAGTGTCTACACTTAGATCAGGGATACTACGGCTATGTGGGATATTAATTAAGAAGAATATATGCTTTACTCTTAATGTTTGGCTAGATGTTCTAATGTTTTTACTTGATATAAGCCTCCAGTGATCAAATGGTTATATAATGTGGCTTTATAGTGGTATCTTTGGGAATTACTTGAATGGGGATTATTAAACATGTATGACAACTCATTTATGAACTTGAATTTGAGAAAATAGTTATCATTTTGTAGGAGGATGTGGATGATGGATTCAAATGCTACCAGCGGCTTAAAGGAGGGCCTTGTCTAGAGATTAGATACAACCAAACTTAAGGTGTGGATCAATATAAAAGTGAGTTTATGTTTCTTATAATGGTGAATAGGGGTATTCAAAATTATAAATTTCTTAATGTATGGATCATTTGCAAAGAGATAGAGGAATAATAGCTTATAACTATGGAATTGGGCATGATATCATCCATAGAGATAAATGAACATCAAATTAGAGTCATCTAATTGGGAATCAACTAAGTAGAGGATGGTCATAATTGCATTATTTTAGTAATAAATGGTAACCTTAGTGACCACATTTATATAGGATCATATTTTTAATGATTTTAATAAATATATTTACAAAATGTGTGGGAGAACTATTATTCAACATCCTAAGTGAAAAAATTAATTATTATAACAAGGGAGATAAGGTCATGATAGAGGACAAGGATGCAGTGTGACCTTATTTAACCTAACATAGACTTGTATCAATTTGATAAAGAATAATAAAAAAGGTATAACAAAAGTATACGAGTTGAATAGGGATGAATGTGTTATAAATAGGGATGTTTGTATAATGTTTTTATTGTTTACAATACGCTGAGGGCTCTCTCATATATTATGAGTTAGTAAAATGGAAAATATACCAAGCAAAGTAAATATGTGAAGAATAAACATTCTCAAGAACTTAATGATTATATTTGTGTTTACATTTTCCCTTGTTATTCTAGTGATGAAATAAATTGAAATTACTCAAGTGAGGTAGATGAGAACTTAAGTGTGTATACACAATTTGTCCTTTGATCATGCCAGATGAATTAATAAAAAAAACTACAACAATGCCTTTGATAGTAGTTATTATCCATGTTTTAAAGTTCAAAATGTGAAAGGTTAAAATTTGAATTTTGAAAATAGAGCAAGGAAAGTATACACCCAAAAGATTATGTAATCTAATTTCTATGTAACCTTAAAGTGGAGAAGTATTTTACCACTTATAAGGTATTTAGAGAAATGTTGAACCTGTGGTGAATTGAAAGTGATCAAGTCTCAACTTGAAAACTATTGAATTCTCTTGAGTTGGAAATATTGTATGCTCTAACTTTCATTCAACTATGTAGAGTAATCTATAAAATATTTGAAGGGGTGAGCCACCAAATGTAGTTTTCTACATATAAAAAAGTGAAATTATAGACATTGAGTGTCACTAGACTCTAATTTTTCCCACTTTTAACATGAAGATGAACCACACCACTATAGATGGATATAAACTCTATTTAAGACTTTTTAACTTTGAAAATTTTGAACTTGATTTTTTTTAAATTTCTATATAGTAACTTGAACATGAATTAGCATTATGCCCCCTCTCCTCTACTAAATTGATATTTAATTCTATTTAAAAATTTATAACTATTGAAATATATAAATTTTTTTAAACTTTCCACTTGTAACTATAGGAATGAGCTCACATGCATTGCACATGCCCCCAAAATCTAGAAATTTTGAATCATGTTGTGATTTTTAAATTGTATAAAGCCATAAATCTAAAATTTTCTCATGGGAAATTGACTTATTAAGATAAACCCATTGTGATTATCCCTTTTGATATGAGGGGTGTAGTATGAAAGTCACTTATATTTAAATAAGAATTATGTAATATGTAAAATATGTAATCATGTAGTAGTGTTTAAATTTTTGTATTGCATCATAATAATTTAATATAAATTTAATTTGTATGTGTTAGATAAATATATCATTGATGTAAATAAGCATAATGTGTATGATATATATCATGGCACCAAATTAAGAGTATAACATATAATTAATTCATGGTATGAATCATGACACCATAATAACAAGCAATGATCATATAATGAATGTCACATAATTTTCATATAATATCATACATAAGGCCTTAAGGCCAAATACAAGGGACATGTGAATGTCACATACACATATAAATCTAAAGGGCACACACAAGTGTCATAATGATGGCATCCAAGCAATAATTTACACATACAAGGACATAGGCCACACAATAAGCAAGCAGGTTTAACTTATTTTACAATTAAATAAGAAATAAGTATAAAATAAGATAAACTAGTTTACATCCATGACATGGATGCATGCCATTGTCAGCAAATATCATTTTAATGTGACATGGGTATTGTATGACTAAGTAGAAAAACATTTATATGATATGTAGCTTAACATTATAGAAGGTTTTGGATATATACAATTTTTTTGAATTATTCATGGAGAATTATGATATGCACCCAACCTAGCAAGGTTGTTGGGTAAGGAGGGAAACCTAACGTCAAAACCATATAAAATTATGTCCTATATCACATTCAATCACCTTGTAAAAATTAATGTGTTTTGAATAAAATCAAAATATTATATCAATATAACATAGAATAAATAACATATGGAAATAAGTAAGCCAACAAAAATTAAAAATACTTTTTAGGTTTTGATTTTGAATTTTTGAAAATATTTTGATGTTTTTTAATATTTGAATTATTTGCATGTTTTGAATTTTTTCCATATTTGAATTTTGTTTTTTTGAAACATTGGAATTTAAAATTGCTTAAGAAGTAAGTATGTGAAAATAAAGTAAGTGTAAGGTATTTGAACATTCTTAAACAATGTGCTAAATCATGTTATGATAAGAAGTAAGGCAAGCCATGTGCACCTAATGTATGTGTAAATTAATCATAGAATTATAGCTCAAATGATTAATATATATATAATAATGTATATAATCCTCATGGAAAGAGAGATATGTGATTATGTAATCATAATGAAATATAACTATTGTGAGGATACAATAGTAAAAATAATGCACATTGAAAGTATTTGTAAGGTATTACTTTGGGTTGTTCGAATTGGTTTTAAAATTAAGAGGTAGAGTGCCTAAATTGAAACATAAAACCAAGTTATAGAATAATTCTTGAATAAAGTATAGAATAATTAACAAAGAAATAAAATCAAATAAGCTATGCATAAATGACATTTTAAGTAGCTAACTAATTATATCAATTATGGGCATGTATACATAATCCATGGCATGATATGAAGGAATGGCTTCATATGAAGGAGTTAAAACTATATATGCATATGGATCTAAATAAGTATATTTTAATTCAATTTAACCATCTAAACTACAACTCATATACCCATGTGAACTTATATTTACATGGGTAGTATGAGAGGATGAAACAACCTATACTTGTGGTGAATTTCTTTGAATAACCTATTTTACCTTAGGAGATGAATACCTCATTTTATGTGCCACTTTATCCTTATGATAGTGTACCATTATATTTTTAACTAATTTAATATGCTCATGTGAAATTGTATCATGTTTATAGGAAGATGGTGAAACAAATTCCATAATATGATCATGTTTATAAGTAAATGGATAAATTGATGTTGTAATATGCTTATTCTCATAAATGGATGGATAAACTAATTCTATAATATTCTCATGCTCAATAATAGAGGAATAAACTATATTTTTCTTTGTAATATGTAAATCATTCTCCTGAATAATTTTTTAAGCTATTTCATTACCATGTTGCTCAATGATTGTGCCAGGAAGTTGTTCTACAGTAGAAGTAAACATGGTTTGTGCCAAAGGATATTCATATCAGATTCCTAAAATTTTGACCACTTAATTATCATAAATATATTTGAGACATTTATGCACTATAGAATGTATTTATCTAATATTTGTATCCAAGGGCATCCTATTGTTTCCTAACACACACACCCCATTTTCAAAAATTTATGAAAATAAGGACCCATTGTTGAAAACCCCATAGCTATGGAACTGTGAACCTAAAGATATATGATTACAGTATCACCCTTTTATCATAAGGGTTATTTTTAAAGAATACATTATTTCCCAAGTAAAATTAATAATATTATAAGCTTAAACTATTATTTTAAGTCATGTCAAACTTTGGATTGTCCATCACTTTTTACTTTAATATGATTTATAGATTAATGGACCTGATAATTTTTCTTATCATAATATGTACATGTTTATCATAGGTTTTATATATAAATACCATTTATTCAATCCAAATCAGGCCCATAATAAGGATTTCATGTATTTTTGACATGTGTCACTCTTGTGTCATTCAAAATTTTGGACATCTACAAAAAAATTAGTCTTTTGAGTCTTTCAAGTCTCTTGAGCTCCACAAATAGGCCATGTGTCATATCCATGATAAAATCTAATTATGGTGAATTCACTTATTCATCAAAAACTTAATATTTTTATGTTTATTGAGCCTCCATTCTTTTTATATTTTGAGTCTTTGAGCTTCTAAAATCACTCCATGTGTCTCGATCACGTTAACTCACTACTACGAGAGGGTTTAATGATTCTTCATTATAAAATATAACATATAGATCTTTCTATCTTCAAATTCCATGACATAAAAATAAGGTAAGACTTTAATCCCATCTCCATTTTCATTTATAAGATCAATAAAGTATATGGATATAGTGTTTGAAATGAGTTCTTTGAATTTCAAGTTCCCTCACTACTCGACACTGTAGGAGGAGGTTGAGTCAATTTAGGCCTACTATAAAGAGGATGAAATCTACCCAAAAACCAAAAAATACATATATGACTTTATCCCCATTAACTAATAGTCCCTCCACCAGTTTGTTGCCAAACTAGAGGTAATGCCATGCATTGACCTCCTAAATATTTTGTTCAATAATGAAACCACAATGGGTGATATTGTATATGTGAGGAAGGTTAAAAATACCTATACCTACATCTTAGGGAGGTAATTCTAATGGTACCTTAGGCTCCTTATCCCAAACAATGAATACAATATGTCTCAGTGAATGTGTGGATTAACCATAATATTGTGGAAGGGAAATTGAAGAGGTGGTTGGCAAAGGGCCAATGGTTGAATCCAAAGGGGAAATTTCCACCAACTATATTATCAAGTTTAGAATTATATTTTCCATTGTAATGGGATTACTAAATAAATTATATGGATTCCTAAACATTGCATACATCCAGGTCAAATGGGTATGCCTACTGGACATTCTATTAACCATTTACAAATTGGTATCCCTTTGAGGAGATTATAAGCACAAGATTAAAATCCCAAATTATTTACTCTAGTAGGAGACCTAAATATGGGAATTTTTACTAATGTATTGTATACTAGATAGAATCATGGTAACTATGTATAAGCCCTAAGGTCAATAATGTCATCCATCCATAGAGTATCTATGGAACAAGGTGAGAGGACTTCTCATTATGTTTATTCAGAGGTATAAAAATGAAATTAAGAGAATAAGTAATGAAGTATAACATCACCTATAATAGAATATGTAGGGAACATTAATGCCTAGATTATTTGAAAACTTAACAAGAATGCTCACCAAGATGGGTGATTACTGACTCTACATGGATGTGATTATCATTTGAGTAGAGGGTACAAAGATACCCCTTTGTTGTTACCTCACCATTTTTCTAATCATATTTTAGAACAAGAGATAGCTTATCAATATTTTAATAGTATTGATGAATAAGTAGACTATAAATACTTGGCCTATTACTTCAAGATACCCTATAACATTGGGCATCATCAGTATGTAACTAGGTAAAATTTTATAGCCATTGGTAAGCTCGAGATAAGATATAATTTATAGTTGGCACCATTTATGGATTGGGATCATAGAAAAAGAATAAGGAGCTATTCAAAAACAATCTAAGAGAAAAATAAGGTTCATGTTTCTTATGGTCATCAAACCTATGACCATGACCATTTTTTTATTGAATGCCTCTAATGACTTCCATGTATAGATCAAAATGAAAGATAATAAGTTATCAATGATACCAGCACAGGATATTCAATACAATATTTATGCCACAAAAGAGGGAACCCAAAATACATGGAGCCAATAATGACCCCATATCCACCTAAATGATCTTAGCAACTAGACCATCTTTTATCTCTAGGACCTCAAGCCATATAAGAAGAGGAAGATCAACTTGAAATTTATATGGAGTTAAATCCCCAACTAAGAAAGGAAATTTTGAGAGGACTTTTTGGTCCTTATATTCCTTCCACATCCTCATGTGATAAAGTTATGAGAACATATAAAACCATGGAAAATATAGTAGCTACCCTGTCCATCTAAAAAAGGGAAGTTTTGTGATGAATCCTTTACCTCCACTTACCATGGTTATAAAAGTAATTTTACTTTATTTATTAAAGTCTTCTTTTACTTCAATTCTAACTCCCTTAGGCTCTCCTAAATCACCTAGGTCTCCTCAAGGAACCCATGGACTTTCCACACCCTCTACTTCATCACCTACTTATCCACCTCCTATAATAATTATTACCACAACCCATTAAATATCTCATACACCCTCTACTCTACCTATCTTCACCTACCATAAGAAGCCTAAGGATTTCCATAATCCTTCCCAAGGCTTAAAGTTGTAAGAGAGGCCAGCTCTTGGCCTCTCTATTATTGAAGAAGTAACTGAGGAATAATAATAAGAGATAAATGATATAATAGATATATAAGAAGAGGAATAACTAGATAAATTATTACCTTTAGTTGACTACACATCAAAAGAAGACCTAGATATAAGAAAAGCCTAGACACATGATGAAGAATTAGAGCATGAGAAAGAAAAAGGTTTGAGTTGGGGAACATCATAATAAGGATGAAATTTTATTGATATTACCTAAGAATAAACACAATATCTCTGAGGTAGTTTCTTATATTATTTCTTCTATATCTACTATACAAATTCCAATTGTAAGTTTACCCCCAATAATGCCTTATATTATATCTTCTACTTCTTAAGTTACTAGTACATATTCTGACATTATTTTAATAAGGGTTCCAAAAATGGCTCATTTTGATAATTAGGTTATTGTGTACATTTTTAATAAACCACCAGCCCATAGAATAAAGTTAACTTAGCATGAGCTTCCCTTGCCCTAGTCATATAATATTCCAAAATTAACTATGACTATGGAGATAACATCTAGGTTTTCTTGGTTAAGGTTACATTAATAAAGGAAACCTCTCTTTTTTAGGTAGTGGGAACAAATCTTCCACAAGTTCCCATACAAATAAGTGCCTAAATTCCATCAATATCTCTCCCAATAAACACTTCCCTTCCTATGATCTCTTAGCCCTCTGCATCCTTAGAACTTACCCAAGGATAAGGTATAGGTAATTGATAATTCCCCAATGGGTAAAGAAGATGTAGAATCTATAGTGTCAAAGGTATAATCTATTTGTGGCTAATCTCCCCATAGTTTCTACAAGTTTGACAAAGAGAGTGGGAATATAAAAAGAGTGAAGAAGAGGAAAATAATAAATATAAGAAAAAAGGTAGATATAGATCTTGAGTAGAGGGATGATGTGTTACAATTGGCCAAAAGACACAAGAGGAACTCAAATGACCCTATAGATTACATCAAGGAATTTAATACTTTTATTTATTATACTAGGTTAGCACTGAAGTAAATCCACCAAATCACTAAGGAGGCCTTAAATATATATAAATATATGAACATTATATAGGCTCCTTAAGAAGTAATAACTAAGGTACAAAGTGTAGCTTCAAAGATATATGACATATTTCTTAACATTACAATATCTAGGGTAGCTAGTTAGGCCCATATATTAAACATAGTGACACTATGAAATAATATTAAGGATAAGTAATGAAGGTTGAACTTCTTAGTCTAGTGTTTTGGAATAAGTTAATTTTATAAGCTAAACATGGTGACCAATATGGGTGCTTCTTGGTGCCTTAACTATATGATTTATAAAAGGGATGCCTCCTTAAATTGGCATAGATTAGTGAATAAGTTATTATATACTTTTATAAGTCATGAGGCTAAAGCATTGTAAATTCTGGTTGATATGTAGGTAAATAAGGTGATCATGTAGGTAGGGGAACTAGTGAACCAACCCAATTTTGACAACATACTTCACTTAGATACAAAAGAGTTCAAACAAGAAGTGGAAGGTGTATTATATAATACCAATAAAGAGGTAATATATTTGGTAAGTTTTGCTAAATATAAGGTCACAAGAGATGAAGCTTTAGTAGATGAGTTTAAAATCTCAAGGGTAGAACAAGATAGATTAATGGAAGAGGTGATTAATATTTTTAAGACCTCATGTTTAAATTTTGAGGCCATGGATAAAGATTTTGATAATTCATATGCATTAGGTGAATCATTGAAGGTGAAGGAGGCAACTTCCAAATCCATAATGCATGTAATTAGTAGTTATTGCCCCCAAATTTAATAGATCCCTTGGTTTACACCATAGATGCAACTATAGTATCATAATCAACTAATTAAAGTAGTATGGTGTTAGTATTATAATTTTGTAATAGTTATGTATTTACATGATTTTTATCAATGTGGGACTTTAGTTCCCAATGTATTATTGTACATGCATAGTTTATTTTTGGATGGAAAATTTATTTCTTAATCATTACCATCGTAACATGAATTCTTGCATGAATTTTGAACTTGAGGTTTTATTTTTTACACTTATAAAATTAGGTGAATCTTGAAGAGATGAGGCTTTCCCCATAACAAGGTTATATATACATGTAACCTCTTGATCACAAAGGGAGGAGAATTTTTTCTATTAAGATTAATATGAAATTAAAAAAAGTTTTACTTGAGTTGGTATTGATTTGTAACACTTTATTCATCTCCAATTATGTGGATTGTTTAGAAATTCAATAATTATAGTATACTAGTTATTAAAATTTTGTATAAGGTATCTATTTTAAATATAGTCTTTCATTTTTAGCAATATCTAATTTGAGAATATTTTGGATGCTTATCATAATCCTCTTGTATATGTGCAATATCAATATATCAATTAGGCAACCTTTGATTTATGTATGTTTGATTACAGTGTGTTTTTGTTCCCTTTGACTCTTCAACTCTATTTGATTATTTTGTGTGATATAATAGCTTTCAACAAGTATTAGTCTAGATACCATGTCCTACTTAATCTCAAATATTAGTATTAAAAGGATTTATCCTTGGATTTTCCACATACCTTCATTATTTTATATAGTTTTCCCTATTTTTTGTTGTTTATTTTATAGTCTTACCCACATTAGTTATAAATAATCATCCTTCCACCCACTCTAATTAGTTATAATTTCACCCATATTCATCTCATCTATGGTAAATAGTTTATGTTTCTCAACCAATATTCAACCAATATGTTGTTATAAAACCAAATGTCCTTCCACTCATGCCTTAGAGTGATTCTATTCACTGATCTTAAAATGTTAGAGGAAAACTTGTAAGGAAATATGGGGTGTGTATAAAACCCATGTCAATAGAAGCTTTCAAAATAGCACTAGGAGGGATTCATATCAGCTTCCACCTCTATCCTAAGGATTAAAATCTATTGAGTTACACTAGATGAACATAGATGATTAACATGGTTGACTTCAAAGAGTAACATATTACAACCACCTTTAAATATCCATAGAAAGGTTAGGTATAATAAAGATGTTTTTAGGGGATCCAAGGTAGATTCATCATCTTCAAGAAGACATATTCATATTCTAGTAGTTTTAATGGAATTTACCTAGAACCTACCTCTTAATCATCCACTTCATTCTAATCCCCTATCATAAGCCCTAGCTTGGTTGACTAGATAAGCTATCAATGTAGTAGGAGTGGTGTATGTTTTACTTAGAAATTTAGAGAGTTATCTCCCCTCTTTCTCTCCCTTAGGAGGAAGGATGATATAATAACATATAAAGGCCTTCAAATATACCTTAGGGATATTTAATGTAATTCATGAAGACATAGATTTTAGATTTTGATTTTTCCCTTTCACTTTGCAAGAACTAGCCTATGACTAGTTTCTAAATATTCCTGAATGATCAATCTTAACCTGGATAAAATGTCAAGATACCTTCTTAGCACAATTTGGTCAAGTTACTAGTATAAGTGTTATCTATGAACACTTTTTTAGCATGATAATAGATCTCAACAAGTCAAAATTAGATTTCAATTCTGAATTTTAAAATATGTATAGAATATTAGAGTCTACCTATCAACCTAACAAACCATTGGCCCTATAAATGTATAAAAATATCTTAGATTCCATGACTGTTATGTTTTTATGTAGGGTTGCTAGTATTGATACCTTACCTATGGATTACATGGAGGATATTAATGTAGACAAATTATTGTACCCAAATTTTTAATCATTACCTCCCCTTATTTTTGGACCTCTCTACCCAACTTTTTATCCAATCCATAATGTAACCCAGAACTAGGTAGTATAAAACTAGACCTTGATCTATAATCAACTACCATTAACCCATGTTAACTAGAATTAGCATATTAATTTATTAAATAATTTTAATTCTAACCATTAGGTCCAGAGTCAACCTTATATACTATTTCATAATAACTCCACATAAGACAGTTATCCCAACTCAAATAGGATTGATATGGAAGCCATCCAGAGAATGCTATAGAAACTGAGTAATGATGTCACTTTCCAATTTTCCTCTATACTTACTAATTTGTTTATTATTGATTCTATGTTTAGTGATTGTTTTAATTGGTGTGTTAAGTAATTTTAATTAGTAGTATGTTTATTATGTATAGTGTTTATTACTTGTGATCATGATAGTTAACTGGTAGTTGGATGTTTGTATTTGGTAATGATACATTTTGATCAGGATTATATATTATATTTTACTATAGTAGTTTATTATGATTATTACATGATATGGTTTAACTATTGTTCATTTATACTAAATTTTATGTGGGATGGATTCCACCCTCCTGATGATGACCAAGGGATAGTATCCTCAGAGAGGATGGTGTAGATGGAGACAAGTGGGGGATGAGAGAATGAGATGAGAACCCTACACACACCATGTAGATTAGATGTTTTTTTGTTATACATTAATTGGTAGACATTTATTGGCCTCAACATGCATTAATTTTATAATGGACGTTATGAATTTTTCTATGCTTGATTATTGTGTTTGCATACTACTTATACTTATGTTGGAATATTTGGAATGTTCTTGAATAATTAAACATTTAGCTTGGTTTCACTCTATTCATATAATTATCATAACTTGTGTTTTAATGTCCTTTCATGATATTATTGTTATGAAATTTCTTATTCCATTATCGTATCAATGATTGTATATATTACTAGTAGTATCAAGTTTGAACACCATAATAGAATGTTATGCAAGGTAATTAAAATGTTTTTTGATAAAGCAAATTTCATATTATAAGGTTTAGAAGACATGTTTGATTTAGTTTAAGTCATTGTTATAATTGAAAGGGATTGAATTAATTTGTTGATTTGATGGATCTAACCTTAGGATAGATGTGATTAATTAAAAATCATAGTTATATTGGAAAGGATTTGATTGTTGTGTTGGTTGATGATTATACTTAGACCAAGTTTGTTTTAGTGAAGGTTTTGCGTATTTAATCATGGAATATTGCATGTGGTTTGGTCGAAGCATGGGTTGAAATTTTGATTTAAGGCATGATTAAAAGGAAATATTCAAATGTATTTAAACCATATTATTTTACATGGAAATTATTTGGAATGATTAGTTAGTAAAATACCATCATGCAGATTTTAATGAAATCAGTTCATTTGGAATATTCAAGAATATAGTGTTTCTTAAGTGGCTTGTCTAGACTCTTTGAGTCATTAGGGGAATCACATTGACCTTGTTGGTTACATGGAATGTTCTTTATGGTTTTCATCTAGTTAACTCAACTATGGATATTTTTGAGGAAATGATTATGTCAAAATTTTGGCATGTTATTTGGAAAATTATGGAGATAAATGAAAGCTGAAAGTTATGGAGAAGATGATGGTGAAAAAATAGAAAAAAAAAGAGGGGTGGGTCAAAGAGAGAAATAGGCAAAGAATATATCTTGGATTTTCTCTATTTAGAACTATGTTTTTGAGGTAATGTTTGTTGTAAAATATTTCTATTTTTAATTATTAAACCATTATGTGAAAGCAATGTAGTCACCATTGGTTGCTTTTATTAGGTTTTTTAGGTTCTATTAATACTGGTTTTAAAAAATATAAATGTAGGGTTATACATGGTCAACCTTGATGAAGGGCACATACCATCTAGAGGTTATAACATGTATAAAACCTTACATTTGAATCCAACTATGTGTGCATTTTGCTATGTTAATAAAGATGAAAAGAAAACCTAGAAATTAAACTAGGGTTTTCAAGAGATCTAAATGATATTATGTGTGATAGTATTTATATCTAGAAAATATTATAGGGGTTTCAACCCTATAGTTATTTCAATTTATTTTGAAATAGACCTAAATGTTCAAATAACTACATTCATTAGTTTTAAAACTATTGTTATCATGGTTTTGGTTATAACCCTTCAACAGGGTCATCTTTACCAAACTATGCATAAAATTAAAATGTTGTATTATTTTGGTTTGAGTTGTTTGTGTTTGCTTAAAATGGATTTAGGTTTTAATTTTTTTAAAGTAAAGAAATAAAGTAACTAGGGTCATTCATAAATGACCTTGGGGATGGGCTCAACCCATCCACATGATCGAATACAAATGAATTCTAAATCCCTATTTCCTTTTTTTTAACTAGTTATGCAAATTTGGTAGTTGAGTATATACATTTGAAGGTATATTTTCATTTGATGGATTTAATTTTGTATAAGGTTTCTTTACTTAAGTTGACTCAACATAAAATATAGAAAATTTAGGTAGGAATAAATATATTGAGTATTGTTTTTGATATTCATTTAATATTTGAATAAATATTGTTTCGATTTATAGTTATTAGGAATATTTAAACTGAATATATGCTTTATTATACTTTATTACCCAGTCATTGAACTATAGATGTAGAGGTGCTTTGAAAAAAGTTGAAATGAACATTTATTTTAATGGTTTGAATATATTTAAAAGGTTTAATTGAATGTGTTTGGCTAAATTAAATGTAGCTTGAGTAATTAAGTGTTTCAAATAGTTAGAGGATCCACTAGTAACTGATAGTTGATCTTGTAACTATTTGACACATAAAGTCCTTTTGAGATTTAATTTTTGAATTGAGAATTAATATCAACCCAATTAATTTTGGTTTTTATTAGATATCAACTTGAATGAAATATATTAAAAATATAGTGAGTTTAAGTTATTTATCACACACACACACGCACGCACGCACGCACACACACACACGCACGCACACACGCACACACATGCACACGCGCACACACACACACACACACACACACACACACACACACACACACACACACACACACACACACACACACACACACACACACACACACACACACACACACACACACACACACACGCACGCACACACGCACACACGTGCACACGCACACACACACACACACACACACACACACACACACACACACACACACACACACACACACACACACACACACACACACACACACACACACACACACACACACACACACACACACACACACACACACACACACACACACACACACACACACACATCCAGTCAACTCTTGTATGTAATTAAAGTGTCTTTTCATTGTCAAATGCATTATCTAGTATGATATATATATAGTATCATGTTACAAATGAACTTATCTAAAATTAAAACTTGGGTTTTATTCTCTTAATTTAAACATGAGACATAATTGGAATCAAAACATTGTTGGCATTTTTGAAATTAAAATATGATTAATTATTATTAAATTTTTTTGCGTTTTTTATAAAGTAATTTCTAAGGGTTTATATGACTGTCATGGGGATAAAAGATTTTATACATACATACATATATATATATATATATATATATATATATATATATATATATATATATATATATATATATATATATATATATATGAGATTAGCATATTATGAAAATTTGAACTTATATGAAAGTTTGGTTGTAACTAAATGATCATTAAAGTTTGATTATGTTTATTACTATTATTTTTATGTTAAAATTGAATTAGATGTTTGATTAGATATAGTTAATTAAATACATATTAGTTGATTGTGGTATTTAGATGTTCATAATGAAGTATTAGAAAGATTATGATGTTTTTGTATTAGTACATACTATAACATTCATTGTGTAAATCTTTATATGCTTGAAATCTATGGATTTTGGAATTATTATGTTTATTTATTATTATTGACATTAAATAAGTAGGAGTAATGGAATTCACATACTTAGTTAGTACCATCAATAAGTGGATTGGGGTTATTCAAATGAGTTGTGTGTGTGAATTTGATGGATTTAAGATCTATAAAACCATATTAAAACTTTGGCCAAGTTAATGTTGATAGGTACAGGAGGAAATGAACATAGATTTAAATCATGCATAGTAAAATGAATCTTGAATACATAGATTAATTTTAAACATAACATTATATTCTACTATTCTCATTAATCTGAATAATTAAATCATTTGTGAATACAACACAAATATATAAGAAGGATTATCCTACAGATAGGGAGATTCCTATCTCCCTAAATATCTCATCTACCTCCCATATTAAATTCAAACCTATTTATGTGAATTTGGTTTAACAATAAAATATCATGCAAATAATAATATACTAAATAACTCATAATATGAGTTGTTATCATATGAATATTTATATTATCCTCAATAATATAAATTATACACATAATTAATAATGTTTCACATACCATACCTCAACATTCACCCCATTGTGAACATTATTAATCATATCTACACCCCCTTAATGTGAGCATGGAGATAATATACATCTTTAAGAATTGGCATGAACATAATCATATGCCAATGCATAATTTTATGTCTACATACTAATGACATGATCTTGTTGCACATGACCACTATACGTGAAGGAATGCATCCTACATTTACTTGGCATGACTACAATAGATGTGTCACTAGGGGTCATCTCCATAAAGAATTAAGATAGTCATATGATATTTGTAGTTATCTACCCTCCTATAAAATTATTTATTACATTCCATTATATCCACACTCTCCCTTGTCTCCAAATATCATAGGTGTTTCAAACAAGTAGAGGAATAAAAATACACAACTAAAAAAATAAAATCACACCATGCCTATGAATAGGAATGTCTTTTTGTTCTTATTCAAAAACACACAAGTCACCAAATCATTTTTGTCCCCATCATTGGTGACTGATGAGAGGCTCTAAAAATATCCTTCTTATATGTATCCTCTATCCTCTATTAGGTCATTATTCCCTCAACTAATGAAGTCAAAAAGAGATCTAATGGTTCTGATAGATTCTGTATTAATTACTTCCATAGAAATTGGAACCCCATTCATAATTTGGATGTTGTGTATAAGTGATAATGTGTCTATACAAAAAAATATTTGAATTTTAATGACTGATTGACTCTTAACATTTGACTTGACTCCTTTAACAAAAACATTACTTAAAATGACTCGTGACTCTTCTTTGACATCAAATACTTCAACTATTACTTGTGACCCAAAAATAACTTTGACACTTTCTAATTTTTTACAATATTGACATTTTTTTAACAAATACTACTATTTTTGACACATTTAAAATGGAATCTAAACTTTATTTTATAAACCATGTGTAATGATTCATAAAAAACTAAAAACTATATTGTTTGAATAAACATAAATGAATTTTGGACATAACACATGTCGAACCAAATAAATATTTTTTTTACCATACCTAAACTCTAAATAAAATGACCTGGTTTTAATAACAAGAAAAACATAAAATAAAATAAAATAAATATAAACAATAAACTTTGGGTTTTATGCAATCAGAACTTTACATAGTCAATAAATGATTATCAAAAAATTGATAGTGAAAACTGACCATTTAATTTTGGATGCATGAATGTAGGCCATGATCTTATATGGATGTTTGGACAAAGAATATAAGTATAATTGAACCTTTAGATCATATAAAGTAATGGAATATTTTATGCATCCATGAATATTTTTTGGGTTGCAAATGTGAAAAATAATAAACCTTCCGCTATAGATTTGTAGTAACCTGTACTAAAAATTCACACTAGAGATGGTCATGGAGATCAAATGGTAGTTTTTAGTACTTGGTAAGAAATTTAGGTGCATTTTTAGCTAAAACATTTTGTCCATGAATTTATAAAAACAAATTATCCTTTCATGATAGATGATATCAATAGAAGTGAGTCATGTGAACACATCTTTAAAACTATAAAATTCTAATAATAATTCTAGCATACATGGGAAAACCATTGAAACTTGTTTTTCAAAACTAAACCTAAGAAAGGATGTATAGAGAGTAGATATTTACATATGTAGTGAGTAAAATAGACCAGATAGTAGATGATGTAAGATAAATATGATTTATACCCAAACATGGAGAGAATGTATAATATAAATCTTTAACATAATATGATCATAAATACTTATGTGATTCTTGTCAAACATTCATCTCAATAACTTGGTGTCTCATTCATATGATGCCCAATCATTATGATTATCTCAAAAAAGCATGAAGAATAAACTAACTTCATGAAGTTGTATGGACTACACCCAACACATAAGATATGCTAAATTTTTCCTACAAGAGTGAACACCATTATTTAGAGTTTCTTATAGCTAATACAAATGCTTGATTTGATACCAATGATATGTACAAGAGGAGATGAACACAAATTTAAATCATCCATAATCAAATTGATCTTGAATACATAGATTAATTTTCTACACAACATTATATTCTATTCTCATTAATCTAAATAATTAAATCATTTTTGAATATAACACAAATATATAGGAAGGATTCTCCTATAGATAGGGAGATTCTTATCTCTCTGAATATCTCATCTACCTCCCATATTAAACATGAACCTATTTATGTGAGTTTGGTTTAACAATCAATTATCACACAAATAATACTTTATTAAATAACTCATAATACAAGTTGTTATTGCAAGCATATTTATATTATCCTCGATAATATAAATTATACAAATAATTAATAATGTTTCACACACCATACGTCAGAAAATGTTTATGTTTTGAACATTATCATCTCACCTATTTGATTTAGTTTACATGTATTTCATGATATCATGTTATAGCATATTTATTTATGATATGATGCATGTGATAGTTATCTTACAACACACTAGTTTCTAGTTGTCTTTTTTGTTTTTTGAACTATCATTACATGCCCATCCATGAAGAGAGGGTCACTCCATTGTTGGGAGATTGTGTGTAGGATAAATGGTCCAATGGTTGGTGTGTAAAATTGGTCAAATGATACTCTCCCTCCCCTTGCAATAATCAATCAATAGAGACCTTACTCTAGATTATTTTAAGATAATAATGAGTGCATTGAGACTTGTATGTTATGTGGAACATATATATTTATAATATGTTATTCAAATATGTAATATTATATACTTGTGCTATTTTATGTAGATTTTATAATAGTAGAAATCAGATATAATATATGTATACTTATTATACTATTTAATCAATAGTGACTAAATTATTAACTTGGATTATTTTTTACATTATATTGTTGAATTTACGAAATCAGATCAAAATATGTTATATTGATCATTAGATAAGTAAATTAAATACTTAATATTTTGTTTAATAATAAAATTTATCATAATTTATGCATTTAATTAAGGATCATTAAAGTTGAATTAATTCTGTAATCAATTTTTTTTTTAAAATAACCTAATTCTAGTTAACCCTGAGGGGTTGTTACATTGTGGTATCAAATTTGAAGCTCAAACTCTTGGATTTAATGAGTTCATTAATGTATTCATATTCTTATACATTCAAAAAGAAGAATTTCATGTTAAAGACCAGTTGGAAAGGGTACATCAAATCCTAATAATGTTAACCCTATAATTGACCTAAATAAGTTTGCCAATGAACAAGCTTCAAATCTTGATTAGATTCTCATATCCATGAATGAGACTAAGGACTAAATAGTTACTCTTGAGTAGTAATTTTATGACCATGTTAAAGAGAATAATTATAATGAACTTGAAGAACATCTTGTTGAATAATAAGTTCCTTAGGAACCTAGACAAGAGGAGTTACCTTAAGATGTGAGAGCACATGTTGTTGTTGAGATTACAAGAGATATGAAAGAAGGTTAATCCACCCATGTTTGATGGAACTATTCTAAGAGATGGAGATGAAGTGTGTCTAATTGAGATGGAAAATTATTTATAGATTAAGAATTACTCTTAATTTACTAAAGTAGTTTTGGGAGCTTACCAATTAGCTAGAGAATCAACTACATGGTGGGCAAACACGAAATTAGACATGAACGTTGACTCTACTTCTACCACATTGGAATAGTTCATGACCTTGTTCAAATCATGATGGTTGCCCCAACTTTATGTTGATTAGAATTTAATATATTTTCATAATCTAAAGTATGGATACCTTAAAGTGAATAAGTATTTGGATCAATTCACTAAGCTCCTAAAGTGAATTCCTTAGTATCAGATAGATAAGAGGTTTTGCATTAATAAATTCATTATGGGATAAAAACACTAAATTATATGTTGAGTAGATGTTTATCGGCCATCTATTATGGATCAAGTCTTAAAAAAGATAGTAAAATAGAAGAAAAAACTAAAGTCATTCACTTACATCAGAGATAAATTCAAGAAGAATTTTGGAGGTCCCAAAATGACTTTCAAAAAGTAAAATTGGAAGAGGAGTGGTAACTTTGAAAACTAGTTCAATAATTAGAATGTCAAGTTTAGTAGTGATTGAAGGAACAAAAAACCAGATAATGTTTTCAAGGGAGGTTTCAAGGGAAACCAACAATCTATTAGGAAAGGACCATTTGGTGTATGCTTCATTTGTAGAGGTAATCATTATGCAAGGAATGCACTCAGGGAATATCAAATGGTAAGGGTTCCACTTCATAGTAGGTTGTTTCTAATAGAGAATTCATACAACTATTGACACCATCAAGATGAATTTCAAACTTATCCCATTGAGTTTTTAGGTACTTTATTTGGTCAAACAATTTTATTTTTTATTAACATTGAAGCTACTAGATTTTTTATTGCTCCTAATATGCTTAATAAGTTGTCTATAAAAGATCGAGTTATGTAAAATGCATGTTCGATTAAATACGATAACAAATATAAGGTCAAGGTCAATAAAGTTTTGGCTGATTATAAGATCAAAATACATGAATCCATAATGGTAGTGGATTTATTTGAAACTCCATTGGGATCATATGACATGATCCTAGGAGTAAATTGGTTACCTCAACATAAAGCCAAGGTATATTGTCTACTTAAAGGGGTTGAATGTCTAGATGATTTAGGTAGTCAAACCCAAATTTAGGGAGTAAAGAGGGAGCCTATGATTAGACACATTTCAATAATTCAATTGAATAAATTTCATAGAAAAGGTTATCAATCATTTATAATACAAATAAATGAGATGGAGGAATCAAAAGTGCCTTTATCAAAGATTATACTTTTCTCTAGGATTTTTGAGATGTTTTTATTAAAGAACTTCTAGGTTTACCCCAAGAGATAATTTTATTTATTAATTGACATAATTCTAGGTTATGAACCATAATCTAAATCCCCCTATAGAATAGAAATAATCAAATTAGTAGAGTTGAAGTCTCAACTTCAAGAGCTCTTATCTGAAGGGTTTATTCCACCGAGTGTGTCACCATGGGTTGTGCCAATTGTGTTCATTAAGAATAAGGATGGAACCCTTCATCTATATATTGAATATATGATATTGAATAAGGAAATAATCAAAATAGGTATCCTTTACCTTGCATTGATGATATTTTTGATCAAATGCATCGATCATCAATTTTCTTAAATATTGATCTTCAAAAAGGATATCATTAGTTAAGGACTAGAGAGGAAGAGGTTATGAAAATAGCCTTGAAAACTTGAGGTAGACATTATGATTTCATAGTTATTACTTTTCAACTAAAAAATGCATCAAAAAAATTTGTGAATCTCATGAACAAAGTGTTTATGGATTATCTAGATAGCTTTGTGTTAGTATTTGTAGATGATATCCTCATTTATTCTTAATATGAGGAAGAAAATCTAGAGAATTTGAAGTTGGTTCTACAATAATTTTGGAAATATAAATTTTTTGGGAAGTTGTTGAAGTGTTCTTAATTTCTTTTAAATGTACAATACCTTAGGTACATTATATTTATATAAGGAATATTCATGGATCCTTCAAAGATTAAAGACATTATAGAATGGCCAACACCTATAAAAATACATGAGGTTAGGGTTTTTATGGGTTTGGTGGAATATTATAAGAAGTTTGTTCCAAATTTTTCTAAGATCAAAAATCCTATTACCTCTCTTCAGCATTAAAATTAGAAGTTCATGTGGTTAGTAAAATACAAGGAAGTTTTTCAAGAGCTAAAAAGAAGACTTACCTTAGCACCGATGTTGAGAGATTCTAATCCAAATGTAAAATTATTAGTATTAGTCAATGATTTAGGAGATGGTCTTAGAGGAATTATCATTCAAGAATTTTTTGTTATAGCTTATGAGTCTGAGAAATTGAAGTTGTTTGAGGCAAATTATGCCTCACTTAATTTTTAATCAGCTACAATAGTTCATGCATTACATGTTTGGAAGCATTATCTATTGGGAAAACTATTTGATCTCAAGATTAATAACTTGGGACTCAATTACATATGCACCCAACCTAACTTGAATGCTTGTAAAAGGTGATGGTTAGAGTTCTTATCAGATTATGATTTTGACATTAACAATATTAAAGGCAAGGAAAATAAGGTTGTAAGTGCCCTTAGTAATAAAAAGTATATAATATATTTGGATACTATTATGATTACCTTTATGGAAGTAAATACTAAGAGGGGGGTGGTGAATTATTAGTTAATAATGCACATTCAATTCCATAAATTCATTCATTATATAGTAACATGAACATGAAAACTTATACATCCAAAACATGAATGAGAGCAAACATCATATGAACGCATCATTTATGTGGGAAACTCTCTAAGGGGAGAAAAACCACTCTTAATCATAAAATCAAATGAAATACATATGTATAATAAAAATATGATACTTTAGACCAGCTTCAAGTAATCAAGGAGCATCCACCCCTCAATTTAGTCTAGCTCTAACTTGGCATTTAGCTATCTCCAACTAGCAAGGAGGCTACAACCCTCTAAGTGATTAATCACCCAATAAAAAACCTCTACTTGTATGTACACCAATGTTATAATGTATTCTACACCTGATGTTGACCTTCTCTTGTTCTAACACTTGCAAAACTACTTCTCTTCTCAAGGTAGGCACACCTACCTCATTCACTCAACCAAGTCACCCTTTAGACTATTAGGTATAATGATTTGTTAGATCATAAAAATGGTTAGTAAAACATTAATAATCATATTTTATATTTTATTTTCCTCAATTCCCCATATTTTATCCTTGAATGAGATCTTTTGTTTTCTTTAGTCCACACACACTCTCATTCCTTTCAAATAGTCCAAATAGACCTAGTATATATACTACTCTTTCATCGAACCCATCTTGGTCAGAAAAGATACTTCACATAATTATATTACCCTTATAAAATATCCTCATACATGTCATCAATACAACTCAAACACTCCATATGTCATACATACTTCAAAACAAGCTCAATCCTCCTTTAGATCTCAATTAGGCCTAATGCATTAGCCCTTATAGGTCATTCACCACATCTGACCATATCCATGAATAATGTCCCTCAAAAATGCTTTAAAACATAAAAAATACCTCCAATAGATCATTTATCACTCCCAAATTTGTCTACAACATCTATAGATCCAAACCACTACTCCATCTAAGTCATTATCTCTTTCACTCCAAGTCCTACAAATACCCAAAAAAGACTGTCAAGAAGAACTAAGGCATAATTTTGATTTTATCAAAAAAACACCTAAAAAATAAAATTTATAAATCCTCCATGACATATATAATTCATCAAAATCAATTTTTAATCTTCACATAGCTTACACAAGTCGAAACCAACTCAAACAAATTGATTACTCAAATTGGTCATGCACACCAAAAACTCAATCAAAGATATTTGACTAATCCAAAAAAATAGAGACAAAGTATAAAGACCAAATACATTTAATAAATATTTGACACTAATATAATATCACCAAGATCTTACTCACCTCATAATATTCATATAATAGCTCAAACTAGCCTCTCTAAATAGGCCACTCCAGACTACCTATAATCTCCAAAAACTAGTCATGTAGATGTTCTTATATAACACATGAAATAACACTTTAAAACAATATAATACACATTAATATATTATATTTTATCTATATATTACTCTCAATTATATATTTATCTTGTTTTAGGAGCATCCATTGGTCTAACAGACTAATTCTTCATATCACTATATCACAGTCTTCACTGCTCAGATAAGCCACTTTGAAAGCACCTTCTTGCCTATGTATGGTAATAAAAATAAAATAAAAATCAAGGTATTGTAAGTAATATGTCTAAAAAAAAACCCCAAACCATTGGATTGATCCGTACTCACCTATGACACTTCCATAAACACATATTTACTATACCTAGATATTTGTTCACTATTTTTACCATCTACAGGTTAGTGACTAGTCAACTTGATTGACTTAGATAATTGAAATAGTGATTTTTTATTTCGAAAAAAAACTCTATTTAATTCAATAACAAGTCATGTACTTCAAGCTTCAATAACTCTCATGTGTTGACTCAGTCAACCCTACCTGTAGCACTAAAATCTTTAGAAACAAGCATATTTTTTACCTTATGCTCACTACCCTAACACACCACTACTACCTCAGGATGCCTATAGGAATCCTCTATACCTTCCAATAGTAAAACTTGGTCAACAAATCCATTATATATCATTTCTAGAAAGTTATTTCCAATCACTCCATTATGAGGGTTTATAAAGAGTTTTGACCAGTTTACATTCTTAATGAATGTTCATAAAGATCTATCCCTAAATCTAATAAAAAAATACTTTTAAAGTATTCTTAGGTCCATGAGACACCTCTCCCAAAATTCTCATATCCCCATGAAAATTTTACACATGCCAATGAGTATCACAAACTTCTTCTCAGGCTCGAAGACCTCTATTTTGCATGCACAGAATACATCCCAACGTACTAACTTGATTTATCTTCCTCCTCAGGGATTTAAAATTGGTCACCACATTTGAAAAACCATTTAATACCACAAAAAATTCTTAAATTATCTCTACTAACTGAAATATCTTCATGATTTCTCACAAGGACCTCATTATCCCACATTGTCTAATAGGCCTAGAACCACTACACCAACTTGCCTCTTGAAGATACTTGTAAACTTATCCTTTGAGATCATTTCACCTTTTATATATTAAATCCACTTATTAAAAATACTATAACCAACAACCAAGAATACAAAATGCATATACGTCTTACCTTATTAGGCAACCTAGTAACGTCAAGCACATAAAGCATAAGATGACTTACACTCCACATGAAGACCATATGAGAAGACTTATACTAATATCATACCAAGAACATGTCAAATTATCTCTCTCTAATCTCCATACTATCCACTCATTCCTCTATATAACCAACTACTCTAACTGATCCCACTAGCACCAAGACTGAACTGAGCACTAAGATCATGCATGCTAAACCAAGAGCACTCTCATACCACTTTGTCATCACCAATGACACTTTAAATCAATGACAACACATTACTACCACGAATATCCCAACATAAATTTCATGCTCAAGAGGTGAAATTCTCTCTAGGAGATGAATTTTATGAATAGGTAAAGTTAACATTGTCTCAAAATGCTCAAGACCCTAAGTATGAAGGATTCAAAATTGAATATGATGGTTTGTTAAGGTACAAAATAAGTATTTATGTATCAAATAAGGATAATTTAAGAAGTTTAATAATCAAGGAACCACACAATGCTTCTTATTTAGGCCATCCAAGTATGGCTAAGATCTTAGCAGAACTAATGATGTTATATTTATGGAAAGGAATTATGAAATATGTAACAAATTTTATTTCTTGATGTTTATGATGTCAGTGAGTTAAGGCTAATCATGTGCATCCTATTGGATTATTATACCCAAATATCATACTATAATGAAATTGGTAGGTCATTAGTATGGACTTTGTCTAAGGGTTACCAATGTCTCAAAATTGATATGACATGATTTTTGTGGTTGTTGATAAACTCACCAAGGTAGCTCACTTCATTCCTAGTAATATTTTAGATGATGCACCTATGCTTGTGAATATATTCATGAAATAAGTGTAAAAATTTCATGGGTTTCCAAAAAATATTATTTTCTATAGGGACCCTAAAAAGACATATATTTTGGTTGAATCTCAATTCAACTTTGTGTACTCAATTGAACTTCAGTATAGCATACCATCTAAAATAGATGGAAAAATAGAGAGGGTGAATCAAGTATTGGAATATATTCTAAGTATTTACTACATGGATCAGAAGTATAGGTGGGAATAATATCTTGCATTGTTTTATTTTTCTTACAACTCATCTTAATCAACACTTAAAATAGCTCTATTTAAGGCATTGTATGGAATAAGGTGTAGAACACCAATCAATCAGGACATGTTAGATTATAGAGTAGTCTTTGGTCCATATATGTTCCTTGAAATGGAAGAGTAGGTTAACTTAATAAAGAAAATGTTGGATAAGCCAATGATAGACAAAAGAGATACATTGATATGAAAATAACAACAAGACATTTTTTTTTATTGGAGACAAATTATTTTTGCAGGTTAAACCTCATAAAATCTTGATCAAATTTTGAAAATTAGCCAAATTATCTCCTAGATATGTGGGACCCTTTAGGGTCATAGAAGTTATCAATCCTATGGCATACAGGCTTGATTTATCACCATATTTAGTACCCATTAATAATGTTTTCCATGTGTCATATCTTAAAAGTTATGTTTTTGATACCTCTCATGTGTTGGATTAGAATTCTTTAAAGGTTATAGATCCAAGGGTAGTCACAGTATAACTTGTTAGAATAATTGATATCGCAAACTTAGTTTACGTAAGAAAGAAGTGTCACATTGAAAGGTCCAATGGGACCAATATTCTAAAAATAGTGCTACTTGGAAAGATTATGAATATTTTCATAAGTGTTTTCCTCATTTGTTTGCTTAGTAATTTGTTGAATATTATGTTTATTTTCTACTAAACACTATTTTATTTTAAATTTTTATTGAAATAAGTGTCATCGGGATAATGAACAACTTTAGGGGGAAGAATTTTAGATATTGATTTTCCTCTAGATTTACTAATCTATTTATTAATGATTATGTGGTTAGTGATTGGTTTACTTGATGTGTTAATGAGATTAGTAGTATGTTGATTATGGATAGTGTTTATTACTTATGATCATGATAGTTAACTATTATTTAGCTATTTGTATTCAGTTATGATACATTTTGATCATGATTAGACAATATATTATGTTATAATAGTTTATTTTGATTTTTATATGATATTGTCTAACTATTGTTCATTTATACTGAGGTGGATGCAAGATGGAATTCACCCTTATAATTATAATTAAGGGAGGCTATCATCAGAGAGGATGGTGTAGATGGAGACAAGTAGGGGATGAGAGAATGAGATAGGATGGGTTAGTTCAAAGCATGGGTTAAAATTATAACTAAAGGCATGATTAGTATTAAATAGTCAAAAGTCTTTTGATCCATATTATTTTACATGAAATTTTTTTGGCATGATTGGTTAGTCGAAGACCATCTTGTGGATTTTAGTGAAATC
This sequence comes from Torreya grandis, assembly GCA_037957365.1. Taxonomy (NCBI): domain Eukaryota; kingdom Viridiplantae; phylum Streptophyta; class Pinopsida; order Cupressales; family Taxaceae; genus Torreya; species Torreya grandis. The sequence goes on along the minus strand of JARHVA010002137.1, from coordinate 1,558,846 downwards.
ATCTCATTTAGAATATTCTAGAATATAGGGTTTCTTGAATGGCTTGTTCTAGACTCTTTGAGTCATTATGGGAATAACATTGACCTTGTTGGTTACATGGAATGGCCATTATGGTTTTCATTTAGTTAACTCAACTATGGAGATTTTTGAGAAAATGATTATGCCATAATTTTGGCATGTAAGTTGGAAATTTAAGAAGATAAAAGAAAGCTAAGGATTATGTAGTAGATGACAATGGACAAATGGAATAAAAAATAGAGTATAGGTGGAGGAGAGAAACAAGAAAAGAAGATCTCTTAGATTTAATTTATCTATAAATGTGTTTTTGAGGCAAGGTTTGTTATAAAATATTTCTAGTTTTCATTGTCAAACCATTCTGTGAATGATATGTGCTTGCCATCAATTGATTTTTTGATGTTTTATTGATATTATTTTTAAAATATATATGGTGTTATACATGGTTAACCCTAAGGATGGTATGATCCATATAGAGAGTCAAGCATGTATCAAACCATCTATTTGGCTTCATTTGTGTGTACATTTTGTTATGTTAATAATTATGAAAAGAAAACATAGAAAATAAACTAGGGTTTTGAAAAGATCTATGATATATTATGTGTGATAGATTTTATATCTAGAAAATATTACATGGGTTTTAATCCTATAATTGCTTAAATTGATTTTGAAATAACCCTAAACTTATAAATAACTATGTTAATTAGTTTTAAAAAATTTGTTATCATGGTTTTGGTTCAAACCCTTGAACAAGGTCTTTCTTACCAAATTGTGCATAGAATTAAAATGTTGTGTTATTTTGGTGTAAGTTGTTTGTGTTTACTTATCTTGGATTTAGGTTTTGATATTTAATGAAATAAAGTAACTAAGGATATTCATGAATGACCCTTGGGATGGGTTTGACCCATCTAAAAGGTAAATTATAATGAATCCCCAAACCCTTATTTCCTTTTTATCAAACAATTGTGAAAATTTGGTAGCTGAGTATATAAATTTTAAGGTATATTTTTGTTTGACTAGTTTAATTTTGTACAAGGGTTTTTATTTAAGTTGACTCAATGTAAAATATATAAAATCTATTTAGGAATAAATATAATGAGTATTGTTTTTTATATTCATTCAAGATTCAAATAAATATTAATTCAATTATTAGTTATTAAGAATATTTGAACCGAATCTATGTTTTTTTATACTTTATTACCCATTATTTGGACTATAGATATATGGATGATTCAAAATAAGTTAAATTGAGCATTTACTTTAATGGTTTGAATATAGTCAAAGGTTTTCATTGATTACATTTGGCTGAATTAAACATACCTTAAATAATTTAGTGTTTTAAATAGCTAGAGGATCAACTAGCAACTGATAGTTGAGCTTGTAACTATTAGACAAATAAAGTATATTTGATATTTGTATTTTATGTTGAGAGTTATATAAAACCAATTATTTTTTGTTATTGTAAGATATTAACTTGAATGAAATAAATTTAAAATATTGAAGGTTAAGATGTGTATTATGTATGTATACAGATATAAATACACACACACACACACACACACACACACACACACACACACACACACACACACACACACACACACACACACACACACACACACACACACACACACGCATGTAATATGTATGTATTTATACATATATACCTTAAAACACTCAGTATAACTACATACATATTACATGTGTGTGTGTGTACACACACACAAACACACACACACACACACACACACACACACACACACACACACACAAACACACACACACACACACACACACACACACACACACACACACACACACACACACACACACACACACACACACACACACACACACACACACACACACACACACACACACACACACACACACACACACACACACACACACACACACACACACACACACACGTGCGCGCGCGCGCGCTTGAGTCTTGTAAGGTATATATGTATAAATACATACATATTACATGTATGTGTGTGTGTACTTATATGTATGCCATCAAGTTTTGTATTTAATTAAATTGGTTGTTCATTGTAAAATGAATTATCTGGTATGATATATATTATCATGTTACAAATTAATTTATCTAAAAATAAAACTTGGGTTTTATTTGTCTTAATTTAAACATGAGACATACTTGGAATCAAAACACTGGTTATGTTTTGTAAATTAATATATGATTAATTATTAGTAACTTTTTTTGGATTTTTATAGAGAAATTATATAGAGTTTATATGACTGTCATGGGGATAAAATATTATACATAAATGAGATTGGCATGTTATGAAAATATGAACTTATATGAAAGTTTGGTTACAAATAAATGATCATTAAATTTTGATTATTTTTACTACTATTGTATTAATATCAAAAATTGAATCAACTATTTGATTAAAGAGAGTTGATTAGATATCTATTAGCTAATTATGGTATTCAGATGTTCATAATGAAGCATCAGAAAGATTATGCTATTTTTGCATTAATAAATACTATAACATTTATTATGTAAATCTTTATATGTTTGAAATCTATGCATTTTGGCATGTTTATGCTTATCTATTATTATTGACATTAAATAGGTAGGTGTAATAGAATTCACATATTTATTTAGTGCCATTAATAGGTATATTTGGGTTGTTTAAATGAGTTGTGTGTGAATTTGATTGATCTTGATATATAGAAAACTATATTAAAACTTTGGATAAAGTAATGTTTATGATTTTAACATAGTCATTTCACCTATTTGATTTATTTTACATGTATTGCATGATATCATATTAGAATGTATTTATTTATCATATGTTGCATATGATAGTTATCTTATAGAACACATGTTTCTATTTGACATTCTTTATTTCCACAGTATCACTATCTGGCCATCGATGAAGTGAGTGTCAATCCCTTGTTTGAAAATTGTGTGGGGGATCAATGGTCCATGGTTGGTGTGGACAATCACTCAAATGATAATCTCCCTCCCCTTATAGTAGTGAACTAATATAGGCTTTACTCAGGATTATTTTGGGATAATAATGAGGTAATTAAGACTCGTATGCTCCATAGAACATAATATAATTGTAATATTTATTCAGATATGTAATATTGTATACTTTTAATTTTTTATGTAAATTGTATAACAATAGTAATTATCTATAATATATCTATACTTGTATTATTTAATCAATAGTAGTTGAATTAATAACTTGGATTATTTTATACATTATATTATTGAATTTATGAAATCAAATCAGCATATGTTATATTGATCATTAGATAAATGAATCAAAAACTTATCATTTTGGCTAATAATGTAGTTTATAATAATTAATGCATTTAGTTAAAGATGATTAAGTTGAGTTTATTTTGTAATTGAGTTTTTAAAAAAATAACTTAGTTCTAGTTAACCTTGAGAGATTATTACAACTTAATTCCTCAACATGGATAAATGTATGGGTAATATACGTAAACAAAACTCCAACTAGAACAATCAGGGTTATGGGTTCCAAATATACATGTGACATTTCAACATATTTTGGAATAATCAAGAAACTCAAGTTCCTTTTAAAAGGATGCCAAAGATTTTTATTATGGATACAACTCTTCCAAATTGGTGATGAGTCTATAAAACCATGCAACATGAAGAACTTAGTTGTATTGAATTTTACATTACTTTCAAAATATTCTATAATATAAAATTTTAGGAGTCACTAGGAGCCATCTATCTCAAATCATTTGGGCAACCCTAGCATGGCTATGAATTTTGACACATAAATTTCCCTTTACAAGGGAAGATGGAAATGATCCTAAAGACAACACAAATGAGGTTCATTTTTTCCAACATTACCAGTAAGTCAAAAACTACTAAATATTGAAGAGCATGTAACCTATGACTTTTTTACACCTCTCAATAATAGTTCTAACATTCCTCCTAATTTGAATGCTAACAACAATCCTCCACCACCAAGGAGAGAGAATAAGCCTCCACTCAAGAGGGATAATCAACCTCCTCCTAATCAAAAGTATGATTCATAAATCTTTGAGCATCAGGGTAAAGGAGGATATAATATTGTGGAATACATGAAAAAGATTAAACCCAACACTAGTTTTCATAAGCTAGCTTAGATCATTAAATAAATAGAGCTACTACTCAAGTCCTTAACATGAATAAATTTTAACTAGTCAAAGACTATCCATGAAAATGTAATGATGTACAAGGATAAACCTAAGGTACCCCTATTCCTAATCATAGTCTAAAATTTTGATTAAAATGTACACAACTACCTGGTTAATTTTGGGTCATTAGCCAATGTGATGCCTATAGTTATTTGCCAAAATTTGGTTCACTCTTGTTAAGTCAAAAAGAGTGGTGTTAGAATTATATAAATTCTTAGTTCCATTTGTCAAACAATTTAAAAACATATGCATATAGATGGCATTAGAGCCACATGTACATAAGACTATTTATATCCTAGTCATTGATATCCCAGAGGTATACAGTTATTATTAAGTTGAGACTAGTCCAAAACATTAAATGGGTACATTCCATTGATTTCTCCCACATGTGGTTGCCTTATAATGTGGTACCAAATCAAATAAGGGTAGACAAAGAACCCAAATTAAATTAATTAATCACTAAATACAACATTAAGGATGAGTAGATTGACTTTATATTGACATAGATAGGTGTATACACATTCACCACCAAACAACAAGTACATGAACAATAATTGAATTTCCTTCATAATTTTGGACTCTACACTTTGATGGATCTCATTCAAATCAAGTTTCTAACATAGGCATGGCCTTGACACACCCAGAAGATAAAAAATACATCAATACTTATAGATTGTAGTTCCCTTTACCAAAAATTGAGCTAAATATGAAGCCTTAATCTTAGGCCTAAAATTTGCATTAAATAAGAATGTTAAACAACTATTAGTGTTTAGTGATTCATAATTGGTTTTAAATTATATCAGAAATAAGTACTAGTGCAAGCTTACCAACTTAAAAAATATATAAGAATTAATTTTGGGACTTTGTCAAATCCTTTGAATTATTTGGCATCAAGACTATTCCAATAAAGATGAATCAGATAGTTGATTCATTAGTACACTCCAATACTAATTTGGCACCACTTCAAGACTCAAAGATATAGAAATTTTCATTAGAGTTGATCTCATGCCTTTCTATACCTGAAAATGTGGATAATTTCCATGTATTTGATGATGATTAATAAATCATACATTTCTTGAATAATTTTAGAATGTTTAAAGCCTAGATAAGAAATGAAGGAAGTATCTAGCCTATGCAAACTAAAGATATGGGTGATGAATGTGTTCTATAGCTAGAATAAAATTGAATTTCCTTGGGAATGGTTTCCTTAAAAAGATCTTTTGACATTGACCCACAAGCCCAAAAGCAAAAAAAAGTTAAAAACAATCGAATCTAACTTCACCAAGGAGAACTAGGGGAATAACCAAGATCCATAGATGGTAAATATAGGTTTAAGTTGTACTAAAATTCAAAAATACAAGATGAATGTGTAGACACTTAGTTTTGGCCACTTTTGTGCCTAATTAGCATTTAGTTCAATTTCTAGAAAATAACACATTTTAAGCCTAGAATTACCTAAATTCCAAAAAGTCATCTACATAATGGATTTAATTTCCTATAAATGTTATAAGGCTAACTTATTTTTTGTATTATCCTTTATGCATCACTAACCTGGTTCAATTCTAACCCTAGTAAAATTACAACCTAATAATTTTTCACTTTTGGCATGTTAATATATTAATTCATGACATTTAAAATTATTTCCAAAATCTAAAAAGTACTAATAAAGACAAATTATATTTAAAATCCTAATTAACTTGCCTAAACAAAAATTCTAAATCAAATTAGTGAATTCTAATGAATAAAAAAGGAATTTTAACCTAAAATGAATTCAAAGAGTTAAATGAGCTAATAAGTGATTTATTATCTCATAAATATTCAAAAATATGACTCATGCCTCAAAAATATCTAAAGTGAGTTGTCATGCCTCACAAATAACTAAAACTAAGGTTTCAAGATTTCATGAGTGCCATAAACCTACTTAGAGTTAGATTGACTTAATCAAGGTTAATTTAGACTCAACCTAAGTTAGAATTTAACTCTACCTACCCATGGTTAGAGTTTGTTCTTTGAGCTACAAATATAAGTTCCCACACCATTTATAAACAAGCTTTTATGTGTAAATTTATTTTTTTGGAATACCTTATTAAAGCCTTTAAGAGTAGTGTTATAATGTCCAATTTATGTAAGCTTCATATCAAGCCACAAGTGACTATTGGAGATATTATACCACCCTAGAAGAGCATTTATAAAAGATTACAATTATCATAATCTGACAATGAACATTCTTATGACAATAAGTAACCATTAAATGTGACAAGGGAGGTAAGAAAATGGTATTGTCTTCATCTCTATTTTGTACTCTTGATTATTTTGTTATGTTCCCCCTAGTTCTTAGGAAAGAGGGCTTAGTCTTAGTGAATTGTTGTTCTTGATGTTTTCTTATTTAAACTAACAAGAGACTAATATACATATTTTTTCCTATTCAGACTCTTAAGGTACATAATGGCATGCCCAGTGGGACCAAACATCGCATATGGCTAAGGAGATTAATATGCTAGCTTTAGTTTTTCTAATAGATGCATTTAAATATTCAAGTTTAGAGTTTTAGCTTTGAATTTTACATCCTTTTTTAACAAGGTTGTAGATATCGATGTCAATTTTATAGATTGATGCTGATTTCAAAAATCAACCATGATATCTATTTAGGAAATAGAGCAAGGCAAGAACGTGGCCAAAATGATTTTTCTTGATTTCCTTTACCTTAATTTTATGATTGATAACATGTTTTTTGTCTATGTAACCTTTTTCTTGCAGAAGTCATGAGATATGTGTCCTAAGATTTTTTATTAACTATTTTTCCTTTCAAGCAATTTTTTTTGTGTGTTTGTAGGAAAATCAATAATTTGACTGAATCAATGTCAATTTTATGAATCAACATTGATCTTTGCATAATCATTATCAATTTTATTTGAGACCAAAAAAAACAAAAACTCAAGAGAACAAATTAAATTTGTGTTTACTCACTTGCTTTTGGGCTTCCAATCAAGTGAACCCTATAACAATTTTTAGGTCCTAGAGTGGAGAGAGCAAAGCTTACTCATTTTTAAAATATCACTTACATTTTTTTGTGTGCTTAAAATCCACTTAGTTGATATTTATCTCTTAGTTTTTTTTAAAATTTTTGCAAGTGCAAACAAGGCTAAGGGGTCAAATTTCAATCACACCTCAATTTAGTGCCATTAAAATAACATAAGTCTTAGTTAGATTTATTAAGAGATTTTTAAATTTATGTGTATTTTTCATTTATTAGCAAAATTTCAAAGTTCATTAGAATAGTTTTTTATTTGTGGCATACTACAAACTATTGCATGTATGCTCTCCCCCCATCCCCTTTAGGGAATCCAGGTGACCAAAATAACTTATTTTATTGACTTTGTTTGAAATTTATGTCATAAATAATGTCATGTATGCTCTCCCCAATCTTCAAGTGACATGGGTGACCCAAAAATGACCTCTAAAGTCTTTCCTTTTTCATTTATTTCCTCTCATGCATCTGGCTTGTGGACGGGAATTCATCACCTCCCCACAAGTTCTTTATGTGTGTGTTGACCTAGGGTTTCATCTCCTAGAATTTTAAAAACATTGATCCACCATGGGGTATACAGATCATGACACATGATATTATGATTACTAGGGGGTTGAGTGGCTAGCCTCTTTGATCCTAATGAAAACCTAGGCTAAGTCTTGCTAAACATTAGACTCCACTAAGTAGTACATAATTGGAGTCACTGTGTAAATGAATACACCCTTGCATAGTAAGTTAGTGTGTATGAACCTAATTGACATGATCACAATCTTTTGTTAGCCACACTTGAGACCATCTAATATTCATAAAACTTATAGATTTTAGACAAATCCCCACTTGCCATAAAATTTCATGCCTAATTTTGAGTGTTCTTCACTCTAATTTCATGCCATGTATTAATGCTTGAGAGATAAAGGAGGGTGTAAAAAAACATACCTACACCTTTACTTTCTTTTTTGTATCAACACTTAATTCTTCACCAGCATTAGTATATTGATGGAAACTTTGGATGAATCTATACACACTTGTGTTAGTCTATTTATAAAGGATGATCCATGAATGCTACATCTATTTTATTTGATTTTCATGTGTGTTTTTATAGTAAATCTATTTGTTTTTATTGTCAAGTTAAAATGTGTCAAAAAAATTCACATTATTTTTTCACCCCTTTAGCCTTAGAGGTGTTACTCCATCCATTTTTGTTGCACTTTTTACATTAGAGTGTTGTTAAAAAACCATTTGTGTGTCTCTTGTTTAAATAAGGCATGGTTACACTACCTATTTTGTCTTAAACTTTTACCTTGGATATTCTAGTCCAAAACCAATTACTATGTCATTTATTTGAAGGATCATTGTTACTCTACTAATTTGATCCAAAATATTGTCACTTTATAACGCCAAGTTCCAAGCTATTGTTTTACCCTTTTTATTTCAAATACATGATTACACTTCCTATTTTGGTTTAGCCTTTTTACCTTAGAACATTTGAGTCTTTTCACATTAAATCTAAAACTTAGCCTTTTGAAGTGTAAATCCAAAACTAATTAAGGTGAAATTGAAGTCTCATCTAATTTGGGATTAGGTTACCCACATTTTTGAGTTTGGATTTTGTTACTTGGGTTGTTTTCCTATTTGATCTAAAAGACCCCTTGTCTAGACCTAATGATTTTTTTTATTGTATACCTTGTTTAGAGTGTCTTTTTGAGCCAAGTTATTTTCATGTACTTTGTTTGAAGTTTATTGTGCCAAATTTTTAGGTGTCCTATTTTCATTGTTCCAATAGTTTTTGTGAGTCAAACTTTTAGTCTTAAGTGAACTAATTATTGACTATCATTCAAGCTAATTACCTTAGTTTAATTTGTTTCAAGTTCATGTTCAAGTTTTGTGTTTCTAGGTCTAGACTTATTTTTAGTACAATGATAACCAACTTTAGGAAAATCATTATTGTCTTTTAATCCTAGTTCACAATTTTTCTACTTTATTTAGACAATCTTGTGACTGATTATAACTACCTACATGCAAATCACTACTCTAGTCATAAACAAGTTTGATCCTTGTTGTTGCTAATTATAACCACTTTTTGGAAAATTAGTATCATTTTTTATACCAATTTTGCATTTGTTTTATTCTACCTTTACCCAATTTAGTATTTATCCCTTTATGCCTCTTTTATATACCTAAAGGCCCTTTGTTTTTAGACCTTAGTTTTTCATTACCTTAAGCCCCTTTTTTCATGTGACCTATCCATAGATCTAAACTTGCCTCTTTACACATGTAGTGGGACCATATATAATCCAGGCTATGTGAACTTTGTGATTAATGAGCCTTTGGTCCAAGATTCATATGATGACCTCATTTATGAGATGGATCCATATCCATCTTATATCATCCCATGCGTTGAACAAATTCAAGACCCTTTATCATAGTATTTGGTAATTATGCCTCCTTATCTAGGCCAAGAGTTAGATTAAACATAGTAATACCTTGCTCTAATGATGCCTAACATGGAAAAAAACCAAAAAAAAATCCCTATTATGTTATAATGCCCATAAAAATAGCTATGATATGTACTTATTTAAATTTCATTTGTTGGAAAATAAAGACAAAGTTATAATTAGATTTGTTCAAGTAGGGGCCAAGATTTTGTCAAACTTTCAACATGAAATTTTGAGTAGTTTGATTAGAATGCCTAGTAATGCACTATGAATTAAACCATTTGAATAGGGATCTATTAGTTATAGCCAAGATCTAGTCTAAATGCCACAATATGACCAAAATAAACTTGCAAAAGGAAAAGTTATTATGGATAAACAAATAAAATAGGTAGAAAAAGCATACCAAATCTATCTCAATCTAAATCATAACCTCGATGCAAGGGTTGTTTCTAAAATGTTGCTTATTAAGATAGCTTCTTGAATAGGACAACAAATAAACACATCAAGGTATGCAAGTAAAAACATAAACATCTCTAGCCAAAGAACATTAGTTGGTGATATGTATTATTTTCATATTCTAATGGAAGATATTAGTTCTCAAATAAAAGACCACAGTCAAAATGTCATAGACACCATGTAAGTGCAGTCTAATTTAAAATCAGGGTGAGTCTAGTTTACCAACAATCAATACTCAATAGGTTACTTTGAATAACACCATGAGTGGATAGAAACAATAGGGAATAGGTATTCCTAATTCCAAAAATCAGTAATCAACCTCCACTCCCCATCTAGTTACTTATTCAAATATACAACAAGGGGAAATGAGACAATAATGGATGAACTAACCACCATAACAAGTGCAGAACACTACACCACATCAATAGGTGATAATGAATGTTCCACCACAATAAGAACAAACTAATATGACTTCTTAATTATAGATGTTTACTAACCAATGATGTATTATTATGGGTCAAAATATGTTAGTTGGTTAATAACAACACTTGCCAAATCATCAAATGCAAAACCCCCAATAGTTGCCAAGCCAACAAGTGTCATTTTAACAAAAAGGGCCAAACCAGTAAAAATTTCTAAACTAATAAGTACCAACCCATAAATATGTGTTTATCCAAAAACAAGGTTCTTATGCATAACAAGTACCAGGTGCTTGGTGACAATTGTATTTAACCCAATTTGTATTGTACATTCAATAAGGATCCAAATACCAATACCTTCAATAGTAGGGATATATTCAATAATGTGTTCCTTTTATCCAATAGGGTTCAACAAGTAAACATAAAGCTCCCTCCTAGGCCTAATAACACCAACATATTCTACAAAGCCAAATGCCATTATTATATCTACAATATACTAACCATGGTTATGTAGCCAACTTCAATCAAAATGTGCTTTAATAGTAGCATATTAAATACCCATAGTATAATCTTAATGCATGGATATGCATACCTAATTATCTGACCAATTTAATTAGTATCCCATAATATACCTACATTGATCGAAATAATCTACATTTGACTATGTAACCTACACAACAATAGGTTATTCATAATTTCCTGGCACAATATTTGCAATATATGAAACATGAAATTCAAGTAATGTAGGTTAAAAAACAAATAAATAAATTCAAACTAGAGGAGATATACTCTTACCCATTTAACATGGAATATCTTCAAATACCATTTATGTCAAGTTATGAGCCACAATATTTTAAAAAATACAAAAGCAAATGTGACCCTAGAGAGCATTTGAATGAATTATTTTTTGTTTGCTAACCGGTGGCCTATAGTGATATATATTTGCTTTTTATCTTCCTAAGGAGTCTATTTCGACAAACCTTAGAATGGATGTTGAAATTACCAAATAATTATATATATAAACATAATATTTTCAAAACTTTATCAATTAGTTATGCTTTCTATCTTACAGGAACCCATCAAGTCTCAATCTCTCTAAGTGCATGCCTTAAAGGGTACACCGAGAAAGAGGTGGGTAGACCATTATTTCTTTGTAATATTTTTATCAATTACTACCTCTTGATATCGACACCCCCATATTCTACAAACATTTCCTTAATCATAGCCTCTTATTTTTCACCCTCCTCCAGTCATTTTCCACCTTCACTATCCCTTCCCTATCTTAAAACCCTTTTTGATAGTTTACATTACATTGTTAGGCCCATCGACCTTGTACTCTGATTAATAAAATTTATTTAGGTTATAGGTCAACCCCTAGCTGACCTAGAACAAGACCTAATTTTTTTTGTCAATAATGATACAAGGTTGATTGGGTCGACCTTGTCAACCTAAACTTTTGTAAAGGATTAGGGTTAGATATACCTATATAAACACATACATTTTTCCATTCTTAGATAGAATAGAATAATAGAGATATATATTTCACATCTAATTATCCACCATTCTACTTGAGGATCATAGATTAGGGTTTCATACTTTATTTGAAGATACAGATCTTGTCTTAAGGAAAAGTCTTTTAGATGTATTGATAGGTTGTGTACCCTAGAGATAATTTATTCTTGTCATCCTTACATAGCATAACAACCTATTGTAAAGCACCTTTTCCAAAAGAGAGATTGAGGTTTGGTGGGTTCATCTTCAAAGGTAAGTATTCCTAACATTGTTCCTCTTTTGTAAGAGTAGATAAATATGCATTTTTACTTCTCTCCCATGCATTAGGATTTTATATACATTGACATGAGTATATGTCTTCTATGCATGTTTAATTTTTATTTTTATTACCCCCACTTTATGTCACAATATTTGGTAATCACTAGATTGGATTTTTTCTTTACTTGTTATTAGTTTAGTGAATATGAAAACATAGGACCTAGCTAGGGTGATTGCATAGTTTTTCTTGACTAGAGGATTTGAAACCCTCCATAGTGATATTATTATTGTAAGAGATCCCTTAGCTAGGTCTAAAATATCCACTTTCGTTAGACCCTAAATATCTAATATTCCATAATTAGAAGTGTAAGTAGGATTTATCTTCTCTATGTTAGGATTGATTTATAGATCTATTATATTTCCCATTACATACACTCTATATCTAACTTTGATGACCTCTTAGAAAAATTTATAAATCACTTGTCATATAATCTCAAGCACAAGATTACTATTTCATATCTAGGCCAAGCTAAATAGAATATTGGCAAAATATTCACTTCATACTTGTAATGTTGGAGAGCCCTAGTGAATAGGTTTACACATAATCTACTAGACAAATACTCTATTGAAATATTTACTAGGATATTACACATCAATATATCATACAATCTCTCATTTCAATGTGCTCATACATTCTAAGAGGTCATAGAAGAAGGAATACAAATTGATAAATCCCTTGTTAATAAAGATATAATCAAACTATCTTCTTTCAATCATAACCAAAACAAGAATCAAGGCTAGAACCATAATTAGAACCAAACTCAAGTACCATATTCAATGCCACCTCAAACTAATAATAACAAATGAGATAAACCTTAAAACCATAATAAAAATATTGTTGGTAATGGGGTTACTAAATCATGCCATGTTCAGATGCTCTAAACATCAACTATCTATATACCTCCACCCACTCAACAACTTCTTCCTCCATACATTTAACTAGGACCTCCATAAAACCAACCACCATAAAATTAAAATAAATTACAAGCCTGTCCTCTAAGGAGAAGACTACCTATCACCTGATAATTTAGTGACCTTGGTGAACCTATTGAGTTTGTATTCTAAATATTGGTTCAAGTAAATATGATCAGATAGCCTATACTAGATCCATTTATTGATGATGCTAATTTTCTTGATTACTACAAGGAAAATGAATTTTTTGAGTACCATCATGTTATAGGACATTCTATAAGATGATGTATCCAACTCATACATCTAATTGAGAACATGTTGGAAAATAGAGAGATAGAAAGAAACACCCATGCTCCTACAAAAAATCATAACTTGGGTATCTACCATTATCTATTTCCCTAACATAACAATAAAAAACAAAATATTATAAAAAAAATAATAATAGTGGTAGAGAACTCCACCACATAATCAGTAATAATAATACCAACCACAACAATAGTAGAATGGTTGAAACCAAGGTAAAATGATCAAACCAACTAGGGAGATCGTGATGTTGT
>JARHVA010002137.1:1442500-1540000 GCA_037957365.1 Torreya grandis | reverse complement strand
ATTTTATATATTTATGTTTCCTCATATAGGTAATTAATTGGGAAAAAACAATTTCGCTTACCTATTTGTTACCCCCTTTTGAGTCTAGGATAACACACGATGTGGAATTCATCACCACACATAGGCCTATAAATTATGGGTTGGTGACATGTATTTCATCACCATTCATTAAACCAAACTCTATGTTTTAGTGGAGAATAAAAATTAGGAGAGCTATCATTAGGTGCTAAAGCAAAATTCCCCATAAAGGGTTATGTGGAGTGAGGGGAGTTTAAGCTCCAATAAACAAAGTAATTAAACAAAATCCTATATGGAATTGGGACCCACTATACCTTATTTTATATTAGGGACTCTCATAGAAACCCTTGTGCAAACCTAACATAAGATATTTTAGTGATAATAGGCATTTCATTATCAAAGTCAGGATCAATTCCTTATAATTTGTTATGTATAGACTAGGTTGAGAGGGTTCAATTGATTTTATAATGGGTCATTAGCCTATAGTTTCACCTGTGATGTCATTATATGGTGTGAGCATTGGGTTACACACCCTTTTTAGTTTACTAGCTTAAGGCTTGATATTGCATGTTCTTTTTATGTCATGTTAGACCCATGTTGTTTATAAACTGAGTTTGCCACACCCTTTTTGTGTTTGACACCTTAGATACCCTTAGGCTAATATCCTTTCATATACCACATCATCATATCCATCCAATCATCCTAAACCACACCTTAAGAATATCACCCACTCATCATATATCTTCCACTCTCTATCATAAACAACATCTAATATCTATCCTATATCTTTCATCTTCCATCCATCTAATACACATCTTATATCCTCTATTCCCCTCATATCCATCTCACTATCCTAAATAAAATTCATATTATATCTTCCCATTCCCTATCTTAAATAATATCCCATATCTTCCATCATCTATCCCCCATTCTTAGTATCACCATCCATCTCATATTCTACCATTTAGAATTTTTGAATATTGTCTTTAGTTTTGGAGCCAAATTATAGTGGTCACTCATCCCTTTAATCCTCATTATCACTTTTTAAAGTCTTGGACTAGGTATTATCAACATATATAGACTTATCAAGATTCTAATCTAACACCTATGACTTCTCCCTTTAGTGATTTTTCATACATATCACCCATCTAATCACTACCTTGCTAGTTTAACAGGTATTTGATCCCATCATCCCCCTCCATACTCACTAGATAGGACCCTTTCAATGTTGTCTTTTGTTAAATTATTAGTCATTCCAATCTTTACATCCCTTTATAAATATCACCACATTCTTTGACCACTATTAAATTTGATTCCTAGACCAAGTTAGTATTTAAAAACTTCTAAATTACCTATCACACCTCATCATAATCTCTACTTTCCTCATCTAATATGGTGATCCAAACACATGACCAACAACTCAAGATAGGATAAGCTTCCAACCAAGACAATGATTTATAGGGGAATCTAGGTGATCAAACTTAGGATCATGATGATACACATAATGACATACACATTTATAGAGTATAAGATGACCAATTTAATCCCCTCCATAATTATGATGTTAGGAACCTAATTGACCAATACATCTATGAAAAATACAACAAGTTCTAGCTTGAACCATTGAGAAGGGGGAATATTACCCTCAAACTTTGGCTATAATATCCTAAAACACTTATTTTGTCCCTCTACTAGGCCCAATACACCATGTCATATACACACATCAATCAAGCACCCAAAGAATAAGAAGGTGTGGACCAAGAATCTGAAGAAGAAGAATAACCTGTACCACTTTGAAATAACCATATTGAGGCTAATAGGAGGTAAACTATCCTATAGGATCACCTAGATCAACTTACACAAAAAATAAATCTATTAATCCATGAACAAAATAAATGGCCATCATCCCCCCATCAAAATATAAATAAATTTGATACACCCCATGATAATCACAACCAAACCTCCAATCCCCTTCAGGACCTGACATTTTCACAAAAATGAAAAGTTATGAAAGAGGCTCTCTAACAAATTGACCCACACTCATATGCAATGAGATATAAGTAAAAATAATTTTTTCTCTTCTCCCTTGGATATGAGAATTTTTTAAATACCTTTCCCACCCCATTTAAATGTACCTAGGTTTAAAAAATATAGAGGGAAGGGTGATCCCCATGACCATGTATAGGATTTTTATGTGTCTTTTCATGAATTTGCATATGAATATGCCTTATTACTAAGACTTTTCCTAAAATGTCTCATGGGACTAGCCCTAGAATGGTTCATGCATATGTCAAAAGGGTTAATATCAAGTTTTGGAGAATTAACTAAAAAAATTGTAATACATTTCTCATTTAATATTAAACATGATTTCTCCACTATGGACATCTATAATACTAAATAGAGAAGTGGGGAAATCTTAGAATCTTTTTTTAAATGATGAAGAATCTTATCAAGCCACCTTCAATGCATAGTAATTGAAAAGGAGTTAGCCAAAATATCTATTGATAATCTTTATGCTAAGATAAAATATTAGTTAAAACTCTAATGTGACAAAACTATTGATGAAATCATTAAAAATGGGATGCAAATCAAAATGGTACTTATTGAAAAGGGAAAAATTAAAGTATATTCCTAAAATGAACACAATCAGAATCAAGATAAATCCTTTTTAGCAAATTCAAAAATATTCAATAAGAATAAGAACATTATGGGAGATGGGGTTATAGATTCTAAATAGCATGTTTAAATGGTACAAAAGAGGAATCCCATAGATTATCATAATGTCTCCTCTATACAAGTGCTATGATGTAAACCAAAGACTTGAAATGGCAAAATACCTCTCACTAGTCTTAGATTGCCCATTGAAATAGTCCTTGAACAATTGATTGTCACTAACATGATCACTCTTCCTTAAATCTAAACTTTGGATGATCATCAACCTCAATTAGATTAGTACCACAAAGATCAATTCTATAAATATCATAGAGTAAAAGGTCATAACACAAAAAGGTGAATGCAATTAAAATATTTTATTCAAGATTTAATTGAAAAAGGTGTACTGAAATAGAAGGGGAGAGTACTCCAAATCAATTTGCAAATCTATAGTTAGGCATTTATCAAGACCTTCTACCCAAGCATGATTAGAGAAATAGGAAACCACTACGAGACTAAGGTTAGGCATCCTCTTCTAATTACATTGACTATCATGTTATGCCATATCACTACATAAAAACCATCAAAATATATATCCCCCAAGAGCCTATTTCACCATCATTCACCATATTAAATATTAACTAGGCCACTACTGATTATGTGGTTATTACCAGATGTAGCAAAATCATAGTTATTAGGGAAACCCTAAAGGACCCATCACCTCCACATCTCAAAAGGGGAATCTTAATAAAAAAATTGGTATCTTCTAATCAATCTTATTATATAATTCAGTAACTTGAGAAGACACACACTCAAATTTAATTAATACAACTTTTCAAAACATCCCATATGCATCAAGAGATAATCAAGTTTTGAATGACCTAAAGGTTCCTGTAGATATTAACACCAAAAAATTATAGGCATTAGTAGGTCATTTATCTCCTTTTCAACAGATCAACTTTGGTGCCCATGACATACCTCCCATTGGACCCCATCATAACTACCCTTTATTCATATAAGTATTTATATCCAATCTCCACATTTCCTAGTTGCTCATAGATTTCATACTTCTATATTAACCATAAGAAAGGCTTTTCTATTAACCTTTGAAAATTAGATTATTTTAAGGAACAACAACATGCCCTTGACCAAATTAAAGAATATTAGTCTGAAGAAAAAGATCCACCTCAAAGTCTAGAAGAATTTTCATATAAATCAGAAGAATACACCAAAATAGATATATAAATCCAAGATGGTTTCACTTCAGATATCCCAAATCAATAATTGCACCTTGATCTCCAAGATCAATCACCCTTTCTCATTAAAGAGGTGGTTGAATTTAATATTAGAAATAAAGAAAATCATCAAATCATCAAACTAGGGGCAAATCTCACACTTGAGGAGCATCAAATTATTATTGAGTTACTTAAAGAATTTATAGATGTTTTTGCATGGTGTTATTTTGGCATGCCTAGGCTTGATCCCTCCTTATTTTTCATAATTTGGTTGTTCATCCTAATGATAAACCAATAAAGAAAAAAATGAGGAAATATGCACCCTAAAGTGGCCTTACTAGTTAAGGAGGAACTCCAAAAATTCTTGGAAGCAGGGTTCATCTAACCCATTAATTATTCTAATTAGATATCCAATATTGTTCCTATTGCTAATCCATAAGGAGGGATTCATATTTGTTTTGACTTCAGAGACATTAACAAGGTATGTCCCAAAGATGACTTCCCTCTTCTAAATATTGATATGATCATGGATTCAATAGTTGGATATGAAATGTTATCTCTCATGGATGGTTTTTAGGGATACAATAAAATCAAAATCATGCCCAAAGATCAATATAAAACAACCTTCATCACTTTATAGGGGACCTTATACTATCAAGTCATGTCCTTCAATCTCAATAATGATAATACTACTTATCAATGGGTAATGACTATCATATTCCATGATATGATGCATTACATTTTAGAAGATTATGTTGATAATATCCTAGGGAAGTCTAGACTTAGATCAGAGCATCATGTAGTTTTGAGAAGAATCTTTGAGTAGATACATAAGTATAAGGTCAGATCAAATCCCAAAAAATGTGTATTTGGCATAACCTCAAGAAAATTAATAAGGTTTATTATAACTAGGATAGGCATAGAAGTGGATATAGCCAAAGTGAAAGCTATTATGAATATGCCTCCCCCTCCAAATTGAAATAACTTAGGAGTCTTCAAGGTAAGTTACAAGCTATTCAATTATTTATTTCTTAGATCATAGATAAATTTCACCCCTTTACTCATATCTTGAATAAGGGGATCAATTTTAATTATAAATTTTAATGTCAATAGGCCTTCAATAAACTCAAGTAGTATTTAGAAAATCCACCTGTGTTATCACCTCTATTACCAAAATACCCTTGCTCTTATATATTTATGTAACTTCAAGTGCAATAAGTTCCCTACTTTCACAACATAATGATGAGGGAAAATAACAATAAATTTATTACCTTAGTCACACTTTAATCTCCTATGATCTAAATTATACTCCAATTCAAAAATATTTCTTAGTTGTGGTCTTTGCTTCACAAAAAAATTGGTATTATATGCTTAATAATCAAGTCTAGCTCATTGCTAAAGTTGATCCTCTCAAATATCTACTATCAAAATTAGCACTCATAAAATGAATGGCCAAGTGAATCATGTTACTCACTAAATTCAATATTTAATATGTTAATCAAAAGGCCATTAAGGGACAAATGATAGTAGATCAATTAGCATAAGAACCTATTGTCATGACTGATCCTCTTACCACAACCTTCCCAGATGAATCTATAATGAATACTTCATAATCTAATGGTTGTAAGCTATATTTTTATGGCTCTTTTACCATGTATGGATTATAATTGAGCATATTTATAGTTACCCCATAAGGTGACCTTATTCTAAAATCCTTTCACCTTTCTTTCCCATTCACCAATAATATTTTTGAATATGAGGCTTTAATAGTTGGCTTTGACCTAGTCATCTAATGGAACATCCAACATTTACAATTATTTGTAGGTTAATGATGAGTTCCAAACTAAAGATGAAATATTACTCCCTTATAAGTAGTTGGTAGATTAGTTGAACCAAAATATTTAGACTATTATATTTGAACAAGTGCCAAGAGGGAATAATAAAGTAGTTGATTCCATGGCCACTATTGGATCTTTAGTTTATCTCCCCAAAGACATCCTAGAAGCAAATTTTCAAGTAACAATTTAGATCCTACTAGCTTATTAATCTATGGATCCTTTATAAGTTTGCACTATTCATGATCTTAGTCTTCCCTAGTACCATGATATTTATAACTACCTCCATGATAACATCTTACCACCTAACCTCAATCACCATTAGTGTAAGGCCTTCATCCACCGTACCTCATGTTACACCATTCTAGGTAGCATGCTCTATCATAGAGGTAATGATAGGACTTTGTTAAGATGCTTGACCTTAGAAAAGGTTTGATAAAGGATGTCTACTATGGTATTTATGGTGATCATGTCAATGGAATGGCCTTGGCCAAGAAATTTCTCTAAACTAGATACTCTTGGCTTACCATAGAATAGGATGCCTGCCAATATTTGTGAAAATGTGTATCTTGTAAAAAAAAAGGTAATCTTATCCATGCACCTGCACAAGAATTACAAACTATTATGAGTCTATGGCCATTTTCTATATGTGGACTTGATTTGATTAGAAATATAAATCCCACATCTTTTGATGGACATAGAGTAATTATTATTGATAAAGAGTATTTCACCAAATGGATAGAAGTAACATTACTTACCTATACTATAGGTCTCCAAATTTATAGATTTATCCTATATCAGATCATTTATTTTTTTAGCATTCATGCCAACATCATCTATGATAATGGAAAGTCCTTCAAAAATAAATAAGTTTATGCCTTGTGATAGCAATACCATATCAAACAATACTTTTCTTCTCATTACTACCAAAAAGGGAATGGATAGGCTAAAGCAAAAAATAAGACCCTTATCAATATTATTAATAAAATAGTCAATTATGTATGTAGTAATTATACCCTATAGTTATATCCTACACTTTGGTCTTATTAAACAAGTGTTTTCACACCCATTGGGGCCACTCCATATGATTTAGTATATGGGACAAAATCTATCTTGCAATATGAACTCCCCTCCTTGAGAATATCATTGTGGGGAGTTATCATTTATCATAATTTTTTTCATAGAAAGGACACAAGAAATGGATCTTCTAGATGAAAAATGTCAAATGGCCCTCAATCACTTATGAGCATATCAAAACAGATTAAAAGGTCAATACCACAAGAAGATCTAGTCTAGAGAGTTTGAGTTCAATGATCTAGTCCTACAAGAAAATCAGAAAAATACCAATACAGATAGAGATAATAAGGTAAAATTTGAAGCTAATTGGCTTGGAACCTATATAATAGTCACAAATTTCAGATTTGGATATTATAAACTAGCTACACTATATGGTGAAAATCTTGATGACCCAATGAATATAATACATTTAAAACATGTATACACTTGATAGGTTCCACCTTACCTCCTTTCATGGGTCCCTAATATTTGTGCATACCCTTTTTTTATTAATTTTTTTCTTCCCATTATGCTCCATTTTCTCATTCTAGACCCTAGTCTTGAAAGTAGGCATCCATTATGGGTTGTAATACAATAAAAGGGTATAAATTTTAATAAAAGAGAATGAAGTTATTGCTTGTTGTGTGATGGGGATGTTTTTTGGGTGAGTCCTCTATAGTATTTTTATCCATATTTATATTTATGAATATATATACACCCACTCTTATCACATCCTTATAACTATCCTTCAACATATCACCCTCATCACATCCTCTTTGATAAGTGTGTCTCCTCTTAGCCTCATGATAATCCTATAATAGTTTGTCTATTGATGTCACCAAACCATGTTTCACACCTTACCTCTAATGTTATCATTATGAAAGGTTCAAAAATAGGTTTTTACTCTAGGGTTTCATATACATTATAACACCAAATCTTGATTGATCATCCTAAATCCCATATATGGTCACTTTTGAATTTGGTTGGAATATTGTTCTAAAATATAATAGTTTTGGGCACTATATACCCCATTTACATATATCCCTTTCATCATTATGACTATTGTCCATATTTAATTGACACTTACCTCATTATCAACTTTCATATACCTTTTTTATCATTAATTTTAGTCTTTTTTATCTCTTGCTTTTTCTATGTGTATCTCAATGTGTGCATGCATGATTAATTGATTAAAATAGATATGTACGTATTAGTTATATTTTATTATTTATTCTAATCTTTTTATCATGATTTATATATTCTATCTAGAATGACTATTATGGGAACATGGATGGTTTGATTGATTTCTAAACCTATTTTGGGCAAAACCACTTCAAAACAAAGTTCCTTATGCACCCTAATTAATTTTAACTTTGAATTATTTATATCATTGGCACATAATTACTAGTTGGATCAATATTAAAATGGATTTAATACATTATTAATGGTTTCCATCTTTTCCACCCATTCCATTTCGCTTCCTGAAACTAACATGAAAACATGAAGTCATTTTGTTATCTTACATCCATACAACCTTTGTCAAATCCATTATCAAGATCATAATCTATTGGAAGCCATTATCAAACATAGACAATTAATCCAACATTCAACTTTTGTTTCATCAAAAATCTATTTTTTAATCTTGGAGAGGAGCTACAAAGAGGTTAAATGATGGTGATAATTCTCATGGAAATTGGATTATCTCTTTTATCCTCTATGTTTTATGTTGTTTATATTTTAGGTTTTTATTTATAAAAAAGTAATATAGAGTGAATCTAAAATTTAGGATATATTTTAAATGCACCTAAATCTAATCACCCTAATACTTATACTAATTATGTTAATTTAGCATAAAACTAAATTTCCTAACTAATTAACTAATATTCCATTCCCTATTTCCTACATTCCACAAACCTTATCCTACCTCACAATTAATTAATTTTCTTAATTAATCCACTAAAAAAACCCATTTACCTACTAACCTACTCCCTAATCTACTTGACAATTTAAAAATACAATTATTTTTACCTATCCATCTACCAACCTACTAACTAGTTATTCCTAAACCCTTAAACCCTAATAGATATTTCTAGAATTATAGAATTATATAAACCTACTCTATTTTATCCCCCTTTGCTCTATAATTATCCATTCTATAAATTTCCAAGGAATTTAAAATTCCTTGGAAATATCTTAGCCATTGATCTCAATGGCTCAAAATTGAATTTGAGTAATTGATTATTCCTTCCATTTCCTATATAACTAATCCAACTCCCTCCATGAAATTAACATGAAAACTTGAATCCATATTTCTATCTTGAATCCATACAAACTTTGTAAAATCCGTTATCAAGCTCAAAATATACTAGAATCCATTATCAAGCATAGACAAGTAATTCAACATTTAACTATTTTTCCATCAATAATCCATTTTGCAATCTTGGAGAGGAGCTACAAAGAGGTAAGATGATGGTGAAAATTCTCATGTAAATTGGACTATCCCTTTTATCCTCTCTATTTTATGTTTTTTATATTTTAGGTTTTTATTTATAAAAATAGTAATATAGAGTGAATCTAAAATTTAGGCTACACATAACTATACACTTATGAGTTAGTTGATTGTTACCAAAGTGTAAAGTATCATATTCCTAATGAGATTATAGATCACCTATCTTATTAGGGTCAAGGCCTCTAGTTATATCAATAAGGAACTATCAAACTATTTTAAATGAACAAGTACAAGAGAACTCATGGTATCAAATTTAAACCACCTAGGGATGACCCCATATACCTAGTTTATGTTCCAACACCAATGAATAGCAATGATGATGCTGGAAGTCATGTAGGGTCTAATTATAGCATATATGATCACTATGTTTCTAAAAATTTATTTAACCCCCATGTTTTTTTCACCATTATCCTTGATTATAAACCTTGAAATTTAACCCTTTATCATCCATAATTAATAAACTAGGACATCCAAGAGTCAAAAATACCATTAGATGAGTTTGAAAATGATGAGGCCATATATGACCTAATGAGATTGAGGAGGTACATACCTTTTGGAGACCAAAATTAAGGATTTTATATTATATTAGATATTTATACCTAATTAAGAGACAGAGTGAACTTCCCTAGATAAAAATAAAAATAAAATCAAACATTGAGGTCTAAAAGTGAAAACCTATTTGGGGAACTTTCTAACTAGGTAAAAAGTAAAGAGAAAGTCAAGTCTCTTGGTGAAAATTGGTTTTCAATGCCATTAGATGGTGATGCTCACCCCTATTCCTATGAATCATAGGAGACCCATAGACCATAGCCTAATTATAGATTAGATATCATCACTAAAGAGTATCAAACATTTGCATAGATTATTCAAGACTATCGTGAGGTATTTATATCATGGATAAAGCTAACATTAGGAGATTATGATTCATCATGTTTATGAGAACTAGAAGAGATAATAAATTATGAGTAATTTTTCATTGATGATCAATTTAAATCTTTTCCAACTATTCTAGATGATGGTTCTACACTTTTAGTGGAGGACACTTTAGAGGTAAATATTGGGCCTCCAACAGACCCAAAATGGATTAAACTAAGCACACCCCTCACTAAAGAGGAATGTAAATATTTTATAGCCATTTCGAGGGACTTTTTTGACATGTTTGCATAAGCCTATTCAAACATGCCAATTTTGGACCCTACCTTGGTTGTACACCATCTTGTTGTACATCTTGATGCCAAGATTGTTAAAAAAATGCATAATATGTATCCTCGTATTACTATGTTAGTAAATAAAGAGTTGGAAAAACTATTAGATGTAAAATACATTAGGTTAATTAGATATTCATAGCGGATATCAAACATTATGCCATTAAGTAAAAATATAGAATGTAGTAGGATATATACTAATTTCAAAGATATCAACAAATCTTGCTCAAAAGATGACTTCCCTTTTTCCTAATATTGACATGATAGTCAACTTGATGTCTGGCTATGAAATGTTTTCTCTAATATATTCCTTTTTAGGGTATAATCAAATTAGGATAGCACTAAAATACCATTAGACGATAGTGTTCACTACTCCATGGGGAACATTTTATTATTAGGTGATATCATTTAGACTTATGAATATTGGAGCCACTTATCAAAGAGCTATGAAAATTATTTATGATATGATGCATGACTTTGTTGAGGACTATTTCAATGATATTTTTGACAAAAATTTCACCCTAGCTCAAATTGGGTAAACCCTTTGCATGCTCAAAATATATATAGGGTCCCCTAGGTTTGAATATGGTCACAGAAGCCCTAAATAAGTTCAAGTCATAGTTTAAGGGTCAAATAATATGTTTTTTTATTTTTCATACTTGTCCACTTGTCTTAATGTCCTTTTATGATACCTTTTGGTCATTTTAAGGATTGTACATAAATATCATCAAAATGAAAAATTTAAAAAGTAGGTTAACATACCACATGTCAAAAAACATTAGAGAAATGTTTTAAAACTAAAACATTGCAGGGTCAATGTACAAATAAGAAGATCATCTAAAAAAAGGTCAATTTTAGGTAGTTATAGGGAATTAATGACTCATATGAAACATTTAAATTATTTAATAAAGTGTCTTGAGATCCCCATAGGTCATTTCTAGGATCAAGTTGCTTCAAAATATCCAAAATTGTCAAAAACTAGTTTCTCTCTCCTATCACTCTCTTAGATAAGTCAAAAAGGGCCAATAGTTTTCTTTTGGTACAAAATGGAGAAGAAGAGTTGGAGTAAGATCACTAGGTGGATGTTATCAATACTTATTATATTCCAATTCATGTTCATTTTCATTTTTTTAACATTTTTATTCTATGTTATATAAACAATCATTAATATTATTAGTACCTCCAAACTACCCATGTAATCCCAATCGCTCAGTTTTCCTCATCTGATTGCACTTTGGTCATTGGTATATGTAAACCAAGTGGTGTATGTATAATTATAGATCATATCCATCCATTTCATGTTGGATTCAACTTATTTTCACATGTGTGACTATGGAAGATAAGCAAAATCACTTTCTTGTGCTAGGAGTGAACACAAGTGAAAGATGAGAACAATGTTTTGGTAGTTAAAAATTTCATTCTCCTATGAGGATTCAGATAAAAGGTAATACACTTGTTTTAAACACTTGAGATCATATTTTTTCATATTATCCATTGAAGTTTTTATTAGAGATATCTCTAAGGCATCTCAAAGATAGAGAAGTGCAAACAAGCTAACATACCTAATGGATACCTACAGGGTTGTGTATAGGAATTCAAAAGTATAGGGGTCTTATGATGTGCCTTAAAGAGGTTATGAATCATGGAATATAGTGATAATTCATTTTTAATAAGGATTTAATATTTTAATATGGAATGATA
Source organism: Torreya grandis (assembly GCA_037957365.1). Lineage (NCBI taxonomy): Eukaryota > Viridiplantae > Streptophyta > Pinopsida > Cupressales > Taxaceae > Torreya > Torreya grandis. The sequence continues at coordinate 1,527,789 of JARHVA010002137.1, read as the reverse complement.
GGTTTGAAAGGCCACCTCAAGCAATAACTATAGTCAATCAAGCTGAAGAAAAGTTACAAAATGGGTGTTTACCTTAACTTCTCCAAAAAGAAATTTTGTTCCACATAATGTTATCTATTATTGAATTTATATGAGGTCTAAGCAAGCCTAATGGATTCATTATTGTATCCTAGGCCTAGAGGTAATATCTTAACATAAGAGGAAGTTGTCAAGTCAAGAGAGAAAGATGGTTAAATGGATTTCAACTTGGTCAAGATCCTAATGGAAACACTTAGATAACTATAGTTCCATTAGACCAAAAGGATCCTAGAACATTGTGATGCAATAATGCAATATAGTGCATTTATGGTAAGGGATAAGGGCATGGGATCAAGATATAAATGATCTCATACAGGTGTAAGATGGTCCTAGTGACCTAAAGAAAAACCAAAGGTGTGAAATATTGTACTAAAACACATATAATCACCTATAAGAACCTCTTAAATTATATAATTACCACCTACAATTTGATTCATACTCAAACTAGCCTAAAATAATTAAGGATGCAAGTTTGGAAGGTAAGAAGAGGTATAAGATGAAGATGACCATGTATAAACCACTCTTATAATGATTATATCACACTTCATTTGATTTTCATAGGTAAGGGAAACAAGGTAAGGATGGATCTAAGTTGGGTTTCAAAACCTCATACCTAGTCTATCAAAACCTTGCACATAGTCACAGGCCTATAATTTAGTCTTGGGGAATTTGAAGTGTTAATGACTCTTAAAGCATGGTAAAAATTTAAAAATTTATACATAAGGTCATCATGACTTGATAAATACCTCCATAGTCTCCTTCAGGTCAAACTAATAGAGGAAGTACTCTCTATTTTGTCTCAAACCCGAGGCACTCCTTAAGCAATCCAACCTACAAACTAGTATATTGGTCGTAAAAGGATGAATGTCAAAGCTAGGAATGATTATAGGATTATGTCTAGGGTTTAATTGGATATGGATAAGTGTTAATAATAACCTATAGTCTTTGTGAACACTCAGAGCTGATCACATATTCAAAAAACATAGTCTATGCTAACTAGGCCTAAAAACTAGATAAGACCATCAAGCTTTAAAAGTCACCCCTATGGTCATGATATAATAAAAATAAATATGATATCATTCATGGGAAAGTGGAGGTTTGATGATAATTATTGGTTTGTAGAGAACAACCCATATTGGACATTTTTTGCCTAAATTTGTCTGATAGGTGTTTAAAATGCATACTAAGAACTCGATGGCCAACTTATTTCACTCACATCTATACAGAAAATATGCATTAGGTCTCAAGAAATAAATTATATTTGAGGGGATCCTATACTTTAACTTAGTGTCATTGTTTGAGGGTTATGGGCTTAACCTTTATGAATCATTTTTAAGAAACTAAAGGACCTAAAACCCTCCCAAAACCCTCATAAGATCTTGATGAGAAAGATGTGAATAAAAATGAATATGAAAGGGGTAAATTAACCTATAAAGTGATTTTTATCAACTTTACACTCTCTTAATCTCCTCGCCACTTAATTGTTTGGTACCATCACTTTTATAGATGAGTCAAATTCTATGTTTTATGCAAGACTTGTGTTAATTTGAAGGTGAGAAAAGGAATGGATAAGTGAAATTCATGGTGTAAGGTGTGTAGATATGTATTATAACTCTTCATACCTCATTCTCACATTTTTCATGCATGGAAACCCATTTACTAAGTTTGTTGTTTCATGCAATCTTAGATAGAATGGTGAAAAATAAGGTGAATGTCAAGATGATTGTGAGAAGTGTGATTTTGAGTTTCATTGATGTATATATGATATACTATAGGAAAAATAAGGTGTGAATAGGTGTATCACATCTCTACAACAAATCTCCTTGAGTGTGTTCAATTCACCTAAGTGACAAGTGTGAGAGTCTTGGCCTAGAAGGGTAGTAAGTGACTGTAGGAAAGTGAATGAGAAAATGGTAAATAGAAGATCATAATTTGAGGGGTATAATTACCTACACAACTAATAATTCCACCTTATTAGGTTAGGGTATATGTTTCAATTAATTTTATGGTAGTTTTAATTAGATAAGTGGACTCCTCATCAAGAAGCACAATTTCAATAAGAATAATGAAGTGTTTATACACAATATTAATAAGATGTCATGTTTGTGATTGACAATTGTTTAATATAACTTCATGGCATATTTTATAACTATTCCTCTTACATTATAATTGGTATTCAAGACTTGACACTTGGAATTGTGACTGTTTAATGTCACTTCTTCTCTCTCCTCTCTTATGTGTTATATATTGAAGCCATTTTGGCATTATAAACTATCCACAATTGGTATTGTGAAGCCCTGACAGTTTGATATCTTGTTTTCATTTTGAATAGATTTTTATCAAGATTTTTTATTCTCTATAATTATCACCTAATTATTTCAATTAGTTTATTTGGATTACAAGTGATGATTATTTTCTCCTTGATTCCATTCTAATCTTATATGCATTGTGTGAGTAATAATTCTTCTAATAGGTCTCATGAAGTGTAATTGTTTGTTAGGTGTTTTTATAGTGTGAAGAGATATTAGTAGTGTTTGAGATTGAAACTCATATTCACCCACCTCTATAAATTCAGAGAAATATGACTCCATGTAGAAACACTTATGCTAGAAGAATCTTGAGTTGAAATTAGTTTTAGCAATATGCCTTCATAGTGCAAGTTTCAAGTACGTTTTTGGAGATATCATTGGTGTATCACCTCTATTAGTGTAGGTTATTTTTATGTTTCCTTCCTTTTTCACACCTAATATTGATTAACCTTATGTAGTGTGTGTCTAAATAGATACATCAAGGGAGCTAGCCCATAATCTAGAGATATATCTCTTGTAGTAATCTACATATACTTATAGATAGTTCCATGTTATCCTAGATTTGAGAATGTTTTATTGACTTATCTATGGTGAAAATTTGGATTATAAGAATTCTATCACACCCAATGGGACATGAAGTCCAAGAAGTTTGTTCAAGGTGGGTGTTAATCTAGACAATAAGGAGGCTATAATAGTCCACTTCATACAATATCTAGAAACTCCAAATAATGACTCTTGGTGGTATAATAGTGCACTATTTTATGCCTAAGGTAAACACAATATCTCTTACTAAAGGAATTCCTTTTTATTTTCAAGATCTTCCTCATCATTCACATAAAGTACATAAATTTTCTAACACCCATCCATACCCAAGGAGATCATACCTTTCCCATAAACCTATAAGAAAGTTTTTGATTGGCCCAATATTTCAATATCCTAAATACATCATGGTAATAAACCTACCTCTTATTACCTTTAATGTTTATCTTTCTCTGAGACTTTCCCATTATGATGACATTACTATATCTACCTTCAAAAGTTTTCCCTTATACACTGATGAGATTGTTATTACCTATATTGATCATAGCAAAAACATTACTAAATTCATAAATATACATCACATCATAAAAGATAACATAGTAATTAGTTTTTTAGCTATCTCTTTCAAAGGGAAATCTCTTGATTTATATGGTACTTTAGCTCCTAAATCTACCACCACATGGGATGAGTTGGGAGATATTGTGAAGATAAGAGTGATAACTTGTCATTTATTAAGCAGCTAACCAACATAAGGAGATAAACTTAATAATCTATTCAATACTTAAACACAAGGTTTCATAGGACATGGGATAGGATCCCAATCTTGGTAAGACCTACTACACATCATGATTTCCTTTATTATCTTAAATATTTTGATAGTGATATTTCTATAAGGTACAATCTATGGGAGGGAACACATTTCCTAATGCCTATGAAGTTGAAATTAGGGCTTATAATTATTATATTTAGTTTTAGAATATTTCCCCAAAACCCCTTATGCCTTTATTCCCTAATTTACAAACCCCTACACTTGTTGTTTCTCCCATTCCTACACCAAAATATAAGCTAGTTTCCCCTAGTTAGTCAAGTAAATCCAATGAGGTAGAAGGAGTGAAGGATATTTAATAAGAGGTTTTAGTTCTCATAAGGATCATAAAATAGTATAAATCAATACCTTTCCAAATCCACTATTAGCATAATAATTCCTACCTAACTATGAAGGAAATAGACTCCCCTTTAAAGGTCATCCTCAAGGTCAAGGGAAACTATTTCAATCAAAGTCATATAATGGATATAGTACCAATGCTCCGTGCACCTCAAAAAAATTAGTGCCTACTCAAAACAACCTTTCTAAAGATCATGAGGTTCAAATTTCATGGGATGAACCTCATGATCCATCTACATATGTCAATGATTCCTTTAATTAAGCTTTCATGGCAAATTTGGGAATAATGCCAGACGTGACTCAAGCTGAGGTACCTAATAGATGAGAGAAAAATGGGAATATTTCTAAAGTGGATCCCACTTTAGTCATTTGTAAACATGATGAATAATGTGTTGTGAAATACTAATGGAAATCAAGCAAATATCCAAGTCATATAGCTACAAACACAAGGGTAAAGAGAAAGTCAATTGAAGAGGTTCAAGGGGCTAGTAATTATTCATCAATGAGTGTTCAAACATCTCAAAGGGAAGGTATGTATAATGTATTCCCAAATTCATAAGTATATATAAGAATAAATAATGTTAATAGTTCTTTCATACCTCAAAATTACTAATGTATAAGCAACACTATTCCTACAAGTGTACAAATCTAAGGTTAGTGTATATTTCACTAACATTGTAGAGAAGATGAAGAAGGATCATGTGAATGTATCAATGTGGGATACACTTTAAATACTTGTAAAAGTATACCTGCTCTAATAATATTTTTCCAAACATAGCTTGACAACCAAGTAGCCTAGTGGAAAAGAGGAAAATTTGACAAACATATTAAATCATAGTGAGGGACAACCAAACAAAATTGAGAAAATAAACAAACCTCCTCCATTATATCTCTCTATCATCATTGGAGATGCTTTGGTCCATAATTATTTTATTTATAATTATTAAATTACTTAATTAATTCATAATAAAGTAGATGACAAATTGAATTTAAAGTATGAGCCTCATTTCAAAGGAGTGTTATAACTAGATGGGTCAACTGCCAAGACAATTGGCATAATGACAGGGTTGAAACTTGTTCTTCATGATTGTCCTACTTTCACTATTACTCAAGATGTTGTGATTTTGGATTTACAACCTTACTTTTCCTTTTATTTTTAAAGGTGTTTTACTAATAATATTAGAGGATACTTGAATTCAAATTGGTCTTATATGGCATTTAAGACTAGGTATGGTGCTAAGGTGTCAATCAAATCCAAACCTCTATCTAGTTTTCATGTACATAAATATATGAATTATACATCTAGCATGAATTTCATTATTAGTGATTAATAAGATCATCTTAGTGATGAAGAACCTCTAAAACTCCTTGATGGTATAGTTGAATTGTACCTTGATGAATGGGGAGCTAATCTATATGGATTTGAATAAACAGGTCTTGGTACATACATCCTCCATGAAGAATGTGATGGATCTCTTGAGGCAAATTATGATGAAAATATAGAACAAGTTACATAGGGAAACTACCTTTTACACATGGATGATGATGTTCATATCCTAGCTGTAATAAAGCATGATAGTCTGAGTGAGAATTCATTTCTAATTGCCAAAGAAGATAATGTTCATGAGCATGAAACTCAAGAATAAGTAGATGATATGTGGAAAAAATTCAATGCCATAGTGAAGGAGTTTGAGGATGTAAGGAGCTCTAAAAATCTTGAAAAGGAATACAAACATGATGATGAGGTCAACCATCCACCTAATGAGCACAAAGAAGAGATTGGGGTCTCTACCAAGTAGGAAACAATCATGGTAGATCATGAAGTGTTTGGTGAAAAATAAGATAGCCTTTATGATTCCCAACATCAAGCATATCTTGATTCAAATGCATTTGAATTTGGGAAGGATTTCATAACTCCCAATGATCAGATTGATGAGTTCTAAGTGGAAATGATAAAGGTTAATCAAGTTGAAAATTCAAATAATCCTCTTAGAAATATAGATTGATTATTCATGAGAGCTCCAAATCACACACTTGATGCTAGCATAGTATACAAAAATGGTAAGTCATTTAATTACCTCCATAAGAAATTTTTCATTGACATACATTCATTCTATGATTATTTTTTTTCATGGAGAAATAGTGATTGTATAAACATTATCTTTGATCTAGTTTAGGCAATAAAAATTTGTAATTTACCTCAAATCTTTTGAGTTCTTGTATATATTAGGATAGGTGTGTGTTTTCCTTTGAGTTGTTTTTTTGTTTTCCCTAAGTTATTAAAGGGAAAAAATGTGTGTCTTGGTGGCTTATTTTGTGTTTTTATTTCTTATTTTGTTATATGTGAGTATTAAGTATTTTTAGAGGCATATCAATGTCAATTTTATTAAATGGGTGACTCCATTTCGCAATGAGAGGTTAAGGAAATTGGTCATTGGCATAACATGCATGTTACCCCCTAGAAATCACCAAAATGTTGACCAAAATTTCACCCTATGTCAAATTGGGTCAACCCCTTGCATGTTCAAACTTTCCATAGGGTCCCCTAGGTTTGAATATGGTCACAAAGGTCCTAAATGAGGTCAAATCATAGTTTGAGGGTCACATAATATGTTTTTATCTTTTTCATAATTGTCCACCTGTCTTAATGTCATTTTATGCCACCTTTTGGTCATTTTAAGGAATTTTACATAAATCTCATCAAAATTTTAAATGTAAACAAGCAACACATGTTATATAATTTCAAAGTAATGATTTAAAATTGAAACATTATATGGTCAACGTACAAATAAGATAATCATCTAAAAAAGGTCAATTTTAGGTAGTTGTATAGACTAAATGACTCATCTCACACATGTGAATTCTTCAATAAGATATCTTGAGATCCACATAGGTCATTTCCATGTTTAGGTGGCTTCAAAAATCCAAAATATCTGAAAACTAGTTTCGCTCTCTTATTGTTCTCTTTTACAGGTTAAAAAGGGTCAATGGTTTTCTTTTGGTAAGACTAGAGAAGAAGAGGTGGATTGAGTTAACCTAATGCATGTTATCAGTCCATATGAGATTCCATTTCATGGTCATGGTTTTAATATTTGTGGTTTGTGTTGTATGAATAATCATTAAGATTGTTAGTACCTCCAAACTACTTGTGCAATCATAATGGCTCAATTTTCCTCATCTAATTACACTTTGGTGATTGGTCTATGTGAACCAACTAGTGCGTGTACACTTGAAGAGAATATACATCCATTTCATGTTAGATTCAAACTATTTTGTCATGTGTGACCATGGAAGATGAACAAAATCACTCTTTTATGCTAGGAGTGAACACTAGTGAAAGCTGAGAACAATTTTTTGGTAGTTGTAGATTTCTTTCTCTTATGAGTTGTAGAGTCTAGGCCTAAAAGGCTAGTGACTGATTGTAATAAAATGAATGATAAGTGGTAAATATAATATCATTAGTTGATGGGTTTATAATTACCGACACAAATCATGATTCCACTTTCTTAGGTTGTTTTATATGTGTCAATGACTTTTATGGTAGTTTTAAGTAGATAAGTGGACTCCTCATCAATAAGGGTTATTTTAAGAAGAAAAATGAAGTGTCCATACATCAAATTCAAGAATATTTAATTTTTGATTGACACTTGTTCAAGACAATTTCATGAGATGTTTCTTAACTCTTACTCTTGCATTGTAACTAGTTTTCAAGACTTGACACTTGGCATTGTGACTATTCAATGTCACTTCTTCTCTCTCCTCTCTTATGTGTTATATATTGAAGTAATTTTGGCATTTTAAAATATCCACTATTGGTATGGAAAATTGCTTCTGGTTTGAAATTTTTTTTGACTTTGAATAAAGTTTTTTCAAGCTATTTTAGTCTTTGAAATTCTTGCCTAAGGATGTTAAGTAGTCTATTTGGATGACAAGTGATGGTTGTTTTCTCCTTGATTCCATTTTGATCTTGTATGTATTATGTGAGTAATACTTATTCTAACAAGTCTCATGAAGTTTAATTTTTTTTAGGTGTTCTTGAAGTTTGAAGAGAGAATAGTAGTGTCTAAGATTAGACCTCCTATTCACCCACCTCTAGAAATACATAGAAATTTGCCTCATAGTAGAAATAGTTATGATAGAAGAATCGTGAGTTGAAATCAGTTTTAACAATCTGAATTCATAGTGTAAGTTTTAAGTATGTTTGTGTATATATCCTTGGTGTGTCACCTCCATTATTTTAGGTCACTTTTATGTTTCCTTATTCCCATTTCATCCCTAATAGTGATTATCCTAGTGTAGTGTGTGAGCCTAAATAGATATATCAAGGGAGCTCGCCCATAATCTAGAGATATATCTCATGTAACAATCTGCATTTACTTATAGATAGTTTCATGTTATCCCAACTTTGAGAAGGTCTGATTGACTTGTCTAGGGTGAAAATTTGTGTAATAACAAATATTTTGGGTAAATAAAAGACCCATGTTGATCACCCATCCATGTTATGAAGAATTTTTGAGAGACTTCATGAGTATAACATCAGTCTTAATCTACATAAATATGTATTTGGTGTCACTTATGGAAAAATATTAGGTTTCATTATCTCTCATAGGGGCATTGAAGTATATCTATCCAAATTTTATGCAATTATAAAAATGCTACCACTATTTACCTTGAATAAACTCTAGAGTTTATAGGGTAATATTAAATCTATCAGATGTTTCTTCGAACAATTAGCTGATAAATGACATACATTTATGCACTTGCTTAAGAAATGTGTTACATTCTATTAGAATAAAGAGTGTAAAAAAGCCTTTAATTAACTCAAACAACCAACCAACTTGTTTTTCTACCACCAAAAACAAATAAGCCATTACTTATTTACTTTTCAGCAACTGAGAATGCCCTAGGTGCATTTTTGGCACATCATAATGAGTAGGGAATGGATCATGTTGTGTATTATCTAAGTTGAATGTTGGTCATGTATGAACATAAATATATATTGATTGGAAAATAATATTTATCAGAGGTGTTTGTAGCCCAAAAACTATGTCATTATATGCTCAACAACACCATTGTTATCACCAAAGAGATCCACTCAAGTATCTACTTTCTAAACTAACTCTATAGGGATATATGACAAAATGGATTGTACTATTACGTGAATTAAAAATTTAATATGCTGATTATAAATCCATTAAGGGAAAAGTACTCATATATCATCTTGTTAAATATCCTCATCAAGATACTCAAACTCTTACATTTAGATTTCAAAATGAGGCCATCATGACTGTTGAAGAAGTAGATGCACTTCTTGAGGCCAAATAGTGGAAGATGTATTTTGATGTATCATTCATAACTCATGGATCAATTGAAAGAATATTATTTGTTACACCATAATGGGATCTCATTCCTAAGTCCTTTCATATTGGATTTCCCTATACCAATAACATTTTTGAATACAAAGCACTCATTATAAGGATTCTCAAGTAGTATAATGGAAAATTCAACTTTTAGTGGTGTATGGTGATTCTTAATTAATCATAAATCATGACATAGAAAAATACCATACCAAAGACTATAATTTGGTACCCTATAAAGCAATAGTTGATACTCTCAAATAGTAGATTTTCAACATCCAATCTAAAAGAATACTTTGGTCCAACAATAGAATAATAGATGCCATGGTCACTATTAGTTACATGATCCAAATCACCGATAGAGCTAGAGATTATCAATTTCATGTTGAACATATTTTATCACTATCAAATGAATAGTTATCCATCAAGTTGGTTTATGACATTGTTGGTCCCACATCTCCATGGTACTCATATATATATGCCTATATTCAAGACCAATCCATACCTCCTAATTTATCATGTAAAAAAGAAAGACTTCACCCATAAAGCCTCTCTCTAAAGCCAACACAGACCAACATTATACCATAGAATTTATGATGGAACTCTATTTCATTATTTACCTTTCACATAATCTAGATTACTATTGAGGGATGTCCATGAAGGAGTGTGTAGAACCCACACCAGTAGGGAGATCTTAGCCAAAAAATTTGTTACGTACTAGTTATTATTGGCCAATGATGGAAGTGGATGTAGGTGCATATGTGAAGAGGTGTGTCAAGTGTTAAAATCATGTTAATTTAATTCATGTTCCAACTAAGACAATCAAACCATTGACAACACCATGGTCATTATTAACATGGGGACTCAACCTTGTCAATAATATCAATCCAACATCTTGAGATGGCCGTAAACACATCTTAACTACTATCGAATACTTCACTAAGTGGTTGGGAGCCATTTCCCTCACATCACTACTAAGCAGATCTCCAAGTTCATATTAAACCATTTCATTTATTTTTATGGCATACCATTTGAAATTATATTTGATAATGGTATAAATTTTAACATTAAATATTTGAAAGCACTTTATTCTCAATACCACATCAAACAAAATTTCTCTACCATTTACTATCTGTAGGGCAATGACCAAACTGAGGCTTATAATAAAACCACTGTCAACATTCTTAAGAAGACTATCAATGATGGTGGATGTAATTGGTACTTGAAATTATTTAATGCCTTTTGGGCATACCATACCACATTCTTCACTCTAGTAATAGCTACACCCCATTCACTTATTTATGGAAATGAAGCCATTCTTCCCATTGAGGTTGAGTTACCTTCTCTTCATATTTTATTATAAAACATCATCAAAAATGAAGACTATAGGGTGGCTTACCTGTAGGAACTAGACCTAATTTATGGTAAATGTGTGGTTGTCATGAATAATCTCCAAGATTATTATAATTTACTTAAAATCTAATACAATAGGCATGTTAAGCATCATAAATTCAAGGTTGGCAACTTGGTACTAAAAAAGAAGTAGAAAAATGTAAATGTTGAATCCAATAGAAAGGGAAAGTTTTAACCAAACCGGTTAGGGCCATATTTATTTGTTTCTAACTATGGTTCTAGAGCATACAAGATCACTACATCAGAGGGAGATGAACTTGATGAACCAATGAACATAATGCACCTCAAACATTTCTACACTTGATGGATTCTGATCATTTTATACAAGGATTCTATAAGTTATGCCACATTATACCTATTCTTTATACTATACCCTATATTTTTATACCATACCCTTAACCCTTCACCAACCAATTATTTTTACATAACCCCACATATCATGTTTGGCCTTGGTTCTGATTAATTTTTACGTTATGCATGTTTAGTGGTTGATGACAAATTTAGTTCCATCAATTGTTTTAGAATTACATGTTTGAATGGAAGAATATGAAATTAGTATGATAGTGTTCCTAGAAACTTCATCCTTTTTTTGTCATTACATTTTATAGGTACCATTGATTATAATTAATTTTGGGAAAATCAATGTTCCACCTTATACTATTAATTAGAAATTTGTTTGGGTAGATTAGTACAGTTGACCCTTTGCCATTATTTCCTATGTATAACTGTCTATGGGAAAATTAGGATAAATACCTTTTACTATGCATTACCACATCACCTTGACATTACCATTATCATTTACCTTACCATTTTCCTTTTACTTGAAACTTGTTGATACTTAATTAGACACCTTTTATATAGGTAGAAATAAAATGACTTGAGGTCCCACAAGATTATGTAGGTATGCTCAATTCACATTTAGGTCAACTCAATCACACTTTTACTATGCTCTTACTATTTTGTAAGAAATTTAAGGTTGAACTCTCTCCTCATTTTAGAAGCAACCTAAGCCATGCTCTTATCATTTTTTGAGATGGACTACTCTATGTCTCATAATTCTTGATTGAGTTGAGATGCCTAGAAAATTACAAAAACATGTGAAATGGTTTCAAAACACCTAAACATTTGTAATGATCTAAAAAATCCTAAAAATCACAAAATTATGAAAATTGGATTAGAATTTCCATACGAGATATAAAGCCATCAAAATTTTCTAGGAAGGGCCATTTTATCTATTCGATTTATTTCTAGACTACCTTGGTATTTTTCCTCCTATTTTTGGGAGAATTAAATTATCATGAGGTCCTCATGGAATATGTAGTTATCACCTATATGCATGGGGTATCTCAGGTTAGCTCGGCCATAACTTTTTTTATTTTTCAACCATTTATTTGACTTAAAGATCTTGGGACCCTTAACTATTTCACAAGTAACCACTTCTCATTTAGCTTCCCCATACTTATTGGCCTCAAGCTACACTCTCATGATTTTATGATTTCATGTGATCATTAGGTATTCAACTTTGATACACTAATAACCACTCAAATTCATCTTGCACTCTCACTATTTTGTGAGTACTCTGTATCTCAACACTATCACCATTTTATGATCTCATTATCATTTTAATCCATAGATGTATTAAACACTATGAATTACCATTTTAGTTCATTAGTGAAAACTCATCTCTTAAATTTTATTGTGGTTTTAATTTTACCATACTCTCACACTTGCATGATTTGTTTGTGTTGACATATTCATGATTGTGGAACATCATCCCCTCTTTTCTCACACACTCATTATTTTGTGAGATCATTATTATTTTCCTCTACATGTTTTCTTATCATCCATTTTATTTTAACTCATACTCTATGAGAATTACATTTGCCTTGAAGCTCACATTAGATCCTGTGTCTATGGGACTATGTAGTCAATATCTACTTTCCTAATGCCTATTGAGTCAACTCAGCTACCCCTTCCTTTTATTTTATTCTCTCCCCCCCCCCATTTTTTTAATCTTGTTTATGTCATTATCTCCTACATCCTATGGGCAATGTTGTCATCTTATTCATGTTGTTGTTTTCATATGGCCTAAGGGTAACCTTGTGCCAATTGTTATTATGTTTTACTTGAGTCATTGCTATCTAACTTAGGGGTCACCCTATTTTTAAGAGTAATACCTTTATTACACATGAATGAACAATTTGTTTTTTGTTTGCACTAACATTTTGATTAACCATTGTTCATGTATGTTATTTTCTTATCTTTGTTCATTTTTTTTTGTATGTTTAGAATAGTCTGTTCACCACACATTTATTTGCTTTGGATTATTTAGTTGTTTTTAGTGCTTTGTTCACTTTATTTCTTTATTTGTGGTATTTGATTATTGATATTTTGTTGTTTGTTTTTATTGGTGTTTTTTTGTGTTTTTGTTTGTTTTTATTTTGTTTATCTTTATCTTTTTGTTTTTTTATTTTGTTATATATTTCTTGGTTGATGTAAGATTATTAAATTTTATTTACACTTTAGTTTTGATTGTCCATATCATGTACTTCAACTATGAATTTTTATATTTAGTCTTAATTTTCCCATGCCTAAGATATGAATTTTCATTTTAGTTATCCATAAATATCATGAATAATATCAAAATCTACAGCAAATTTGTGCTCACAAAATCTTCTAGCAATGGCAACATCTCATCAATAGTAACAAAACTAGCCAACTACCTAGACACATGACTCAATCCATGAGTAATAAAAAAGTGTAAAAAATGATTTATTTTGTGTTTATAAAGATGAGAATCTCTGAATAAGAATCCATATGAGTCATATAATATAATCAGATGATAATTTCAATATAACATCTCCTAACATTAACCATCTTTTTAGGCCTCACCCTGAGACCCATTTCACAACATGATTTCTCAGCCTATATCTTATGTTTTTTCGAGTGTGAATCTTCAAACTCATATTTAGGATAGAAATGTGTTGTTATCTTTTGCTAAAACCATCTTTTTGGGCCTCCCTTGAGACCCATTTCACAACATGATTTCTTAGCCTATATCTAATGTATGTTCAAATGTGCATCTTCAAAATCACATTTAGGTTTAGAATTTGTTGTTAGCCTTTGCCAACACAATCTTTTGGGCCTCCCCCTGAGACCCATTTCATAACATGATTTCTAAGCCCATATCCCATGTTTATTTGAATTTACATCTTCACACTCACATTTAGGATAGAAATGTGTTTTTATCCTTTACCATCAAAATCATTGTCAGCGTCCCCCTAAAACCCATTTCAGAACATGATTTATTAACCTATATCCTATGTTTGATTGAATATGTATCTTAAAACTCACATTTAGGATAGAAATGTGTTGTTATTCTTTGTTATCATAATATTTTTGGGCTTCCCTCTAAAACCCATTTAACAACATGATTTTCTTAACCTATATCACATGTTTATTTGAATGTGCATCTTGTAACTCACATTTAGGATAGAAATGTGTTGTTATCCTTTTATAGCACCATATTTTTGGACTTCCATCTAAGAGCTGTAGACACCCAATTATGGATATAACTAACTTCTAATAGACTTCAAATTTATTTCTATCAAATAATGAAAATTAAGCCTAGCAATCATTAAATGTCTCAATTTTATTCTCACATTAGATATTAGTGATCAAAATTATGTTGAGGCAACCTATTTAGGGTATTATCTTATACACAATAGTAACATCTCATGATTCATTTGTAGTCAGGTTGAGACCTAGCAATGTGACAGTTTGGCCTTTGGAACAATTAAGTGGGGCACTTAAACAATTCCCAAAGTGCAAAAATTCTAAGTAGAATTAATTAACAAAGTAAATCAAATTAAATGCTTAAGTGGAATTTCCATGTGCAATTAGTGAAAATAATTTTATCAAAAAGGAAATTTTAATAAAATGATGTCATGATGATGTCATCATCTTTAAAGCTAAGGAATTAAAAATATCTCCCTAAATGCCTTAAATTTAGAAATGGAGAGCCATGCTTAATAAATGGGATCTTTATCTCAAATATTAATTGCATGTCCCATACTTAACTAAACTAGGGTTAGTTTGGAATCAACCATAGTTAACTCTAACCTAAATATACTTGATCTAGAGTTAGTTTTGGAAGCTATAAATATAAGGGCTCACCCATTGATAAATAAGCTTGTTTTGTGTAATGTTATGATGCTAAAATGCTTTCAAGGAGCCCATTGTTATAGTGTTATCATGCCCATTTTATATTCCAAGCTAATTTAAAGCCCAATCCAAACCCAACATTACCAAGGTGACAAGGAGAGGTGGTATAAGGAGAAATTCATTACCAACTTTTAAAATTTGCTCTCATGGAAGGTAAATTTGATTGTTTTGCTTTTATTTTTTAGCTACTTATATTGTTCACTAGTGCTTTGACTGTCTAGGCTAGAGGTATAAGTCTTTATTAATGTGTTTTGTTTGATTTTATTTCATACTAACATGATATTAATCTCCCCTCTATGTATTCATATTAATCATATAATGGCATGTTTGGTGGGACTTGTACCCTATAAAGCTCTTCATATGGCCTTTTAGAACATTTTTCTAACATTTTTCATGCTAAATTTTTGATTTCATGGCCAAAAAAGTGAAGAAATGAAGTTTTCAACCATCACATAGAGAAATGTGGTTTTTCACCTATGAGATGTGGTATTTCAATGCACCTATGAGACATGCAGTATTGCATAAGAAATGTGGTTTTACACTATGAAAGTGCATTTTTTCTTTATAAATATTTATTTTCCTTGGTAAATGTCATATTGCATGGGGTAAGTGCAGCTTTGCACTCACAATAGCCATTTTTTCATTGAAAAGTATATTTTTGACTTTTGAAAGTCTATTTTACCTAGTAAATGTGGTATTACATTTGTAATAGTTGATATTGCACTAAAAACTATGATATTGAACCTACTCACAAAAGTTGATTTTGCATGTAATAGTTAGTATTGCACCTTGTAGATGCATTTTTGTACTAACATATGTGGTTTTGTAGGATAATTATAATATTTCACTCAAAAAAGGTGGTATTGCATTGGTAAAGTTTGATTTTGCATTAACAGAGTCTATTTTACTAGGTAAAGTGCAATTTGGAGCTGATAGATGTAGTTTTGCATTGTAATCAACAATATTACACTATGTAAAATAAAAAGGTAACCCAAGAGCTCAAAATTAAAGTTTTATTGATGATTAACTCTTTTTACAAGATATAAGAAAACCCCCTAATGACTTTTTTAGGACGCAAGGCCAAGAAGGAGGTTTTTAGCACTTCAAATTTTCAATTCACACTTACATTTGGTGCTTTAAAATCATCTAATAACTTTGTTTTTATTTTTTTAAAGTTTAAAAATGTAAATAAAACCAAGGGGATACATTTCACTTCATAATTCACTTAGTTCTTTAAAATAAACACAAATACTAGACTAAGTGCTCTTAAGAGCATTTTTTTTCATTATTTTTATTTTTTGTGTGTTCTTAAAAATTAGACTTTTGCATGTATGCTCTCCCCACATACCCTTTAGGTAACTTAAGTGACCAAAATCACTTCTTTAATTGACTTATCACTTAGTCCAAGCCTAGAAGGAATGTAATCTATGCTCTCCCCATGTTTTCTAACTTGAGTGGTCCAAAAAATGACCTTTAAAGTCCATCTAGTTTCATTTATTTATGCACTTATCTTGTGGGCAGTATTTCATCACCTCCCCATAAGTTATTTAGGGGATTGTTGACCCAATATTTCATCTCTTGGCATAATTCCAACCCTACTACATTATGGGGCATACAAATTAGGTGTGACTCATTAGGATGTTAGATTGAGTGGTTAAACTAAATTTTTTAGCAATATCTACCTAAGAATAATGACCCAATCTTGACATCGTACTATATTAAGTAATCTGATAGATGTAGTGATTATAAAAATGATAAGACATTTTTACAACAAGTTGATTATATTGGATCCAAATGAAATTATTTCATCCCTAGTGTTAACCACACTTGGGACCATCTATAAATGTGTAAAACTTATAGTTTTAGATAAACTACACTTACCATAGAAATATTGTCAATGTAGGGTGAGTAGTCTAAAGTTTTAGATTAAGGTAAAAATAGGTTTTGAAGGGGCCCCGAAACCCTTATACATCAGAAGAAAGATAAGCCTTAAGCACTTCCAGAATACAAAATGGCCTAGAACCAACAACAAAAAAACCAGATTTACCAGAAATCTAAAAACAACAGCCAAGAGCTAAACAAACAATAAACTTATTTCTTACCAGACTGAAGTTTCATATCTAGAGAAGGGACCAAAGGCTTATACTTCTTCCTCTTAATAGCTGTCCACCCATCCTCTACCTTAGCTGCCTCAGCAACCCAGTCCTCAAAAGGCCATGAACCTTGAAGTCCAGGGGGCGTTAAAGCCTCAGCAAAATCCTTATGAGAACAAGCCAACTTCTGGCTCCTAGGAGAAACCTTCAAAATAGATGAAGGAACCACCACCTCCTCAATAATCAGTTCTGAGAGAACACCATCTCCAATCTCCTTGGTACCTTCAACAGGATTAGTCACTAGCAGAGTCACCTGTTTTGTCGATTTAGAATGAATACTCATTTCATTCTCATTCTCTGAATCAGTCGAAACATCATTAGGTTGATTAGCAAAATAGTGTTCATGTTCAGCTTCTGACCACCACGCAGGTGAACTCCTTGGTTTGGATTTCCCTGCAGTACACCAGACTGCTATGTGCCTCGTCTAGTGACACTTTCTGCATCGAAAAGGTAAACCTTCATAATCTAACATTTGCGTCCAAGAACCCCTAGGGGAGTCCAGACAAATCACCTCTGGAAGGCCCTTAGAAACATCCACCTCAACCAAAATGTGAGCACATGTCAAGCGATAAAAATGCTTAGTTTCATCATCTTCATATAAAAATTCTCCTAAAGCATTTTCGATGGTTTTAAACACCGCTTCTTGCCATAATTGTATCAGTAGATTAGGGAGTCGGACCTAGACAGGGATCTTATTGAAGGTCTCCGTGAGAGGGTTGAAATCCTTATGCCACTGTTTGGCCATAAGAGGGTATTTACCCTGCAATAAAAGATTACTGTTGGACAGAATAGTCTTCCTGTCCTTAGAAATTTGGAATAAAGCTATGAAAAAACCTTTAACATAAGGGAAAATTTCAACATTTCCATCCATCAGTGGCAGCCATGTTTTGGAGATCCAGCCATGTAAATCTACCAGGGATGGCCAGTAACCACGAAATCTATAGATTGCCCCAAACTTTGAAAAATGCTCTACCTGATTAAAGATTGCTTCAATAGTTTTTGGATCTAGATTGACCCTGACAGGATTTAAAGCACTTACTAGAGTGATGTGATGTCTCCCAGCAACAGCTTGAAGTTTCGCGTCATGTATTCCAGCTTCATAAGCAGCCACATCCGCATAAGATTTTCCCAGTGATCCAAAGGCAGAACCAAGAACAGGGGATACTTTTGCTTTATTCATTTCAGGACCTGAACCCCCTTCTGCCAGAGGGTGGGTGCTCAAGATTCTAACCTCGTTTCCAGGTCCTTTCAAAGCAGAACTCGCAGCCATGCCTTCCGCCAGGTTGACAGCAACCTGGTTCAAATTTGGGGTTCGCGCACGCAGACTTTCAAAATTTCCATGAGAGTAGATGTTACTTTGTATAACTTACATGTCACCATACAAATTATTGATAGAAGAGGGGACCTAAAAAATCCAATTTTTAATTTGAATCTAAATTTTTTAGATTAACATATTATTTAATCTTAAGGAGTATATTTATGGAATTTGACAATATAAAGCAACCTTGTCATTTTTTATGGATATGATGATACACTTAAAGTGTTTTTGTGTGTATTTGTTTTACTTAAATTATTTTGAGTCTAAACTTTTATTTTTTTAGACACATCAAAATAATTCATCAGTCAATCACATTGTTTACACCCCTTTAGTCTAAAGAGGTGTTATTATGCCCATTGGATACCACACTTGGACTTAGACATTTTCAAAAACTTTTATGTGTGTGTGTCACTTGTTTGAAAGGGGCATAATTATGCTACCTATTTCATCCCAATTTTTTGACTTAGATTTTTGAACAAAAAACCATTGTCATAATTTTTAAACGAGATAGGTTATGTTACTCATATTGTCTCAAAACCTTTTCCTTGTGTTAAACAAATTTCAAAAACATGTATACCATTTGATTTATGATTAGAATCATTATGTAATCCATTTTGGTCTATAATTTTATCTATTTGAGAACCCAAGTCTTCTAAAATAATTTCAAAATTTGTCTTATGAAGTTCAAATTTAAACGTTGAGTGGTTTATGCCTATGCCTCACTTAATTTTGGCTTAAGTGTTTACCTCTTACTTTTTAATTGTGAAACTTGGACTAATTACTTGTTTACTTTAAATATATTTTTTCCAATATTTTGGAAGTAATCTCTATTTTGTGTGGCTCACATTTATTTTGTTTCTTATAACTAATGTCAAAACTATCTTTTTAAGTACAACCTTAAGCATGATCAATTTATATTTGAGTTTTAATTATAATTTTGGCTTGAATGCCTACCCATTGTGCCTATTTTTTCTCATTTGATATTTAATTTTCCAATTAGTTTTAATCATGTGCCTAGGTTCTAATGTCTTATTAGTGGTCAAGTTTGTGTTTGAATCCATGGGCCTAGTTTGAGTCCAAGTGTTTTAAATTGATTAGATTAATTTCCTTACCAATTTTTTACCTTGACCAAGTTTATTTCAAGTCTAGATTTGTGCTTTGTTTCCAAACACCTAACATTTGCCTCTAATTTTGTAGACCTAACCATTTTAAGTCTAGTTTTTTGCCTTATTTCCAATGACCTAGCAATTTACCTTTCATTTCAGACCTAATTATTTTCAAGTCTAGATTTGTTTTGTGTTTCCAAAGACCTAGAATTTTACTTAATTTTTATATTATGTTCATGATGTTTTGAGTATATATTTGTGACTTGTTTATAAATGCATAGCAACCTTTTTCTATTTTTAGACCTAGAATAGAGTCATTTGAAACACTTTGTCAAAATTAGGATTCAACTTACCATTTGCTTGACCATTTTTGAGAAAGACATTATAATTTAACAATAATTTAGACAAAGTTTATCATTTATGTTCTTGGGAGAACAACTCCATTCCTAGGATAAAACTTAGATGAGTGTGCCTTTTAGACTAATTTTTTAGACATACCAAGTTTTAGACCATTGGCCATTTAGACCACATTTTTAAATTTTTGATAACTCTAACCCTTTTCTTCATGAGATGTTAGTCCTGGATTTGGATATGTATCACTACACACATAGTGGAACCATTTATAATATGTATTATGATAACATGGTCATGAATGATAACTCTATTCAAAATCCATATGGTGATGATGTAGTTTATGAGATGAATCCCTACCCTCCTTACTCTAGTCAATATGTGGAAAAAATTCAAGACATGTTAGCACACTACTTGGTTAGCACACCTCCATATCCAAGATAAGAAAAAGAACAAATAGCCCAATACCTTACTAATGTGCCATTTATCATTGAACAAGTTCAATAAAAATTGCACTATGTTACCATGTCATCAACATATGACCCAAAAAAATTTATCATCACTTGATTGAAAACAAGGAATATGTTTTATTTAGATCCATAGAGGGTGGGGCTAAGTTTCTATAAGACTTCTCCCATGAAATCTTACCTAGTCTAGTCATAATACTAATAAATGTACCTTACACCTAAAATATAAAATTAAATTTTAATAGTTACCCTTAAGCATTCATTTTGATTTCATACCATTATCTAAATATGATTGAAAAAGGAAAAGGCCCCATGGAGGATCAATTATCATAAATGCAATAAACATATCATACCTACCATAACCTAGTGCTAAATTTCAATGCCATGGCTATATCAAATGTTCCACTTATAGAACTAACTCCTTTAATAAGAGTGCTAATTAATTCTATAGGTCAAGATAATCTAGGTATAGACCCATTTGAACAAGTTAATTTAGTTGGTGACATGTTCAATGTCCCATTCATTAAGGAAGTGATTGTGGCATCTACTCAAGATAATGTGCCCAATACATTGGCTGACAAGAAAGTGTCTTCCAATTTATCCCAATGTGAGACAAATGCACTAACAAATAATATGTGATAATAAGTGCCTCTAGTCAATACCACGACTGTTTCATAACATTAGGGTGTAAAATTCCTAATTTTTAACCACATTAGGTTACTCCCACTCATCAACCTGCTAATTCTTCAAACATGCAACACAAGGGATGAGTAATCAGGCACTAGCCATTATTTTGCCTTTAAAATTGTCGAATGTTTTCTCACCTCAATAGGTGATGGCTAATATTCTATGACAATAGGCATAGTCTAATTTACCATAAAAATGAATTTAAAACACTATGCCACCTCAATAGGGGGAAACAAATGTTTCACCTCAACAAGTAGTGACAAATGTACCTTAATAGTCACAAACCAATGTACATTTGCAATCATAGACATTGTCTAATAAGAAATGTATTTCTATTGGTCAAAGACAAATACCAAATGACCAATAAGAATTTAGTTCACAATAGGTGTTTATATAATAAAGAGGTGAAAATGTCTAATAAGTACCTCTTAGGAAACCATTACCTTTTATTTATCAAGTGACATATATCCAAAGATAGGTCCTTAGTCAACAACAAGTTTCCCTTATTTAGCCAGGTTTGACTAGTCGACAATAAGTCCCCACTCAACCTCAATAGTCACAATATATTCCACAAATCCAAATCCTTCCATCACAACCCTAATTCCCTTAGACCTAATATCATATACTAAATTCAAACAAAAATACTTACCAACAGTGTATGTAAAATCAAAATCCACATCCCAATCCATAGATACTTATTCCTAGTTGATTCACCATCAAACTAACATTCCACAACACTCCATACCTACATTGTACCATGGTCAAGGAAATTAACCTTTGACCACTTAAACACAACCACAAGCAAATGTATCATCAAGTTTATTGGCTAAGGAACTATAACAAATGAAGGATGTGATTTCCATCATTTAAATAAGAAAGTAGACCAAGAAATTCAAATTAGATGACATGTGTTCATACCTATTTAACACTAATTTTTTATAGATACCACTTCCTCTAGGTTATGAGCCATCAAAATTTGATAAGTACAAGGGTAAAGGATACCCTAAGGCAAATATAATATATTTCTTTGTCACTTGTAAACATATGTCTTATAGTCACATTTACCCACTCTTTTTGTTCCCTTAGAGGCTAGCTAGAAATGTTTTGGAATGGTTTCTCAAACTTTCAAAAAAATTAGTATATAAATTTGAAAATCTCTTGGATGAATTTGTCCAAAATTTTACCTATAATCTCAATCATGAAATTTTAGTAGTGGATTGGAGTTAGGCCAAAAATAAAGTTAATTAAAGCTTTGTGATCTACTTATAGAGATAGAGATTACTTTATAATCACTTCACCCACAATTTACCAGATAAATAATTAGCCACTACTTTTACCAAAAAATTACTTAATGAAATATGTTATCACTTGGATCTTTATTGTGTGCACACATTCAAAGAGATTATTGAGAAACGATTATAGATTGAAAATTCCCTTATCAACAAAGGGATTATCAAGTTGACCTCATCAAACTAGAATCATAGCCAAAACCAAAACATAGGCCCAAGTTAAAACATTAGCCTAGTCCAAGCACAAGCATCTACACTACTTCATGTTAATAACTATGAAAAATCCAAACCATACAACCATAACAAGAATGTTTTTTGTAATGGATTCACTAATTTATGTCATGTATAAATAGTGAAAACACCATTTACTCAACCTATGCTATAAATGTAGCTTATTTTGTATCATTATCCTATCCAATAAGTGTAACCTATGTTGTAACCTAGACAAGTTCCTCAAGTGTTGTAGCCCCTACCTTTACAAACCCCTCCCCCAAGAAGAAGACCCACTCCTAGAGTCTCTAGTGACCTTGGTGACCCCATTGAAGTAGTATTTTGCAAACTATTTTTATCTAATATGATTAGTTGGCTAATTCCAAAACACTATACTAAAGGTATACCACATATATATTACTAAAAAAATCATGATTTATGTGAATACAATCATGTTCATGGACATTCTATACACCATTGTGTGGATTTTAATCACTTTATTGAAAACATGTTGGAAAATGGAAAGATCTAATTTTATAATAGAACATCTACTTCCAATTAAATCTTTGGTATCTACTAAAATATTTTTCCATAGAATAATAATGTCAATCAAGAAAAACAACAATGAAGACCACAACAATAACAATAGCAATAATAACATCAATAATAGAAAAAACAAAAACAAAAATATCAATAGTAATAATAACATAAACCAAATGGAATGAAGCAAGGCCAAAATGACCCCAACAACCAAGAGACTTGCCACGTAGTTACACATGACTACAATAAATTTGTAGGTTATATTTTGGGTAGGAATTTATTTACCATTACCATAAATCCTAGATCAAATGCTAATAGACTAAGACCATTGCCTAACAATTCTAATTAATCCACCTATGTTGATAATCCTTCATTGACCTATGACCATAGCCAAATGTAATAGTAAACAAGGATTATCATTTTAGGACTTATGATGACAACTCCTCATTTCCTCATGACCACAACTAAGCACACTATAAATCAAGAATTATCCTCTCTAACCCATATCCATTATTTTATAGTAGTATTTATCCTGTATCTAATCTAGATTGTACAATCTTAACTCAGTGATCTTAGATTACCATCCCAAGCCCACAACCCCTACTAATGAATAAAACTAATCCATGATACCAATGAGGAATAAGCTAATTACCACTATTAAGGAAAAGACATATGACATTGTGGAACAAATCCAAAATACACCCAAACAAATCTCTAATTTGGATTTATTATGCATGTCTACCATCCATAAGAATATCCTTATAGAACTCTTAGGCTAATCCCAAGTTCTAAATGACATAACCCCTAAAAAATTTCAAGGTTTAGTTAGACACCTATCCCCAAGCAATTAGTTGACCTTCAACCAAAGTGATATGTCATCTGTTGGCCCTCTTCATAAAAATCCCCTATACATTAAATTTGTCATCACATGCACAAAGTTAAACATGTTTTCATAGATAGTGGATTAGGCCTGAATATTATATCTCTAAATCTCATCAAGCATCTAGGATATAGATAAGTCTACCTTTAACTAGAGACTATTACTATCAACGCCTATGACAATCAAGAGTAGTAATCATAAGGAACTAGAATTTTTTTAGTGATCATTGGTCCTTTAACCATAATACACTTTTTCATTTGCTAAAAATATACCTATCATACAATATACTTTTGGGTAGACCATGGATACATGAAATTTGTATAATACCTTTGACATTCCACCAATGTATCAATTTTCCTCACTCAAGGATGGAGGTCACTATCCATGGAGATTTACATCCATATGAACACTGAAAGTATTTAAAGGTTGAATATGAAAGTTATAAATATCACTTTGGCCTAAACCCAGTACCTAAGAAGGACAAATACAAAGAGATACTTGTTGTATTACCAAAGTATAATTCTATAGACCCTAATATCCTTGCCTCATCTTCACATACACCTCCTATTGAAATGTCTAATCATTTTACCATTTTGTACAATAGTATAAGAGAGTATTTTACCCATGACACATTCCATATTTCTAAGCATCCATAGAACCCCAAATCCTATGGAAGACTTAAATCTAAACTAGCTTGCATGGAATGGTAATGGAAGGGAAAAGGAAATATTCATACCCAACACCTATTATCTTCACACCTACCACCAACCAAGAAGAGGGCCCACTATTCAATGATTATTCCTAGTTATATAATGATAAATTGGTTGATTTCTATTGAAGTGAAAAGTATCCCATGCCTAACATGATCATAGATAACCAAGCCTATGAAGGTGTAGGATTGAGGGTAAATAAGCAAGGCACTATTTAGTCCTTTTTTATGACTAGATACAAAGTAACCTACAATCTTATATTTAAACCATTTTAGGGTGACCTCACATATTTTATTCATGTTCTAATGCCAATGACTAGTGATGATGATGCTAGGACTGATGTAGAGTTTAATAATATCATATATGAAGACCTTTTCAATGATAAGTTATTTGACCCATATACCATTTTCACCATTATGCTAATCATCTAATATTACACACTCCTTTATCATGCTCAACTAATAGACTGGGACCAATAAGAATCCATAGTAACTTTAGATGAGTTTGAGAATGATGAGGCCTTTTGTTAATTTTTAGGCCTAAGAGATAATGTTATGTTGGGAGACCATAAAAAAGGTTTTTATATCAAACTAGATCCTTCATCTTATTTTAGAGAGTTGGTGAACACCCTTAGCCAAAAATAAAAGAAAAAAAAAACATTAAGATTCCAAAGTGAAAACCTATTTGAGGTAGTTTTGGACTAATGTACAATTAAAGAGAAGTTCCATTCTTTTGGTGAAAACCTATTTTAGGCACCAATAGGTAGGGGTGTTTACCTTTCCTTGAATGAAGCTTAGGATACCACCAATGATGAACTTGTTTTTAGGTCTATGTTTAATACAGAGGAACAACATGCTTTTGATCATATTATCTAAGAATGTCCTATAGAATTTTTTACATGGCCACTACTATTATTAGGTGATTTAGATTTATTATCCTTAGGAAAACTTTAAGAACCAGTCCAACCAAAGGAATTTGCCATTACAGGGTGATTCACATCCTTTTTAACTATTATGGAAGATGGCTAGACTCTCCTAGTAGAAGATACTACTAAAGTCAACATTGGGACTTTAGATGACCCAAATTGGATCAAATTAGGTGCATCCCTCACTAATGAGGATCATGATTTTTTTTGCAAAACTTTTGAGGAGTTTGTTTATATTTTTTCATGGGCCTATTTAGACATGGTAGGTTTGGACCTCACCTTGGTTTTATACCATCTTTTTATACATCTTGATGTTAAAATTATGAATGAAAAACTATGTAAAATACATCATTGTATTAATTTATTATTTAAGAAAGAGTTGTTAAAAATCTTGGAAGTGATATTCATCTAATCAATTGACTATTCAGAGTGGATCTCAAACATTGTACCTATCGGTTAAAATATAGAAGGGATCAAAATTTGCACTTATTTTAGAGAGATCAATGATGCCTACCCCAAATATAACTTTCTTTTACTAAATATCAACATGATAGTAATCTCCATATCTAGTTATTAAATGTTTTCCATTATTAATGGCTTTTTAGGATATAATAAGATCAATATTGCACTATAAGACCAACATAAAATAATGTTCACCACTCCTTGGGGAATGTTTTTCTATCAAGTTATGTTTATCACCTTCAATAATGTTGGGGCCACCTACCATAGAGATATGACTATTATATTTCATGACATGATGCATGATATTTTCTAAAATTATGTTGATAACATATTGGGTAAATCTAAGACCTGTGAAGATCATCCAGCCATGCTATGAAGGATATTTGAAAGGGTCCATGAGTATAAGGTATGACTCAATCCTAAGAAGTGCATATTTAGCATCACTTGAGGAAAAAAAATTAGGCTTCATTGTCCCTCACTAATGCATATAATATTATCCTTACAAGGTATAAGCCATTACTGAGATTCTACCACCTTCCACTTTGAAGTAGCACCATAGTTTGTAGGGTAAAATCTAGTTTATTAGATGCTTCATTTCATAGTTGGATGATAAATGCCATACTTTCACTCACTTTTTGAAGAGAAGTGTTACATTTATTTGGAAGGAATAATGTCAATAATCCTTTCATCACCTAAAATAATATCTTACCAATCTACCTATTTTAATACCATCAATGCTAGGGAGGCCATTTTTGTTATACCTATCTACCATTGACAAATCCCTAGGGGAACTTTAGCTTAGCATGATCAAAATGGTAAAGAACATGTCATGTACTATTTAATCCATACACTAGTATCATATGAATATAACAATATGTAAATATAAAAAGCTTGTTTAGCTATGGTCTTTACAAATCATAAGCTACATCATTACATGTTTAACAACAAGACCATATTCATTTCCAAAGTAGATCCACTCAAGTATCTACTATAAAAGACATATTTATAGGGATACATGGCTAAATATATCATATTTTTGAGTGAGTTTTATATTGATTATGTCAATTAGAAGGCTATAAAGGGACAAATCCTTACAGATCAACTTATTGAAGCTCCCCTTTCAAATATTGAACCATTCACCTTTGCATTCATAGATGAGTTCATCATGACCATCATAGAAACACATCTTGATGAGTAACATTAGAATCTTATTTTGATGGGTCATTCACATCTCATAGAGTAGGGGCAGGAGTATTATTTATTACACCATCGGGGGATTTTATTCCCAAATCCTTTTGTATCAAATTTCCTTATACTAATAACATGGTTGAATATGAATCACTCATTATATGGATTTATGAATCAATACAATGAAACATTCAACATCTCTTGGTCTATGGTGATTCTTAGTTAAACATCAATTAGGTTACATACCACTTTTAGATCAAATATGATAAGTTGGTACCATACAAGGCCATGGTGGACAATGTCTAGCAATAGATTTCCCATATATAGTTTAAACACATACCTCATGCCAATAATAAGACAATATATTCCATGGATATCATTGATTCTTTTATATATAACATAAGGAAAACACAAGACTATCAATTACTTATTAAACATCTTCTAGAACCTACTCATGAACCTTCAACCATTGTAATGATCTTGTTGGTCCCAATTCTATTTATTATTCAAACTTATATAACTACCTTCATGATCACATCCTTCCACCAGACCTATCAAGTAAACAAAACAAATTCTTTACACACAAGGCCTCCCGATATACCCTACTTGGCCTAAACCTTTACTAGAGAAGTTTTGATAGAACTTTGCTTTGTTGTTTAAATTTGGTAGAAGCCTCATTAATATTAATAGAAGTTCATGAAGGATTATGTGAAGCCCACACCATTAGGGATATCCTTTCCAAAATTCTCCTACATACAAGTTACTATTAGCCAACCATGGAAGTAAATTCAAATGCTTATGTAAAAAGGTGTGGCAAATGTCAAAGGCATGTCATTTTGATTTATGCTCTAGCCATAAAACTCAAATTGATGCTTACATCATGGCCATTTTGAACATGGGGACTCTATCTCATTAGGAATATTAACCCCACCTCATATGATGGACATAAACACATTCTTACCACTATCAAGTATTTCACTAAGTGGGTTGAAGCTATACCCCTCCCTTACATGACTGGAAAATAGATTCCTAAATTCATCTTCAACCATATCATATGCCACTATGGTATCCCATCTAACATTATATATAATAATAGTATATTATTTAAAAATAAGGATATCAAATCACTCATGTCATGTATAACATCACCCAACATTTTTCCATTGCATATTACCCACAAGGTAATGGCCAAGCAAAGGCATCTAAAAAAACTATTTTTGACATTCTTAAAACTATTTTCAAGGATGTATATTGTGATTAGCACTTGTAGATATTTTTCATCCTCTAGGCATATCTACTAATTACCATACTCCAATAGGAGCCATACCAAATTCCATTGTCTATGGTACTAAGACCTTTCTTCCCATCAAGGTTGAGTTACCTTATTTGTGTATCTCATTGAAACACATCATGGATGATGAATATTATAGATTAGCTCACTTATAAGAGATAAAATTATTAGATGAAAAGTGAATGGACACTATAAATATCCTTCAAACATATCATAATTGGTTACATGGTCAATATAACTGATAGATCAAATATAGAGAGGTCAAACTTGGTGATATTGTCCTTGAAGAAAACCAAAATGTAACATCCCCATTGGGATTTACTAGAATAATTGAATAATTTTTTTTTCAAATTATATTACACATATTCTTTCATTACATTACACCATGAGAATCTAATTAGTGACCTTATTATACATACTAAGTATGCTAACCATACAATAAACATGTAACTCCTATTAGTTATTGATCACTAGCATCACATGAAATAAAACATAACTACATATAGAAATTAATTACATATTTCCAACCATGGTTGGTATCATAATATATCCATTCATGTCAATTAAAAATGAGTAATTAATAACATATCCATCTAGCATAATGTTTCAATAATATATATAGTAAAATATACAAGGCTCCATAGAGCATGATTCTCATGAACTCCAGTATCTTTGAAAATCTCGAGTGTAGTCTCCAAATATGTACTATAGTGGGGAGAGAGAGAATCATTCAAGAACTTTTCCACAATAAATATGGACCATCAATCCCTTTTACAATCCCCTAATTATGGAATGAACCTCCCTTCATGAATGGATATATAGTGATGGTGTGGGAATCGAAAGAGACAAGCTAGTACCTGTGTGCTATAAGATTTCTAATACATGATGTGTACCATATATAAAATACATTCTAACATGATATCACACAAACATATAAATCATACATAGAAAATAACAATGTATATCTAAACATTAATTTAGCCAAAGTTTTCAAATAGTTATTTATCTCTAGGATCAATCAAATTCATATGCACAACTTGATCAGATTACTTTCATCTAGCATTGGTGATGCTAAGAAAGATAGTGAAATTTGTCTCACTACTTAATTAGTACCACCAATGCTAGATTTGGTTAGTATAAATAGAAATAAAAGATTCATACATATTTCTTCCTATTAATAGGTATAAATCATGCTAAATATAAGAATAATAATAATACATACATACATACATACATTTTGTCCATCAAACATATGAATGAATCTCTACTATATTATTTACCACATAAATAATAAGCATAACAAGTATAGTTTATACCAAATGGGTACAATATCTATTTAGACTGCATGTTTCTAATTTTCATAAGTAAATTCAAATGTAGTAAAATCAACAATATCATAGTATATTTTACATATTACTCAATTTCAAATACCATTCATAATTATTTCAAAGATAAATTAACTCATAAATAAAAACATAGTCTTTAATTTTTGTAACCCATTTTAATTTTAGGAGGTTGTATCCATATAATTATAGTGTCCTATCCCTTAGGATTATATGACTTAATTTAATAGTCAAAATCTATAATTATAGTCATGTATCCCATTGTATAAATATAAGCTATATATGTATACAAGTACCTAAATTCTCATATAGATATATTTTCTATATTTATGTACCTTGCATAATATATACCAAATAATTTATATGTTCTAATACACAAATACCATTCTTCATACTAATAATAACTTTTATTTTTCCTATATAAACTTATGTGATTATTAAAAACTATTTAAATGTTGATAAAAAAAGGATCAAGATGCATATATGGTCTCAATATTTCCAAAAACCCTTATTTTGATTCACTTATTTTAACATAAAATATATAATTAATTTTTTATCAAATTCATTCCAAATCAATTACCCTATTTTCCCCTAATTTAAGTCTTTATACTATATATACATTATCCCAAATTATTGAGAATAGAGTATAATAAACAACCAGCCATATAGACCTATACTTTGCCTTTGTTTATCAATTAGAAGTTTATACTCTTTCTAAGTTTCTATATGTATCTATAAAATAAAATTGACATCTAATATAAAATCATTGAGAACCATATATTAAATGACCTTGACATAGTTGTATACATTTTTGAACAATTCAAATAGTTCACATTTATCCTTTCAAGCTTGACACTGTTGACTTTTTTTAAGTAAATCTCATAAGTTTAAAGACTCCAACTACGCTATAGATTTTGTAATGGAACTTGCACTTATATCTTTTCACATTATAACTTATATGTGTACACAGCCCTCATATATATGTTCACTATTTTGAAAAGTGAATATACACTCAATTTATATATCCTCCCTATTTGAATGTCAATAAACACACAATTCATATATCCTCACTATTTTGTTATGAGCACACACTCCATCTTTACCTATATATTCTCATAGTTTGTAAAAAAAAAGTGTACAATTTGTTATGTATATGTTTTCATATTTAAGGCATATTATTGTAGTTCATTCACACACACACACACACACACACACACACACACACACACACACGATTTCATGTAGTAATTATACACACAATTCATATATATGTATATACCCTCTTTCGAATGACATGAATACATAGCTTTTATATATATATATATATATATATGCTAACCCTAATTCAATAGTCATCCTTTATATATATGGTAACCCAAATCGATAGTATACATAATTTATTTGTAAACCCATTCAAGTATCTATTTAACTCCAACATTGTTTAACTCAAAACATACACTAGACCTATATATTATATCTATATACTCAGTATTTTGACAACTATTTGAATGAGTATAATGTATATAATATGGTTTTTATATTAAAATTCAATCCTTTTATATATCAAACAATCTACCCAAGTTCTAAATTTCCTAAGCTAGGGCATTTTCCATTTCAACAATAAACCCATTAAACACTTTTATTTTATTACACACAATACTAGTCTATTTCATAGGGGTTTAAGGGATAGTGGTTTAGTTTTATGGATGGCCAAACCATCCATATGGCTAAACCCGTATCCATATAAAATGCATAAAATTTTCAAAAATACCTAGAGATAATTTTTCATATAGAATTATTCTTAGACAAGAAATAATAAAATAACATTACCAACCTCTTAATTACTTCCAAATGAAATTATATGAACCAGATAAATCTTCATCTTCTTCTTTCTCTGCTCCACTTTCTTCTCTTCTCTGTGTGTGCCATTCTCTTCCTCAACTTACCTCTTATCATAACTTTCCATCTCATTTTCAAATTGAGCTTGCATGAAAATATTAGCTCATAGCTTCTAGTCTCCATGCATAATCCCTATTATCCATTCAAACATAAACTAATTCATATTTAACTCCTTTAGGCTAAACCAAAAAATCCCTAATTTATATCGAACCTTCCCATAAATAATTTAATCATTAATTTATTCTTTTAACTCTTACTTGGTCTACCTACATTACATGCCCATATATCCCATGCAAAAATCCACTTTTAACATTATTCCATAATGATAAGTAACACTTTGAGCTTACCATAGTCTATGCATGTTAACAAAGACTAGGTTTAGTTCATAGGATAGTTTTAGGGTAATATAAAAAAATTAATACCTTGGTAAAGATAAAAACATCCTGAATTTAATAATAATATCAATACTATAAAGTCAATGATTCTTTTTTAATAGTAATTGGTATAAAAATTATTATACCAATTGTAATAGTATTATAACAACATTATTATTGTGTTATTACTATGTTATATATAGTATCTATGTATTTTGTTATCTTTATATATATTAAAGAATTAGTCCATATAATGATATTCTCAAATATCATAAAAATAACTAGCTAATGTTCTAAAAATTACAAATACATTATGATTAGTCTATACATAATAGTAACTAGATATTATTTACATAAATTTGCATTCTCATAAGCATTAACAATCATGAATTTAATAACATAACATAATCATACTACAAAATTATATACTAAATCTGCATATAATAGACACAATGTAATCACACAAGATTAATTCCATAAAATCATTAAATTGAACTAACATACAATTAACATACACAACCATTTACTTAAAAGTAGATAACATCAAAAACATACTAATACTAACAATTCAAATAATACATATAATGTATAGTATCTAATGTGGTGTGTGCATGGGTTTTATCCATTCTTCTATCCTCCCCTAACACCTCCATCTATGTCATCCTCTTTGATGATGCTCTCCCTCCATCATGCTCTAAGGGATGAAACTCTCTTGCATTTAATTCATGACAAGAAGGTACTTAACCCATTAAATCATAATATATATCATAAAACACTATTGTAATAACAAATAAACATGATCATAATATAAATAATATACAATACAACTAACTCATAGCAATGCAATCATGTAATTAACATAAGATACAACTATCCCATAATAGAATATGAATTAAATCTTAGTTAAAAAGTAATTAATCAATTTAACAACCATAAGAATCCATGGATAATTAGGTAAATTAGCTTAATGAGAAATTGGGATGTTACATCCTTCTCCCTAAATATATTCATCATCCCAATGACACTTATTAAAATAATAGTTCTAAATTAAATATATATATATATTTATATATATATATATATTTAGAAGAAATATAACATAGTATGAAGCATCAAATGAAGCAAACAAATGTGGAAATAACCTATAGAACTCATCATAGTCCTCTCAAGTTTCACTATCCTTAGAGTATTGGTCCCATAAGACCTTTCACTATGTCACTTCTCTATTACACAAATGAAGTTTTCAAGTTTTAATTAGTCTGATTGGTTCTACCATGACCACCTTGGGATCTAGAACCTGCAAAACATTCCAATATAACACATTTGAAGGATTAGATATATAATTTTTAAGATAAGATACATGGAAGAGATTATGTAATAGAGCTAGGGCTGATAGTAATACAAGCCTATACACTATAGGATTGACCATTTATAAAAGCCTGAAGGGTCCCACATATCTCAGTGAAAGTTTTGTTGACTTCTATAATTTAATCATGCTCTTCTATAGTTTAACCCTTAAGAACACTTTATCACCTACTAAAAACTACCTAGCTATTCTCTTTAGATTAACATAATTATTTTTCCTATCATTGGCCTCAACAAATCTCTATTTTATTAATCTAAATTGGTTTTCCATTTCTAAAAGCATCTTAGGTCCAAAGACTACCATGTCTTCTAACCTATCCCAACTGATTGGAATCTTGTACCTTCTTTCATACAATGCTTCAAATGGTGCCATATTTAAAATAGATTGTTATGAGTTATTGTAAGCAAACTCAACTAATAGAAGATGTTCCTCCCACTATTATTTCTAATCCATGGAATACATATGAATAAGATTCTATAATATTTGATTAACACACTCAGTTTAACCATCAATCTATGGGCAATATACAGTATTGAAGTTTAATTGCATACCGGAAACTAAAATTTAGAGTAAACTAAAATCTAGAAGGCATCCTTATATCATTATCCAAAATGATCTTCTATAGACATCCATGCAATTGATACACTTCCTTTATGAATCTATTTAAAAGAGTAGTTACATAATATATCAAATTACCTAGTATAAAATGTGCTACTTTGGTTAGTTTATCAATGATAACCAAGATAATGTTTTGCATATTCTATGATAATGGTAAACATTGAATAAATTACATATTGATTAACTACCACTTCTATTAGGGTATATCATGTGGATACAACAATTTAGCTTGATGCACATGTTAAGATTTCACATGTTGACATTCCAAACAACATGACACAAAGTTAATTGTATCTTTCTTGATTCTCTTCTAGAAATAAAGTGGTCTAAGCTCTACCATAAGCTTGGTTACTCATATATGTCCTAAATATGGGGCATTGTGCAATAGTTTTAGCATTTTTCTCTTAAAATTACTCTGATCTAACACATACATCATTTTGTTGTATCATAAAAGGCCATCATTCTCTATTACTTATCCTTTATACCTAAGATTCTGAGCATTCTCAAACAATGCTTTCTTGACCTAATCATAGAATTCATTTCCTAGAAAGAATTCAATCACTTGATCCCTAAAATTAATCTAAGTAGTAGACATAGTTTCTATGTACCTCCTAGGACTTAAGGCATTAGCCACTCTATTTTCCTTGTCTTAAATGTAATTAATATTCAATTAATAGTTAGACAAAAACTCTAACCAACATCTTTGATGAGCATTCAAATTTGGTTGGGTGAATATGTAATTAAGTCCCAAGTTGTGATTCTTGATCTCAAATGGTTTTCCCAACAAATGAGACCTCCAAACTTGCAAGGCATGAACAATTTTTAAAATTTCAAGCTCATGAGGGGCATAGTTCACCTCATAAGGCTTCATCTTCCTTGATTCATAGTCTACTACTATACCATCCTATATAATGACCCATCTTAGTCCATCCCATGATGCATCTATGATCACTAAAAAATGACCATTAAGATCAGGAACTCTTAACACTAGTGCTAAAGTAAACCTTCTTTTCAGTTCTTAAAAATATACTTCACACTTATCTAACTAGATAAAACTTTGATTCTTAAAATGTAGAGAGGTAATTAGAATAGCTATCTTAGAAAAATTTAGAATGAATTTCCTATAATATCCTACTAATCCCATGAAACTCTTTACCTCATGGACATTATTTGGTTTTAACCACTCCATAATGTCTCTTATCTTTGTTGGATCTACTAAAATACCAATTTTAGAGATATTATGTCCTAGATATTCCATTTTCTTTTTTAAAATACACACATGTACAAATTACCATACAACTTGTGATTCTATAAATGCTACAAAACTATTTATAGATATTTAATATGATATTATTCATCCTTAGAATATATAATAATGTCATCTAAAAATACCAAAATAAAATAATCTAGATAATATTTGAAAACACTATTCATGAGATTCATGAATGCTAAAAGAGTATTCATCAACCCAATTGGTAACACTGTAAACTAATAGTTCCCATATCAAGTTCTAAACATCATCTTTGAAATATCCTCATCTTTTCTCCTTAACAAATGATATCTTGATCTAAGATTAAGCTCAAAAAAGATTGTTATTGCTCATATATGATTAAAAGATCATATATCAAAGGTAGAGGATATCTATTTTTGATAGTCACTTTATTCAACATTATATAATCAATACAAATTTAAAAA
This sequence comes from Torreya grandis, assembly GCA_037957365.1. Lineage (NCBI taxonomy): Eukaryota > Viridiplantae > Streptophyta > Pinopsida > Cupressales > Taxaceae > Torreya > Torreya grandis. Next base: position 1,491,831 of record JARHVA010002137.1, on the reverse strand, counting down.
GACAAATTGTGCACCCATGGTGACACACTTGGTCTGTTCAACCCTTTAGATAATAACTCCTAGAGTTGAGCTTTTAATTCAACCAATTTAGTGTTTTTCATTTGATATAATGCATTCGATTGAGATTCTGATCCTGGTATGATATTGATTGAGAAATAAAACTCTTGTTTTAGAGGAAATCCTAGTAATTCCTATAAAAAAACATCATGAAAATTCCTAAGGAATGAGTAATCTTCAATTGATGGTTCCTTATATTCCTCTATTTAATTTATCTTAATGATAAATTCTTGGCATCTTTTTCCTTAAACCTTTTTAAATTACATTTCAGAAATATGCCTAAGCCTTAACTCCCTTTTTTCACCCTAAATTATGGTCTAATTTATAAAATCATCTAGACACTCAACCTTCTTCAGATAGAAATCAATCTTGGTTTTATACTTTTCAATCTAGTTGACCCTTAGGATCACATCATATGACCTTAGTGGTGTTACATAAACCTCCACTACTATTATGAATTTAGGCAACCTAATCTCTGATTCAACTAAATATTTTTTCACTTTGACTTTAGAATCATTCCCATATTATACTAACCATGCATTTTCCATTACTCCAGCTTTTCTAGATAACTTATTTATAATTATAGGATCTATAGAACATTTTATAGCCCTTGTATCTATAAAAATGAAAATTAGATGTTCAAACAAAATACCTAACAATTCTATTGATAAATATTGGAAATTGACTTTTTGATTATCAACTATTCCATGAATTGTTGAAAATTTGATTATTGAAGAGTATATCCTTTATTCCTTTACTTATCTTGGTTATACTCAAATGAAAAATGGTCACCTCCACAAATGAAGCAACCTCTAAATGGTCCCTTCTTGTTAGACTATTGGTTTCCCTTGAAACTACTTTTTGTAACCATTACCTAGTTTCTTATTACCTAAACAATTTTTGAATCTAAAATTATGACTCTTGAATTGACTCTTGGAGTCTCCACTCTTTTGCTTCTAGTTCTTCTTTTTGAAAGTTGGCTTAGAACTTCCAAATTTCTTCTTAAACTTATCTCTGACCTAATCAAGAGATTTTAACTTTTATTCCTATTTGATTACCTTCTCAAAGACATGGTCCATGGTAGATGGTCCATGAACTTCCACCTATCTAGGTTTTCAATCCCATGGGACTTCCTAATCTTGAACCTCTCATCTTCTTGATATGGAAGTACATATTTTAGAAGATCGATGAATTATTCTTATTACTTATTCATTTATAAGTCTCTTTGCTTTAGATTTTGAAAATCAATAAGATTTTCAAAATCTCTAAAATTTTGGTAAAAATATAACTGTTGAATCCACTATGATCTAAATAGTGTTACAAACTGCCCCCATGTATTGGTGGTTGAGTTAAGATTCATTTCCAACTTCTTGTTGGCCCACCATGTAGTTGCTTCTCCAACTAATTTTTAAGATTACCAAACTACTTTGATAACCTTAGATTAGTTTTAAATCTCAAAATACTTCTCTATCTTTGTCAACCATACTTCAGTTTCATCTCCCATGATTCACCTTTTTCATATCCCTAGAAAATTCTACAACTACACATGCTCTTGCATCCTAAGTTACTTCCTCATATCTTTGCTGTTGAGGGATTTCCTACTCAGCAAGATTCTCTTTAGGATCATCCTGATGGGATTCCTCCTCATGTCCATGAATTTATTTTTCTAGGGATATAATTCGGTCTATAGTCTCAGTCATGGCCGTAATAATATCATCTAACTTTGATTCTTACTTAGCAGTAAATTGGTTAGGATAAAATGGAGGGTTGTTTTTATTGACATTTAAAATAACCTATCCATATTCTCTAGATCACATCATTCTCCTTTCTATTAACATAAGGATACAAAAATGTTAGAAAACTCATTAAATCCTAGAGTTCGATCCATAGCTTTGATACCAAAATATAACATACCCAATGGAATCTACTAGAATAATGTAATAATAATAATAATTATTATTATTATTATTATTATTACATTCCATGTATTATTTCATTATATTACACCAAAAGAATATAATTGGTGACCTTAATATATATACTAAGTATGTTAATCATAAAATAAACATGTAACTCATATTAGTTACTGATCACTAGCATCACATGAAACAAAACATAATTGAATATAAAAAGTAATTACATATTTCAAGCCATAGATGATATAATAATACATCTATTATTGTCAATGTATAATGAGTAATTAATTACATATCCATCTGGCATAATGTTTCAATACTAAACACAATACAAGATACAAGGCACCATAGAGCATGACTCTCACAAACTCTAGTATCTCTAATAAACTCAAGTATAGTCTCCAAATAAGTATTTTTATAGGGAGGTATAATATCATCTAAACACTTTTCCACACCAATTATGTACCATCAATCCCCCACATAATCCCCCAATCAAAGAATGGGCCTCCCTTCATAGATGGGTAGATAATGATGGTGAGGGAATCCATAAAGACAAGTTAGTACCCATGTGTTTTAAGATTGATAATACATTATGTGTACCATAAATAAAATACACTCTAATATGATATTGCACAAACATGTAAATCATACATATGAAATTATAGTGTCTATCTAAACATTAATTTGGCTAAAGTTTTCAAATAGTTATTGATCTCCAAGATTAGTCAAATTCATACACACCACTTGATCATATTGCCTTCATCTAACATTGGCGATGTTAAATAAGCTAGTGAAGTTCATCTCACTACTTAGTTGTATCAACAATTCTAGATTTGGTTAGTATAAATATAACCAATTTATTCATATAGATTTCTGCCTACTATCATTTATAAATCATGCTAAATATAGGAATAATCATAATACATACATTTAGTCCATCAAACATATGAATGAATCTCTACTATATTATTTACCACATAGATAATAATCATAACAAGTATAATTTATACCAAATGGGTACAATATATACTTAGACTACATGTTTCTAATTTCTATAAGTAAATTCAAATGTAGTAAAACCAATAATATCATTGTATATTATACATATTAATAAATTATAAATAATAGTCATAATTATTTCAAAGACCAATTAAATCATAAACAAAAACATAGTATTTAATTTATGTAACATATTATACTTTTAGGAGGTTGTATGCATATAATTATAGTGTCTTATCCCTCAAGATTTTATGTCTTAATTTACTAGTCAAAATCTATAATTATAGGCATGCACCCCAATGTATAAATATAAGTTATATATGTATACGATTACCTATGTTCTCATTTATGTAACCTAGTATACTTTTAGGAGTCTTTATGCATATAATTATAGTGTTTTATCTCTCAAGATTTTATGACTTAATTTACTAGTCAAAAGATATAATTATAGGCATGCATCCCAATGTATAAATATAAGTTATATATGTATATGAGTACCTAAGTTCTCATATAAATATGTTTCATGTATTTATTCACCTTACATAATATATACCACATAATTTATATGTTCTAATACACAAATATCATTTTTCATACTAATAGTAACTTTCATTTTGCTTATAGAAACTTATGTGATTCTAACAAACTATTTAAATTTTCATGAAAAAGCATCAAGATATTTATAGGGTCTCAATATTTCCAAAAACACTTATTTTGATTAACTTATTCCAACATAAAAGATATAATTCAATTCTGATCAAATCCATTCCAAATCAATTACCCTATTTACCCCCAATTTAATTCCTTAGACTATATATACATTATACCAAATTATTGAGAATAGAGTATTATAAATAATCAACCATACAAACCTGTACTTTGGTTTTTCTTATCAATAGGAGGTTTATACTCTTTATGAGTTTCTACATGTATCTATAAAATAAATTTGACATCTAATACAAAATCATTGAGAACCATATACTAATAGACCTTAACACAGTTGTATATGTGTTTAAATAATTCATAGTTATCCTTTCGAGCTTGACACTATTCACTTCTTTGTAAGTAAATCTTGTAAGTTTAAAGACTCCAACTCTTCTACATGGTTCGTAATGGAACTTTCACCTATATCTTTTCACATTATAACTTATATGTATACACAACCCTCATACATATGTTCATTATTTTGAAAGATGAATATAGACATAGTTTATATATCCTCCTTGTTTGATTTTCAATAAACACATATTTCATATATCTTCACTTTTGTGTTATGAATACATACTTTGTCCAAACATATATATTCACATAGTTTGTAAAGAAAAAGTCCATAGTTCATTTATGTATATGTTTGTAGTGTTTAAGACATGTTAATATAGTTCATTAATTCACACACACACACACACACACACACACACACACACACACACACACACACACACACACACATATATATCACACACACACAGATATATATATATATATATATATATATAATCATGGTTTCATGTAGTAATTATACATATGATCCATATATATATATATGTATATATATATGTATATGTATGTATGTATATGTATATGTATACCCTATTTAGAATGAAATGAATACACACTCCACACATACACACACACATATGTATTTACTATTTTGAATGACATGAATACACAGGCCACACATATATATATTCACTATTTTGAGTGACATGAATACACAGTCAATATGTATATATGATAATCCTAATTTGACAATCATCCTTTATATATATAGTAACACAAATTTAAAGTATACATAATTTCTTTTTAAGCCCATTCAAGTATCTATTTCACTCCAACATAGTTTAAATCAAAACATACACTAGACCTATATATTATATATTTATATTCAATATTTTGACAACCATATGAATAAGTATATTGTATATAATATAGTTTCTATAATAAAACTCAATCCTTGTATATATCAAACCATTTGCCCAGGTTCTAAATTTTCTAAGCTAGGGAAATTTTCATTTCAATAATAAATCCATTAAACCCTACTATTTACCCACACATATTACTAGTCTATTTCATATGGGTTTAAGGGATAGTGGTTTATTTTTGTAGATGGTTGAGCCATCCACAAGGCTAAACCTATATCCATACAAAATACATATCATTTTCAAAAATCCCTAATAGATAATTTTTCATATAGAATTCTTTTGGGACAAGTAATAATAAAATAACATTACCAACCTCTTAATTGATTATAGATGAAATTGTATGAACTAGATAAATCCTCTTCTTCTTCTTTCTTTGCTCCACTTTCTTCTCTTCTCTATGCATGCCATTCTCTTCCTCAACGCATCTATTATATTAATTTTTCCATCTCATTTTTAAATCAATCTTGCATGTAATTGTTAGTTCATAGCTCATAGTCTCCATGCATAATCCATATTATCCATTCAAATTTAAACTAATTCATAATTAAATCCATTTGAATAAACTAGAAAATCCCTAATTTCTCTTGAACCTTCTCCTAATTTATTTAATCATTATTTTATTATTTTAACTCTTGCATGGTCTACTTATGTTGCATGCCCATGTATCCCATGCAAAAGTCCACTTTTGGCATTATTCCACAATGATATTTAACACATTGAGATTACCACGGTCTATGCATGCTAACAAAGACTATGTTTAGTTCATAGGATAATTTTAGGATAATATACAATTTTTTTTAATAACTTGGTAAAGATAAAAACATCATGAATTTAATAATAATGTCACTAATATAAATTTGATGATACTTTTTAAATGGTAATTGGTATTATGGATAATTATTTTACCAATCATAATAGTATTATAACAACGTAATTATTGTGTTATTACTACATTATATATATTATCTATGTCTTTTGTTATCTTTATATATATATATATATATATATATATATATATATATATATATATATATATATATAATAACTCGGTAAAGATAACATCATGAATTTAATAATAATGTCACTACTATAAATTCAATGATACTTTTTTAATAGTAATTGATATTATGGAAAAATATTATACCAATCATAATAGTATTATAACAACATAATTATTGTGTTATTACTACATTATATATATTATCTATGTATTTTTTTAGGTTTAAATATATATATATATATATATATATATATATATAAGCGTTAAGCCATATAATGATATTCTTGAATATCATAAAGATAACTAGCTAATGTTTTAAATAGTACAGAGACATTATGGTTAGTCTATATACAATAGTAAGTAGATATTATTTATGCAGATTTATGTTCTCAAAAGCATCAACAATCAGGAATTTAATAACATAACATAATCCTATCACAACATTATATACTAAATCTACATATAATAGCCATAATGAAATCACATAAGGTTAATTCCACAAAATTATTAAATTAAACTAACATACAAATAACATACACAATCACTTAATTAAAAGTAGATAATATCAAAAAAGTACTAATGCTAACAATTCAAATAATGCATATAGTGTATACTATCCAATGTGGTGTGTGCATGGTTTATATCCTTTCCTCTATCATCCTTCAACACCTCCATCTACATCATCCTCTTTGATGATGCTCTCCCTCCATCATGCTCTGAGGGATGAAACTCTCATGCATCCATGTCATGATAAGAAGGTAGTTATCTTTTAAGATCGTAATATATATCATAAAACACTAGTATAGCAACAAATCAACATGATCATAATGTAAATAATATGTAATATAGTTTACTCATATAAATGTAATCATGTAATCAAAGTAACATACAACTGTACCATAATAGCATATGACTTACATCTTAGTTAAAAATAAATTAATCAATTTAATAACCATAATAATCCATGGATAATTAGGTAAACTATCTTAGTGAGAAATTGGTATGTGACATAAAAGAACACCATGGTTGAGAAAAATAATAAAGGCAAATTCAAACCTAATTGTATAGGACTTAATGTCATTTTTTCCAATTATGGCTTTGGAGCATACATGATCACTACACCAAATCGAGATGAACTTGATGAAACCATGAACATAATACATATCAAACATTATTTCACTTAAGAGACCCAAATTATTGTCTATGAGGATTGTTTACATCACACTGTATTGGCATCTTCCTTGTATTATAATATATATTGTTCTCTCTATACCTTCACTATTAACCAAAGTTATTTTTACCCCAACCCACCCTTTTTAAACTTGGTTCTGACCCATTAGTTCTTTAAGCACTTTCAATGATTGGATTTCGTTAAGGTTTTAGTAGTTAATTTAGTATTCTACTTAGAGGTAGTCTTTTAGACCAGTATGACAGTGGTTTGACAATTGCATTCTTTATTGATTATCACATTCTATTTCATTCTAAGTGCTACTAATTATAAGAACCTTTGGGAAAATTATTATCATTGACCCATGTCTTTGTTTCCTAATTATAACTACCTATGAGTAAATTCGGAGAAACACCTTTACCATACCTTCCACATCACCTTGTCATTCATGTTTTATACTATTCCATTTGTATAATTTATGAACTTACTTTTACCTAATCATATTTATCTACTGTAAGATATAAATATAATGACTTGAGGTCATAATCAGACTATGTAGGTAACACTTGATTTATGATGAGGTCAACTCAATCACCCGTAAGCCATACTCTCATCATTTTTTGAGAAGCTTAATCTATGTGCTCACTATTTTACAAGTTGGAACATTTAACATCTCATAATTCTTGATCTATTTGAGGTGATTAGAAAATTTAAAAAACATTTGTAAAAGATATAGAAAATCCTACAAATTACAAATAATGAAAATTAGATTAGAATCTCCTCATGAGATATAAAGTCATCCCATTTTTTTTTGGATGGGCCATTTTATTTATTTAGTTTATTTCTACACCACCTTATGATTTTTCCTCTCATTTTTTGGAGAATTACATCAGTCTAAAGTCCACATAAACTATGTAAGCAACATTTAGATGCATGGGGTATCTAAAGTTAGCTCATCCACACCTTCCTTTATTTTTTGACCACTTTTTTACCTTAAGTATTTTGGGATCCCTAATTATTTCACAAGTAACCACTTGTCATTTAGTTTCCCCATCCCTATTGGCCTTATTCGTATGTTCTTATCATTTTGAGAGTTCATGTTGTGAGTATTGTGTTTTCAATTTTGATATACTATTGACCACTTAGCTTCATGTTACATTCTTTCCATTTTATGAGTTTTTTATGCTCTCACCATTTTATGAGCTCATTCTCAAACAAGCCTTAGATGTCATTGATACTATTAATTACTAATTTAGCTCATTTTTAGCTACTTGTTTCTTGCCTTTTAGTGTGGTTTTATCCTAAACCATACTCTCTCACACATCCATGACTTATTTGTGTTAATGTTTTCATGATTGTGAATGTCATCCCTCTCTTTTTACACACACTTGTCATTTTACGAGACCATTCCCATATTCCTCTAAATGACAATCATGTTTATTTATCATCATTTTCTTCTATCCCATATCCTAGGAGAACTACATTTGGCCTAAATTTCATGTTGAATCTTGTGTCTATGGTACTATGTAAGCAACATCCACTTACCTAGTACATTTAGAATCATCTTGACTACCTCTTCTTTTTATTCTATTTCCCCCATTCTATTTTATTTTTTGTTGTATCCTATAACCTAGGGTCAATCCTTGCCACATTTTTATGTGTCATTATTCCCTATAACCTCAGGGTAACATTATTAGTCTTTTTATACTTAAGTCCATCCATATTCATATTTCAATATTATCATCATGATTTTTATCATTAGTGCACTATTTTGAATTATTTATTAGATTAAGTGTCAGTACTTATGCACATTACACTTGATCATTATAATTTTTTATATCATGGTGTATACCATCATGTGCTATAACAAAAATTAGATCAGTGGATCTTACAAATAATGGTGCCATAATACTTCTCCTTTTTCCCACTTGATAAATTCATGACCTATCCAAATATTATCCAAATACAAATTAATTAAATCAAAATTAATTTTAAATCCTTGATAGTTACAATGTGCATCTCCATACTAGTAGGTAGGCCAAATTCACACTTGCCTTGCATACTGATTACTCTTACTCCATGATTATGGATTTAGTACATAATCCCCCTTTCTCCAAATTGACTTACTAGGATAAATATGACTTATATCATGATTTTATCTTCCCTATTAGGGTAAACTAATGTTCCAAAGATTATAACAAACTTTGGTAAAATCATTGTGTTTTGATCTATCTAGATGTTAATGATTATAACCATCTTTAGGAAAATCATTATCATTTTCCTACCTTACTAGGCCATGTTTTCATTATACTAATTATTATAACCACATTTGGGATAATTATTATCTTTATTCACCTTACTAGGTCATTTTTCATTATACTAATGATTATAAATACCTTTGGGAAAAGCATTCACCTCACTATGTCTATGATTATAATGGCTTTTGGAAAAATCATTCTTTTTTATTTACCCTACTAGGGTCTTTAGGCAAATAATTATAATTTACCTACCTTACTAGGGCATGTTTTTATTGTAATAATTATTATAACCATATTTGGGAAAATTATTATCTTTATCCACCTTGCTAGGTCATTTTTCATTATTCTGATGATTATAACTACATTTGGGAAAATCATTATTTTCACCTCACTATGTCTATGATTATAATGGCCTTTGGAAAAATCATTCTTTTTTATTTACCCTACTAGGGCCTTTAGGAAAATAATTATAATTTTCCTACCTTAGTATGGCATGTTTTTATTTTACAAATGATTATAACCATATTTGGTAAAATTATTATCTTTATTCACCTTGCTAAGTCATTTTTCATTATGCTAATGATTATAACTACCTTTGGGAAAATCATTATTTTCACTTCACTATGTCTATGATTATAATGGCCTTTGGGAAAATCATTATTTTTTATTTACCCTACTAGGGCATCTCAATATACCACTGATTATAACCACCTTTAGGAAAATTAGTATTTACCTCCTTTTTTGACCTTTAGGTCTCCTTGTTTCCTTCTTTTTGAGGTAACATTCATTGATATTATTTGACACCCACTCCCTCAAGGGGGCATCTAGGGATCATCTATCACCTTATATGGCATTAGGAATTAATTAATTTTTCATTATTTGAGAAGATGTTATTATGGTTATAGCTTGTAATGCCTTATCCAACAGGGGTAAATTGTAGACACCCCATTCTAGCCACAACTAGATTCCAACTAGAATTCAGATTGATTTCTACTAAATAATGAAAATTAAGCCTAGAAATCACTAAATGTACCAATTTAATCTACACATTAGACATTACTACTCAAAATTGTGTTGAGACATCCCTATTTGGGTTATTATCCTGTACGCAATAGTAACCTCTCATAGATTCATCTCTAGTCAAATTGCCTTACTAGGGTAAAGATGACTTATATTATGCTTTCATCTTCCATATTGGGTAAAACTATTATGCCAATTATTATAACCACCTTTGGGAAAATCATTATTTTTTTATCTACCTAAATGTTAATGATTATAACCACCTTTGGGCAAATCATTATCATTTTCTTTCCCTACTGGGACATGTTTTCATTGTGATAATGATTATAACCACATTTTGGAAAGTTATTATCTTTATGCACCTTTTTGGGAAATTCTTAATTATGCTAATTATTATAACTACCTTTAGAAAAATCATTATTTTCACCTCACTATGTCGATGATTATAACCACATTTCAGAAAATCATCCTTTTCTTATTTACCCTACTAGGGCATCTCACTATACCACTGATTATAACCACCTTTGGCAAATTAGTATTTCCCTCTTTTTTTTACCTTTACGTATCCTTGTTTATTTCTTTTTGAGGTAACATTCATTTACCTTATTTAACACTCACTCCCTTAAGGGGGCATCTAGGGCTCATCCCTCACCTTCTACAACATTAGGCATTAAAAAAAATTTCATTATTTGAGAATATGTTACTGTGCCCATAGATTTTAATGCCTTCCCAAATAGGAGTAAACTATAGACACCCCATTATGGACATGATTGGCTTCTAATCAGACTTCAAATTGATTTCTACCAAATAATTCAAATTAAGTCTAGTAATCACCAAATGTCTTAATTTCATTTGTACATCAAAAATTAGTGCTCAAAATTATGTTGAGGTATCCCTATTTGGGTTATTATCTTATACGTAATAGTAACCTCTCATAGATTCATCTCTAGTCAACTTGTAACATAGTAATGTGATGGTTTGGCCTTTGGACCTATTAAGTTGGGCACTTAAATAATTTTTGAAGTGTAAAAATGCTAATCATAATGAAATAACAAAGAAAATCAAATCAAATGCTTAAGTGAAATTTTCATGTCTAATTAGTGAAAAATGAATTTTAATAAAAGGAAATTTTAATAAAAATGAGGTCATGATGATGTCATCATCCTCAAAGTAAAAGAATTGAAAATATCTCCTTAAATACCTTAAATTCATAAATGGATAACCATGTTTAATAAATGGGATCTCTATCCCAAATATTAATTACATGTCCCATCATTAACTCAACTAGGGTTAGTTTTAACTCAACCACAGTTAACTCTAACCTAGATACACTTGGGTTAGAGTTAGTTTTGGAAGCTATATATACAAGGCCTTACCAATTGATAAATAAGCTTCTTTTTTGTAATGTTATGATACTAAAATTCCTTCAAGGATCCCATTGGTATCATGTTATCATGCCAATTTTATAAGCCAAACCTAACATTACCAAAGTGACAAGGAAAGGTGGTGTAAGGAGCTTCACTACCAAATAATTTTTTATCACACAACCAAGCAAATCAATTCATTACCAACATATAACACTTTCTCTCATAGAAGGTAAACTTGATTATTTTATTTGTTAGTTACTTATATTTTTCACTAGCTCTTTGAGTGTCTAGGCTAGAGGTGTAAGTATTTATTAGTGTGTTTTGTGTTAATTTCTTTCATACTAACATGATATTAATCACCCCTCTATATATTCCTGTTGATCACAAGACTCTTTTAAAAAGACAATTTTCTCAACTTATATCCTAGGTTTGTTAGGACGTGCATATTTGAACTCACATTTAGGATAGAATTGTGTTGTTATCCTTTACCAACTCGTCATCAATATATTTTATGTATTTTTTTACATAATCTACCCTTGCCAATTTTTCTTATTATGGAAAATTTTGTTTTTGACCAATCTAATGATTATAACTGCCTATGGGCAAATTTTTATTTTTTCATCCCATGCTAATGATTATAACTCCATATGGAAAAATCATTATTTTTGACCATTCCACTTACCCTTATAGGGAAAATGTATGTGTTCCTAATTATAACCACCTTTGGACAAATAAGTGTTTCCTAATTTTTGTTCTTTATTATAGTTTTTTTCCATTTGGTTACCAATTATAACCACCTTTGGGTAAATCAGTATCCATTCCACTTCCCTATTATGGCATTTTTCCATGCCATTACATATAAACACCTTTGGTAAAACTAGTTTCACACCTTTAACTAATGATTATAACTACCTCTAGTAAAATTAATGACTCCATTGCCATTACTATCTATAAATGTCTTATGGCAATTCAGTAATCCTACCCTCATTTCCATCTAGATCATGTCATTTTCTTAATTTCAAGAGAATGTTTAATGATTCTATTTTTGTCACCCACTCCCTCAATGGGGCATCAAGGGATTATTGATTTCCCTTTTGGGCATGAACCATTCAGATTAACAAATTTTCCATTCTTTCAAAAGATGTTACTATGCCTATGTCTTGCAATGCCTTCTCAAATAGGGTAGGATATATACACTTAGTTTTGTCTAATTTCATGTCTAAATTATAATTTATCTAAATTTATATAAAATTATACATTATAATCCTAAAAATTACCTAAAATTCCAAAATTCATTTGCATAAGGATTTTATTTCCTAGAAACATGACAACGCTAGCTTATTTGGTGTAATATATTGTATAAATCACTAACCTAATTTATTTCTAACCCTAATCAAATTATGACCTAGTAATTTGGAAATTTTACCATATTAATATATTAATTCATGGAATTTAAAATAATTTTCAAAACCTAAAAAAACTAAGCAAGACTAATTATATTACAAATCTTAATTAACTTGACTAAATAAAAATTCCAAATAAAATTAGTGAATTTCATTTACTTAAAAAGGAATTTTAGACAAAATTTAATTAAAATAGTAAAATGAGATAAAAATTTATTTATTATCTCATAAATATTCAAAAATATGACTCCACATCACAAATATCTAAAGTGAGTTGTCATACCTCGTAAATATCTAAAACTGAGGTGTCAAGATTTTATGAATGCTTTAAACCCACCCAAAATTAGTCTGACTTAACCAAGGTTAATTTAGACTGAACCCAAGTAATAATTTTACCTAACCTACCCATGTTTATATTTACTTCTTTGATAAATAAATACAAATGACCACACCATTGATAAATAGGATTTTGTGTGTAAGGTTGTTATGTTGGAATACATTTTTGAAGATTATTGATGCCTAAATGTGTACCATAGGTGCCCAGAGTATTTAGAAATAATTTTCATTTTATAGTTATAATAATTTAGTGCATGAGTTTTACATTTCAATAATCATGTTATCTATTGGTGGAATATAGGTAGAACAAGAGACTATTTCACTATATTTATATTAAGTGGTGGTTGAGATCCACTATGACCAAATAGTAGATCTATGTAAAATACGTAGTATGCTAAGATAAGGATGATGAATTATTATCAATAAATAATATAAAATGTATATTTAAAATGATAATTAATTTAAAGTGATCCAATTAAAAAATAATCAAAAGGAAGGGTAAGACAGAAAGAATGATGTTGTTGGTCTTATTTTAGACATTATGATAAAGCTCAAATTTCATCTAGATATGTCCTTAACTAATGTTTAACATGAAATAAATTAATCCCAAATTACATGATTAATTAGGAAAAATACTAAGGACTATGATAAATAATTCAAATTATAACCAAGCTTACTTTAAATATTTATTCCTATAAGCAGATAGTTAATGCACATTTACAAATGTAGAGTAAATAAAATGAAGAAAACTAAAGAATCTTCAATTAACCTAGAATTATCATAAGTTAACAACTCTAAAATAAAATTTATAGACAAATAATTCATAATAACCATTCAAATTTGAAAGTGAAACTAGAAAATTGAGAGAGAAACCATATAGCACTTCACACAAGCAAATATTGGATAATCTTTGTAAAATTCCTTGTATTAACTGCTCAAAGTTTACAAAGTAATTTAGTTATAATAACTTCCCTCTTATTAAAATTTATAATGTTCCTTTTATATGATTTAAGGAATTATTTTTATTAGTCCTAATCTAGTTACATTAGGACAAGTGTCCTTTCAAATGTTCTAGAACAAATGATCTTTTCTAGCCAATTGGCCTAAAGACAATCTATGTTCTTACAAATTACACATGTTTATATAAAATAATATCTTATTTAAAATTATTCATGCTTAAACACAAATGGTTTCCATTAAACCTTAAAATTAAAACATAAACATCTAGTGTTATCACTTCAAACAAGATTAAAGCAAAACCATGAACAAATAAGTCAGCCAGACCATGTTGTGGATGATCTTCAAATAAAAATAATGTGAAATCATGCTAATGATAATCTGACCAAGTGGATTTTAATATTTAAAGAACAAATCTACACAATTTGACACATGGTTCCCCATTTTTTAGAAATGGGGGTATGTTGACCTCAACAAAGCCTTTAAGAGTAGTGTTATAATGCCCAATTTATGCCAAGCTTCACACCAAGCCACAAGTAACTATTAGAGAGATGTTACCACATTAGAATAACATTGTTACAAGATTATAATCATCATAGGTTGAGCACAAATATTTTTATGCCAAAAATTAAGATTCAAATATGAAAAGGGAGATAAGAAAATTATATTATCTTCATCTCTATTCTGTGATCTTCCTTGTTGTGTTATGCTCCCCCTAGTTCTTAGGTAAGAGGGTTTAGTCTTAGTGAATTGATATTTTTGATGTTTTATCATTTAGACTAACAAGAGACTAATATACATATTTTTTCCTCTTCAAACTCATAAAATAAAAGGGGATTATTTACAAACTAAAAATATGGCATTGCTTGGACATGTAATGACCTAAATATATTTGATTCTGGGTTCATTACCCATACCATCCCTTTAAGACCATAACATAAGATATTTAGGTAGAGGTAGAGACTAGTAAATCTTGTCTTGGATCCTCTCATATATATGGAGTTATAGAATCTCTTGGATACTAAAATTGTATTACTGATTATACACTCTACCTAGGTAGATAATGTGGTACCAGTCAAGAAAAATAATAGAGGAATCAAGGTGTGTGTGGATTTTAGGAACTTAAATAAAGTCTTAAAAAAGGAAAAGTATCCTCTACATTCACTAGATGAAGTAATATAGATGGTAAATGGCTCAGAGATAATGTCTTTTTTTGATGTATTCTCAAGATATAACTAAGTATTGGTTAAGGTAGAAGATAGGATGAAGATTGCTTTCACCACCAAATGGGGGACTTTTACATATAAAATGATGACATTTGGCCCAATCAATATAGGGGCCACTATCTAAGGAGCAATGGATTTTTCCTTTCAAGGACTAGTGGGGAAGTGTATCATCATCTACATGGATGATATTATGGTATTTTCCAAAGACTGGGATGCCCATGTAAGCCATCTATAGAAAATCCTAGATAGTTTTAGGAGATATGGAGTTTCTCTAAACCCCAAAAAAGGCATTTTTGGGATAACTAAAGGAAAAATTTTGGGCCATATTATGAACAAATAAGGGATATCCATCAACTCAAATTTTGTCTAGGCCATATCCAAGTTAAGCTTTCCTAATATCAATAAGGATCTTAAGTCCTTCTTTATCAAGATTAACTTCATGAGAAAGTCCATTTTTAGTTTCACTGAAATCATCAAACCATTATTGACATGCTAAAGCAGGATGTAAAGATTGAGTGGATGATGGAAGCCAATAAATCATTATAGGATATTAAAATGGTGATTATTCAAGCCCCAATCTTGATTAGCCCATATTTTAACAAGGATTTATATCTTTATTTTTTTACTTTAGAATATTCCATTATTACAATATTAACAAAAAAGGTATAACATAATGAGAACCCCATTGCCTTTATGAGTACCAACTTAAAAGATGTAGAACTAAAGTAGTCCATGATTAATAAGAAAATATATGCCTTGATCAAAACCTTAAATAAATTTCAATGTTATATTCTAAAAAATAAGACATATACCATTTTCCCCAACCCAATTGTCAAACTCACACTCAGCCACGATGAGTTAGGAGAAAGAAGAGGGAAATGGATGGCCAATCTTCAAGAGTTTGACCTTGAAATTAGGTTAGTTAAAATGTGATAGAACTACTCCATATTTTAATCTTAATTTGGCCTTGTATGAGATCAATAAACTTTGATAGGACTATCTCTTTGAACTAAACTCTATACACTATCAACGTGTTTTATATCATGCTTGACTCAATTATTTACAAACCTCTATCATTTACATGTTCAATATAAAATGTCACACATATGACCATACCATCACCATAGTTGTCAACTTGTCATTTTAAAAGTCATTCTAAATGGAACATATGGCCACTATTTAATATGATGGGATTATCTATAGTAATAATAACTAAACACTAATCTTGATCGATAATATTTCTAATGAATGTATGCTCATAGTTTTCACACAATGTTGTGCTCCCTCTTTAACTTTTCAAGTTAGCATCATACCATCTACCGAATCAATAATTAAAAAATGGAATATTCAACATAATTGATTTTTCTAGCATACAAGGAAAGAGAAATTAATTTAATATGATAGTTTTATAAGATTTCTGTTGGTTCAACATAAAGTTCATATGCACCACCATCAAAATTTGAACATATTAAGATAACATTCTTGGTTGGACTATAAGATACAAATATCACCCTTGATTTGAATCACTAGAGCCAAGTCTATGAATAAATATTAGTAGATTATATTTTTAAATATAAAAATAATAAGTACATAGAAATGATCCTTAAAATATAATTGTGAGCCCCCAAAAACAAAGAAACCAAGCCTAGATCCAAATCGGGTCTATGTTTCTAGACCTTTACGAAATTCAAACACTAATGAGACTAAATAATAACTTTAAGAATATAATAGACCCATGCATACAATAATATAACATGCCTTATTTATTATTAGGATTTACCTTCTAAGAATACAATTAAACAACACAACGGTGTCTACAACTAGTATGAGGCTATTATATCCACATGCAATCACAATCTCCAATGAACCATATACAAAAAATTGGCAGACTTGAACTTCATAACATATTAAATGAATTTTTATCAATAGATTAAATTAATTCAAGTTAATATTCAATACCAAATTTGTATTTTATAATCAATTAACAAACAATATTAAACAAGTGATAAATTTTGATTGTATGTTAGCTGAGTCATTTGTGCTCATAAAATAAACTTGAGAACTCCTTTTGGGCTTAAATACCCTTCTTAATATCTTATTTATGACTCATTTTAATTTTATGAAGTTTAATATAACCTCCTCTTCATCTGTAAAACACTCATCTAGTATATCCCTCATAACTTACAAAGATAACATACTCTAAAAATTGACTGTATCATTAATTTATAGTTTGTAGACCTTTTAAAGCTTGATGTTTGTCACAAAACATGCCACAAAATTAAAACATATGTAGATCACTCACCTAATAATCTAATAACTATGGAAATATTCTTTAGGACTCAAATAAAATTCTTTCTTTATTATAAAATTTCAACATATACACATATATATACCGTCCCCCAGACTATCACATACACACAAGCCAAAAGGCCTTTTTTCTCATCAATCTTCTAATACTACCTCCTTCATCCCTTTATGATTTTTATTTATTTGAATTTATCCTCTACTATATTTTTGAGCATTATCATGCTATTGGATATATTTACAGGCTTATAAAAGTCAAAAATTACTCAAATTATCCCCTTATATGTTGAGTTTAACATAGAAATTTGACTCCATAAACTTATCTAGTTGTTACAAATTCAATTTTAACCCTTATGAATTATTATGACCTCAAAATAGAATTTTAATATTCTTAGATATGTATTATAATCCTAAAATACCTTTAGGACTCATGGTTTATTATAAACCATTTAATTTACACATAAATTTGCATACTTATAATTGATAATTCAAATTGATGTTTTTGGATGGAAGATACTTCAAAGTCTATATGAATTAATATAAACTAAAAATGCCTAAATAAAGGCTTATTTTTATTAATAAAACCTATTAATAATCTTAAAACCACTTTTAATGACCATATTTTCATATTTTACAAGATGTTCCTACATCAAAATGGTATTAGGCTAGGGCGTAATCAAATTGATGACTCAAAATGACCCACACATCCAAATCAGATAAATTAATGAATCCAACTTACCAAGAATATAATGGTATTAAAATATCATTAATTAATTTATCACATAGATATGCCATATAAATTTGAGGAAAGAGCAAAATCAAGCCCTCAGGATCAAATTGGCTCACTTCATGATCAAGAAAGGAGTACTTTATATAAATAACTACGAAGGCATCTACCTGAGGTTAATTTTTAAAGAGGAAGATAAGGACATCCTAAAAAACATATTGGAATAAATATTACTAAAAGGGGGTGTGAATCAGTCTCTTAAAAAAATTTCTTAAGCATACATGAACTTTCACATCAACATATAAATCAAGCAATGCATAAGCAATCAAACATACATGCATGAAATAAGATTACACAAGACAAAACATCATATATATGGGAAACCCTCAAGGAGAAAAAAAACAATAATAATTTAAAATTTAATATAGTCCTATAATTCAAAATATCATAATTTAGTGAATCACCAACATCACATGGACCACCAACCCCAACTAGCTAAGCACCAACCCAGCTAGGCTTTAACAAGAACCAACTTACAAGGAAGAACAAACCCCCTAGATGATTCAACACAAAATCAGCCAACCAATTTATTTTATCACCTTCATAACACCTTATTTCTAAACTCACTGATGATTACCACCTCTTCATCTCTTTACACTATTATCCCTCTCAAACTACCTCCTAGATCTCTTTACTTAATTAGGTCTTTTCAAGACTGATTAGGTCATATGACCTTTATATTCACATGCAAACACACTTTGAAATATTTATTACATATATTCCATATTAAAATTATTGTTTATAATACCTCCTAATCAATATTTTTTTATATCATTTGCATTCATTCTTCATCTCTTTAACTAGCCCAAATAGGCTTACTTATCCTTGTTCTTATATTAGGATATTGTTGATACACCTCTTAGTCAGCCATACACACTTTACCACTTATATTCTTAACCCAATAGGAATTATTACATGCTAAAAACATGAATAAATCTTTACATTAGGTCATCCATAACTCAAATATACCAATTCCTTCTTTAGGTTTCATGGAGACCAAATTCCATTAGGCCTTCTTTAGGACACGTTGACCTTTGATATCCTTGAAACACTTTCAAACTAAAAACATGAGAGGAAAAATTCATATAAAACTCAAATATACCTCTAATAATCTCATCTTAGTTCCATCATACTTTTTATATCTAACCACCACTTAAAGCACACCATTATTACTATTCACATTAGGATTTCACACACACAGAAATGTCTATCTTGAACAACTAAAGATAATAAATTATTTAGAAAAAAAAATATGTAACTAAATCATATTAAAATAACATCCATGAATTTAAAAACATCATAAATTTAATTATACTTCATCACATAGGGAGTAAGGACTCAAAAATTTCTCTACAAATAGCCCATTTAAAACTGTCAGAACACTCCAAAACCCAATCATAAACAACTTGATATTAAAAACATAAAATAAAACTTATCATAACAATTTATAATTTTAAAATATGGTTTTAAATATCTATACCACTAAAATTTACAAAAGTAACAAGGTCTAATGTCAAATATTGGTCTTGTAGACCAATCTTTTGACCTCACTACACACAGTCAAACTAGAACTAGACAAGCCATTTTGGTATGAACATTTCAACCACTTTAACTGAATATAAAACATTATAAAAAGCATGTATAGGATATAAAATTAAAAAAAAACATCATATATATTATATACTTCAATTTAGAGCATAGAGTCTCAAACTCATCATTGCAACTTGCTTACCCAGAACTCCCAGTTTACATTAAAGCACATTCATGGTGACATTGACCTTCAACACCTATATATACATCTTCAATGACTTATGATTCATGTATATTGTCCTAATATATCATTATACCATTATTATATATAAATATAATATTTTCAAGTGGCAAATATTGGTCTTATAGACCAATATCATGACCTTATATCTCATTGTCTCATCTAAACTAAAAAGGTTAATTTGTGAGCAACTTTTTCACCATATACAATGACTTCCAAAACTTATACCAAAAATTAAAATGTATTAAAATTACTAAAAAATATTTTTTTTTACTTTTTTTCATCACTCTATCATGATAATACATTCTTAATCATCTTCTCATTATTGCCTAGGTTTTCCATTGTTTCCACCATTAGGCATGTTAGCAACTAGTTATCTTGGATGACCAGTTTATCACACATGAGGGATATAAAATATACATAAACCACCATTTAAATAAAATTAAATTCTCAAAATTCTCCATCTAATTATTTTAAAACTTTGTCTTATACAACTTTTTACAATTATAATAATTTCTTTAGAAATAACCCTGTATCTTCACATTTTCTCTCTCATCTCTCTAACCACCACCACTTGGAAGTACCTAGAAGAGATAAATAAAATATTAAAACACTTACATAATAATTCCAAACCATCTTGATCACTTTTTAATCATTTATTCAACATTGGGTTCTTATTAGGGTTCTAAGAGGGTTTAAACCTATTTCCATTCTTAACAATCATTCATAAAGCATATCCTCTCATTACAAAAAACATGCTTAGAATTTTGATCTAAGACCCTTACCAATATAACATGAATATATTATGTTACCATGAAGATTTTTGATGAGCTAATTATCACAATAAAATCCTTCTTGGGTTAATAACCCTTTATTTTATGCACTCAAGAGACCTCCAAACACGTTTTCATGATTTCTTCTATAAACCATGACCTCAGCCTTGGTAAAAATCCTTGAAAAAACATTAAATTTTTTTTAAAACACTTAGATATCTATAATTTCCTTTGAAATAGAACCTTATACCCTATTAGGACATACTCTCTCTCTCTCTTTGCTCTCTTGGACCTTGACCTATAAACCACATTATGCCTTAAAACTAACCTTCATGCCTCTTTACATGAACTCTATGCCTCAATCACATACTAAATAAACCTATTTCATGATTAAACACTATTATACATCCTTCATAGGCCTTGGTAATAGATCATGATGACTTATTAGGCTAGTCAAGGTCTAGAAATGGTCTAAGTGAAGACTTAGTTTGAAGGTCCTACCCCTATAGGATCACCTTGAGACTCTCATGAGTGATCCAATGCCTAAAATAAATTTTAAATCAACCTAATACAACATATAATTCCTTTTTTCATCCATATTACCAAGTCACCATACTCATACCTTCTCATAAAGACTTTACATGTCATGACTAATACCATGTCTTTTCTTCTTAAGCAATTGAAACTTGAAAACTAACCATGAATCACTTCTAAAAGTATCTATACTTTAATTTCATGATAAAAAAATGACAAAAAACCTATCACAAGCTTTTTCTTCCTTAATTCACCAAAATTCACTATGCACACCTTCTCATAGGGTCTAAACTAGGCTCTTTAAGACATATTTTACTTAAGGATTAGTACTCAAACATGCTTACCTCAATGATATCAAAAAATAACACTATTTAGATAGAATTTTCACACCATTTCAATAATATATTATTAATCAACATTATCTCATAACCTTATATAGACCTAGAGCCTCATAACCATGCTTTAATGTTCACTTAACCTTCATACCTCTTTGTGACAATAATGACAACTTAAATATGACCTAAACCTTGAAATCAAAATTTAAATCAATGAAAGAACTTCTTATAAAACTTCCCCTTTATCATTTATGGAAAAACATTCTTCAATATGCTCACTCTCATCTTCCCTAATCTGGTCAATCTTGCTTCTTGAAAATTTTCCCCCTTTGACATTAATGACAAAGGGTCATACACACTGTAACTTATTGAACCACACCTTATTAAAAAAAAATATCAACACAAATAATATGAATTATTATAGGTAAATTCTCCCCCTTACTCCATTCATACCTCCTTCAAATTAACTTAGATCTGAAGACCATTCATGTTGTCCTTGACATGACTGATATGACATAAATATTTGATCACACACTAGAGCACCATAGTATTGACATCAAATGAAGAATTAAGGACTCCCATTTTATATTCATAGTTTAATATATCATTTTATTGTCACCAAATACACTTAGATCTTATGAACTACTTGAATAACTCCCCCTCAAACCAAGAATCCACCATGCTTCTACTAACTAAAGGGTGTCTCCATGAAGCCTAATGGAGTTACCCCTTTCCATAGAGCATTAAAATAACACAAGATTAGGAGAATCCTAGATCTCAATTATCTCATAAGAATGAATATCCTTTAGGATCATTTTAGTTTTTATTATAACCTTAGGTTTAACCTCTTCATCAACTATTTGAACAACAATATGAGTTGATAATAGACATTCCTTAAATGATTTCTCATATGAAGTATGTTTTATCATATAAAATAGTCTATTTGAACTTGTAAGATGATCATGACTTAGATTTACTATCTTTGGTTTACACACATTCATTTTCCTTCCCTCTTGCACTCTAGCAGCTTTAAAACTCTTATTTTGACTTGATGGTCTTCTAATTTTATTAGGACATAATATTGAAATGTTTCCCACATTATAAAAAATGTATAAAACAACCTCACTCATATCTGTTCACTGATGATCCCATGCATATTCATTTTTATATGGTCTTATACACTCTCTTTCTCTATGACCAAATTGATTTCATGAAAAATAGTAACCATTGAATGAATTAATATACCTCATAGTGTTAGGCTATCATATTGGTCTTTTCATGTTGACCTTCTTGTCTCTATTAGCCTTCTCCTTGACTCAAGCTACCTCTTTTTGGTCTTCTTTGAAACCAACACCTATTTTATCATTTACAAACTTTTAACTACTCAAAATGTCATCTAAATCCTTAATTCTCTTTTAAAACTTCATAAAGGTCTTTAACTTTATAGATGCTTTATCCAACTTAGCTTTCAAGGATTCTATTTTAGTTCCATACCTAGTGTATTCTTCCTCTTTAGCTTTTAAGATAGCAGTGACTATGTCCATTTGTGCTTCAATATGATTAATGATCTCATCATATTCCTTGGATGTGTTAGTATCTCTTTAAAAAAACCAATATTCTCTTCATAGTCCTTAACTAATTATTTTATTTTGTGATTCTTTCTTATTTATAACTTCAACTCCTTTAGAGCACTCACTAATTCTACCTCAGTATTTTCTTTAGTTTCTTCTTCATCTGATTCTTCATCATCCGTAATATCTTTTCCTTTTAATCAACCCTCATTTTCTATTTATATAGCCATTTATAAGGTTTCATTATTGTATTTTACATGTTCATTACTGTCATCATCACTATTATATGTACTTGTGTCACCTACATCAGATGAGTTATTATCTTCTTTGGTATATAAACTTCTCTTGTTCTTGAATGACCCTTTCCTACCTTCATAATTCCTAAAATCTTTCTTGCTTTTGTCATGATTATAGACCTTCTTATCATCACCATGGTATTCATCATGCTCATTCTTATCCTTTATGGGACACTTAGATGTAAAGTGACCAATATTACCATAGTTATAACATTTGAAAGGCAACTTACCCTTGTATCTACCAGATCCAAACCTCAATATCCTAGAAAACATGGATATTAGTTGATCATCATCAACATCTAAACATACCCCATCCTTAACCTTATTATATTTTGAATTATTCTCATCATTTAATGTTTCTTCCTTTTTTGGAGGTCTTCTTTAATTTTTTCCCATCTCATAGGTAGTCAAGATGCCATAAATCCCATCCATTTATAGCTTGTCCAAATATTGCATATTTTATAATATAGATACCTTAGAATCAAACTTAGGATTTAGATATATTAATACCTTTTAAACAATATTAGACTCTTTCACTTCTTATCCTAATCTTATAATGTAATTGACCACTTCATCAACCCTTAACATGTAGGATGCAATGCTCTCATCTTCCTTCATAATCAAATTTTCAAACTACCTTCTATGAAACTAAAATTTATCCATTTTTAAATAAGTGTTTCCTTAATATATAGTATTCATCTTGTACCATATTACCTTGTATGACTCATACTTCATCACCTTCACAAACTTTGCCTCTGATAGGCCACATAGAATGGCATTAATTGCCTTGGAATTAATCTCACTTTCTTTCTTGCCTACTACATTAGTTGGTGGTGTATGAGGTGGAGTGTATCCATATAAAAATGACTAACATATGTCATGTCCTATTGGCATTAAATATGTCCTCATTATAATGTTAAAAAGGGTATAATTATTCTTATTTAATAATGGATCCTTACTAGTAGAAAAACCACCGTGAGCTTGCTGACTATCCATCCATGCTTTTAAGATATCCTTTAGGATATTAGACCTAATTCAAAAGATATTATATGATACCAAATGTTATAATAAATATTAATAATATGGGGGTTGAATTATTCTCTTAAAAAACTTTCTTATCATACATGAACTATCACATCAACATATTGATCAAGCAATGCAAAAGCAATCAACCATACAAGCATGACCTAAGATTACACAAGACAATACATCATATATATGGGAAAAAATAAATGATAATAAAAACTAGTGATACCTAAAAATGTAATATAGTCTTATAATTCAAAATATAATAATTTAGTGAAGCACAAACTTCACATGGATCACCAACCCCAACTAGCTAAGCACCAACCCAATTAAGATTTAACAAGCACAAACTTATAAGGACAAACCAACCCCCTAGATGACTCAACATTAACCTATCCACCTAATTTAATTGATAAAATTTATAAAAAATTGTTTCTTAACCAATTGATGATTACCACCTCTTTATTTCTTTACACTCTTATCCCTCTCAAATTACCTTCTAGGTCTTTTCGCTTAATTAAGTCTCTTCAAAACTAATTAGGTCATATGACCTTGATATTAATATGTAAAAAAACTTTCATATATTAATTACATATCCTATATACTCCCATAATTTTATATAATACCTCCTTTTTCTCAACAATGTGTTATATCATTCACATTCACTCTTCATCTCTTTAACTAGCCCAAATAGGCTTAATGAGCCTTGTTCTTATACTAGACTCTTGATCATACACCTCTTGGTTGTCCATACACACTTTAAAATTTATATTTTTCACCAAATATGCCTTATTAAATGATAAAAACATTAATAAATCATTACATTAGGTCAGCCATAACTCAAATAGACCAAATCCTTCTCTAGGTCTCATGGAGACCTAATTCCATTAGGCCTTCTTTAGGACATGTTGTCCTTTGATCTCCTTATAAAAATTTAAAACTAAAAAAATATTAGGAAAACTTAATATAAAACTCAAATAATCCTCTAATAATATCATCTTAGGTCCATTATACTTTTTATATCTAACCACCACTTGAAGCACACCATTAGTATTGCTCACATTAGGCTTTCACACACACAAAAAGGTCTATCTTAAACAATTGAAGATAATACATTATTTAGCCAAAAAAATTGAACTAAATAATATTAAAAAAAAACTTCATTCCCTTAAAAACATCATTAAGTGAATTTTACTTCATCACACAAGGTATAATTACTCAAACACTTCTCTTCAAATAGCCCACTTAGAACTACCATAACACTCCAAAACCCAATCATAAACAACTTGCTATTAAACACCTAAAATTAAACTTAACATGAGAAATTATAATTTAAAAATATCCTATGACATATATACACAACTAAAAAATACAAAAATCATAGTTTTAATGTTAAATATTGGTCTCGCAGACTAATCGTTTGACCTTATTACATATCATCAAACTAGAACCAGACAAGACATTTTAGATTGAATATTTAAACCAATTTAAATAAATATAAAAAATTATAAAAAACATGGATATTACATAAAATTACAAAAAATAAAAACCATATATATTACATACATCAACTCAGAACATAGAGTCTCAAACTCATCATTACAACTTATTTACCCAGAATTGCCAGTTTACATTAAAGCATAATCATGGTGACATTAAATTTAAACACTTGTATAGAAATATTATATTAATTTTTATGAATTTATATTATACTATTATATCTCTATACAATTATTATATATAAATATAATATGTTCAAATGGAAAATATTGGTCTTGTAAACCAATCTCATGACTTTATATCTCACTATCTCATATGAACCAGACAAGTCAATCTGCAAATAAATTTTTCACTATATAAATTAAATTCCAAAACTTACACAAAAAAATTAACATGTATTAAAAGTCTTAAAAAATATCTCCATTTAATTGGTTTCATCAATCTATCATTATAACACATTACTAATCATCTTCTCATTACTGCTTAGGTTTTTCACTATTTCCACCAGTAGGCCTGTTAATGACTGGCTATCTTGGATGATTATTTTAGCACACATAAGGGATATAACATATCCATAAACTATAATTTACATAAAATAAAATTCTCATACTCCCATCCAATGATTTTCAAACTTTATCTAATACAATTTTTTATAGTTATAGTAACTTCTTTAGAAACAAGTTTATATCTTCAAATTTTCTCTCTCCTCTCTCTAACCACCACCACTTAGAATTAATTGGGAGAGTTAAATATAAGATAAAAATACTTACCTAATCATTACAAACCATCTTGAGATATTTTTAATCATATATTCAACATCAGGTCCTTATTAGGGTTCTAAGAGGGTTTAAACCTATTTCCATTCTTAACAATCATTCATAAAGCATAGCCCCTCATTACAAAAAAATGCCTAGAATTTTGAGCTATGACCCTTACACATATACCATGAATATATTAGGTTGCCATTCATAGTTTTTATGAGCTAATGATCATAATAAAATCCTTCTCGAGTTGAGAATCCTTCATTATGTGCACTTGAGAGACCTCCAAACAAATTTTCATGACTTTTTTGCAAACCATTACCTCAAACTTAGTAAACATACTTTGAAAAACATGAAAAACTTCTAAAAACACTGACCTATCCTTAATTTCCTTGTAAATATAACCTTATACCCCATTAGGCCATGCTCTCTCTTTGTTCTCTTAGACCTTGACCTACAAACCATATTACAGCTTAAAACTAACCTTCATGCCTCTTTACATGCAATCTCAACCTCACTCACATACTCAATAAAACTCTTTCATGTTTAAATTTTTTTAAATATCATTTATATTCCTTGAAAATAGATCATAATGCCTCATTAGGATAGGTAGGGTCTAGAAATGATTTAGGTGAAGACTTGGTCTAAAGGTCTTACCCATATAGGATTACCTCGATACTCCCATGAGTGTTCCAATTCCTCACATACATGTTCAAACAACATCATAAAACCTATATTGCCTCTGTGCATCCATATTACCAATTCATCATACTCATACCTTTTCACAAGGACTTTACATGTCATGTCTAGGATTCTTAAGCACTTAAAACTTGAAAATTGACCTTGAAACACTTATGAAAGTATATATACTTTAATTAAATGATCACACAATTCCAAAAAACATCTCATAAACTTGTGCTTACCTACTTCACCAAACTTCACTATGCACACCTTCTCACAGTGTCTAGACTAGGCTTCTCAAGACACCTTGTACTCAAGGATTAATATTCAAACATGCTTACCTCAATGATATCAAACAATAACACTTTTAAAAAACCAATATAACAATCTCATTTTGATCAACATTCTCTCATGACCTCGTGGATACCTAAAGCCTCATAACCATGCTTCAATGCTCACTTGACCTTGATACCTCTTTATGACAACACTAACAACTTCAAGCTAACATGAACCATGACATCGATGACAAACTAATCAAAAAAACATTTATCATAAAGTTAGTTTCAAGTACCCTCATGGAAATACTACATCCATAATATGAGGATTAGTTACTATTGGCATACAATCTTCAAAGACACCCATAACTACATCATAATATTCCATAAGTGTTATATGTTACAAAGATAAAATTAAATGTTTCCATGCCTTTACATTCAATCATTGAAGGAGGCCCATTCATCTAATGTGACCTTGACTTTTTTGGGGTAATAAATCTAAAATCTTTAGTGAGACACAAGTTCATCCTCATAGCTATGGATTATTTTACTCAGTGGATAGAGGCTATTACTACTAAGAATTCATGATCCATAGATTTCATAGATATAAAGGGGAATATAGTCACCTAATTTGGAACACATGTTTTATTTGTCTACAATAATGGTCTAGCATTTTAATCTACTAAATTAATAGAATGGGCCTACTATAATTAGATCACCCTCAAGTTCTCTTCAAATTATTACCCACAAGAAAATGGTATAACTGAGTCAACTAATTAGAACCTTATGGATGCCATAAATAAATATATATATAATAAACCAAGAGAATGTAATCTCTTATTGAAGTATACACTATGGGTAGACCAAACTAGGCACAAATGAGCTCACAAGGCTTCACCTTTTTTATTGATATATGGATGTAGTCAACCTTCCCCATCAATATCAAGATATTAACTTACCAGTTCATGTAAGAGTATATGGGCAAAGATGAGAAAATAAATTTAAAACTACTTTAGATAGTCCAATTAGAATATATAACAACTAAAACACTGTAAAGATTCAACAAACATCAGTATATTATCAAACACTAGTTTGACAAAAGATCCAAGGTCAAAGTTTTTATACCTAGTGCTGCTTTGGGATAAATCACATAAAAATGAAGTAAAGCATGACAAGTTCACTCCATTGTGGATTAGATCATATCAGGTATCACATCATGATTCCTCTTTAAACATAAATATATATTGATTAGTAGATTTTATGGTTATTGTTTGGTTAATTACTATTTTGGTTAAGCTAAAATTCATATACTAAATTATGGATAGATATATTTTGTTTAATTTACATGATTGTTAACTATGGAGTTAGTTGTACTTACATATTATGTATATAATGATCATGGTTATTTAGATTATTAAAGTATTATATTATGTATTTTATATTGTTTTAGGCTAATTACATTCATTATTGTGAGGTGGATGTAGGATAAATACATCCCTCATAGTGTGATGGAGGGAGGGCATCATTGAAAAGGGTGGCATAGATGGAGGCTTTAGGAGATGATAGACTAAAAATAAGAACCTACACACACCACAAAAGTTCAATATGCTTTGATCAGTTTTGATTTAGATAGTTTTTAGTGTCTTTGATTTTTAATGTGTTATTTTTGTTTGAATGACTACTAATATACTTTCTATTATGATATTGATTGTTGCTTGATGATCATATTGATATGGTTATGTGTTACATTTATGTTTCCATATTTATATTATATCATATGATGGTATTTCTTTGATTAATAATTGAATATGTGTATGTCTTAACATGAATTACTATTGTCTTTAGATATAATTGAATGTAGTATGATAGTGTTTTGTTTGGTATGCATTGCTATGGTGGTAGAAGGGATTATATTACTTTCCTTGATTTAGATGTTAAAGTGATTATTAATATCATGCATATAAGTTTATTATTATTAATAATAATAATGTTGTTTCAACTTTCATATAAATCAATTACATCGTTAAATGATCATAGTGTTAAATCGATTTATTTTTAATCAATGTTATTATAACTAGGCAAAATCATTATTGCTGCTAAATAATAGTTGTACTATTGATGATATTGGAAAGTCATGGTATTTAGTAAATATTATAATGTATAATAGATAGTAAATGGTATTTTTAATTAATTAATTCTAGTCAACATTATCATCGAAATTATAAATTGAGGACCTTTGTGACATTAGTAGCACAGGCAATAAGATTAGAAGAATTACTATTATTATATTATTTTAATTATAGAATGTTTGAGAGTGTAGGGTTTTAAATTGGGTGTTGAATTTTTAATAGGTTATTATGAAAGATAATCACTTAGTTTTATGTATTTTTGCATGAAGAAACATGTTGTGACTGCTAGTTTTCTTAGTGGGTTTTTCCATGCATCGACTTAGTCATGGAGTCAAAATAAAATTGGGAGTTTGGTAGATAAGGAGGAATTATGGTTACAAAATAATATCATGCATGAGAATAAAATGGAAATAAATGAGGCTTGGGAGGATATGTAATAATAGGCAAAAAATAGAATGGGGGTTCAAGATACAGGGATCATTAATTTGAATTTTTGGCATAGTGATTTCACTTACTATGTTGGCGTTGTATTAAAATTCATATATATCCCATTTGGAGTTTTTGATGATTTTAGGTAAATATTTATAAAGTTTTTTAGTTTATTTAATTAATAATAAATTAATAAAAGTAATAAATTATCATCCCTGTGGATGGCTTAACCATCCACAAAACTGAGTATATAACCCATAAAACCCTAGGTCAAATGGCCATAGTAGATAAATTCATTTCCAAACATATAGTTTGATAAGTTATAATGGTATAAATTATGTGTTTCTTATTGGATTAAATGAAACCTAAGGAAATTATTAACAAGGTATATCTATTTCATTAGTTATGTGTATTAACTTAGATTACAGTCTATGCTCAATATTTTAATATTAAACTAGTTATATCAATGTAATCATAAATACATTGGATTAAGTATTAAACCTGAGTAGGGTATGGCTATCTATTTGGGTGTTTTAAACCTAGAATTTATAAAAAGTTTTTTCTATTATTTTTATGTTTAGGCATCGAAAGTTTTATAAGCCCAGACTAGGGCGTGGTTGTGTGTTTTAAGAACCTGATATTTTAGTTATCAAAATTACTTATAAAACCAAATCTAAGTAAGTATAATGCATTTATGATCTTGTTTATTTTATATGAATTATTTGGAAAAGTATACATATACACAATATGTATATAAAATTTATAGGACTTCATTGACCTATGATATATACATATCAATGTGTGTGTGTTTCTACACACACACACACACACACACACACACACACACATATACAAATAAATACTATGGAATTTTTTCTTATATGTCCTTGAATCAATATTGAGACTAAAACATACAGTGGGGAAGTCGACTAGTTATATGCTTAAGAGATAATTTGAGATTATTTGAAATAAAAATAAATCTTATTCCATACTATTTGGAAGTAATAAAAAGTTCATTTAGGTGACTATTATACAGTTGAATATTTACTTCATTTAGTATAGAGGTTCCATTATAATATAAGGGGAGATTAAATGAAATTTTTAATAAGCCTTTCTAAGAATAAACATAATATAAATTATCTTATTTATATTATAAAATCCCAAGATGACTTCGCACTCCCTATTATATTTTCTATGAATGTAGACAACCTTATGGTTTTGAGCTCTATTTATACAATTATATAAATAGAAATTTATAATTTTGTGTGTATTTCATCTCTCTCTCTCTCTCTCTCTCTCTCTCTCTCTCTCTCTCTCTCTCTCTCTCTCTCTCTCTCTCTCTCTCTCTCTCTCTCTCTCTCTCTCTCTCTCTCTCTCTCTCTCTCTCTCTCTCTCTCTCTCTCTCTCTCTCTCTCTCTCTCTCTCTCTCTCTCCCTCTCTCTCTCTCTCTCTGTGTGTGTGTGTGTGTGTGTGTGTGTGTGTGTGTGTACATGTAATAAATGTATATATATATATATACATCTATTATATAAAAAAACTCATATATATATATATATATATATATATATATATATATATAGATAGGTTTGTTTTATGACTATGAGTTAATATGTTTTGGTTAGGTTGTGAATTTATTAAATAATGTTTATAAATTTAATGAAAACTACATAATACAGTCAGTTGAGTTTGAGTATATGACTACATATATTTGTTATACAAAACATGAATACTTAGTATAGTGATAAAGTATATATTAAAATTACTTTAGTTTGAGTTACTTTATATTGTGAATAATAAATGATAGTGATTAAGTCTAAGATATGTAGTTATAAGGGATATGATATTTAATGGATAAAAGTTTATCTAATTGGAGTATAATGTATACAGTGCATATTTACACTATCTATTGAATTAATTCATTATATACACATCTGAGTGTTTAATTGGTATATAAAATATGCATAATACATATAAATTGTTGATTTAGTTTGAATATAAAATATGTATACCACACACACACAAATACACAATTAATGCTTCTAAACATACATGGTATAACAAATAAAAATGGGTGTATTTTTCATTTGATTTATTATGGTTGAGTTATAGGCATGTTTAATGGTTTGATGGAACATTTAGATATTTTGTATTTAAGATTAAATACAAGCCATAAAATGATTATTTTAGAATGGATTATTGTTCTATGTTAGGTATCTATAAATAAGGAAATAAGTTGTTGATTGATGTTATTTAGATGGATGAAATGACATTTGTAGTTAATGTTAATATTCTATAACTTGATGGGGAATGGATGGACCGAATGGCCTCTATTAGGGTTTTCATTAACCATAAGAGTGAACAGTCTATTTGGTTGGAGGTGGTGATCGTGTAGGAGGGAAAAAACCTACCTACGGTTATACATCATAAGGGATGAAAGAAGAGACCTAGGGATAGATATTCACTAGGGAAAAGAAAGCCAAAATTAAAATTAATTCAAGAGATGTAGGAGGATTATAGGAGCATATCAACATAGGGGTAGGAGGATACCATGCTAAGAAGTCATCATCTTTAGTACTTATCTAATACACCATGAAAAAGAAATGAATCTTCCTTATTAGTGGTGATAGATATTGAATGGATCAAGAGTCCTATATTCAATGACCTGTGTAATAGATGTTATGAGAAAGGATCCCTTGATATGCTAGAATATGTGTGTAAACTATTTTATATTAGGTAGGAAAATTCTATAATGACATAATAGGTGGCTGTGACATCAATGACAAAGACCTTGGGATGGTTAAATTTCTTTTAGAATCATGGATTGGTAAAAAAGAAGGGCTTGATATTACACAAACTGGTGGTGCTAGAGAATGGAGGAAAATTGTTTGATAGAATGTCTAAATAGTTTGTAGGTCAAGTGTTTAATGAAATTCCTAGATGAATTACTAGGGAAGAGCTTAATCGTCAATAAGGAGCAAAGAAGGATAAACTAAGGTTTTAAATATTGGTTAAATATCTTTCATAGAAAATAATTTGCATGTGGGTGAAAGGGATAGAATATGTGAAGGTCTTAAAACTAAAGCTGGAGGTATCCTTTAGGGTCCTTATGGAGTTTCAATGTCTAGTGCAATGGGACAAAGAGTTATAGGACCATATTCCATTATCCTTCTACCATTTTGGAAAAGACTCACTCATTTTCATGACTTCAAGACTATGGGGAGGTGTGGAAGGATTAAATCAAGCTTATCCTCCCAAACCCACAACTTTCAAATAAGTAGTAAGAAATGGTGCTTCCAAACCAATTTCTACAAAGTGTCATTCTTCACCTTAGGCTTATATTATTGAACAAGAGAAGGACATCCCTTCAATGGATATTTTAAATTAGGAAGTGAATGATTATTTAAACTCTTTAAGTAAGGACATAGTGATTTTTATATTCAATGGCTTGTGTCCTTCATTGACTACCTTATATTAGTGGATCTATGAGATTTTGTCAAAGAAATGTGAGATTTATTTATGATCTAAGGGTTTTTTTTGTTGTTCATTTCATCAAATAGGATGATTATCATAAATGTATCTTGAAAGGCCCTTGGTTTTGGGGTAATGTAGATTTTTTATCACCCCTTGGTTTCCATCGTTTGACCCTAACACTCTTTCAGTAACAAAGATTATAGTGTGGGTTCAGCTCCCTAATCTACCCTTGTACCTCTGCCATGCATACAAGGAAATAGGTAATGCTTTGGGATCATTCTTAAAAGTTGATAATTTGAGAACTAATATAGGTTTGTGCACTTTTGTTATAATTTGTGTAGATATTTATTTGAGCAAAGGGGTTCTAGAGAAAATCATTCTGAAGTTTGGAAATTTTCTTCACACTCAAACTTTATATTAGAGAACATAGCATTTAGATGCAATAATTACAAATTACCTAGTCATATTTATGATTCTTATCCTCAAAGGTTTTTTAAAGAAATTAAGAAAAAGGGGGAGAAGAAAACATTGAGTAAATGGAGCACTATAGACCTAGTAGTTGTTGTTGAAGGTTGTTTTGAAGATTAGGATTATCAGGAAAATATAAATTTGGGAGATAGAAAAAAAGAACAAGTAGTTTTTTCTAAAGAGGCTGAATAAATGGAGAGGTAAAAAGATAAATCCCAAAATTATCCCTTAAACAAGATAGTAGGTGAAGTGAATAGATGACATGAATCTAAAAATTTAGATTTAGATAAAGATTTACTTGAAAACATAAATTCAAAAATTCATACTAATGATAAATAATTAGCTATGGTGAACTCAAAATAAGTAATGTGGTAGGAAGTAAAAAAGAAAAAAGTTAAAAAAGGTAAGATGGTAAACCTCTTAGACTAATTTTGAAATCACTGATAGCTTTACTTTGGTGGTTAGTTCTCAGGTAGTTAAAATATCGATGATTTAATCTACCTATGGATTTTCAGCTATTTGGTGTTGTGTCTCTTACATGGTTATGGTGGTTTAACCTAGATCCTTTGTGTTATCTCTTTTAGTTTAATCCTTCTATGGTTTTTTTGTATTTTATTTATTTTGGCTAGGGGCCTTAAATAACCATGTATTTATCAAAAAATAACTATAACTTGATGTCTAAATATAATTCTTACCTGCATGGTATGATTTTTATTGAGGATTGTTTTGTTATCTATTTATTATGTAATAATAAATGAGATGTTTTGATAGACTAAATGAATTTATTTGATATTTCCTTATTTAGCAATTAATTGTCTTCTTATAGGGAATATTATATTTAAATATATTGATTTTTATATTTTATATATACAAACCAAGTCTTGCATTAATGACCCTAAATAATTAGTGTGATAGATTCCACTTTCTTAATTAGGACCAATAATGCATAGATAAGGTGTAATCTTATTGAGTGGTGTGTATTCAATTAACTTATCATTGTGATCAATAACTATATGAAAACTTTAGCCAAAGTAATGTTTATAGTTAAACATTATCACTTCATATGTTTGATTTAGTTTACATGTTTGTAAGATATCATGCTAGAATGGGTTTCTTTATGGTATACATCATGTATTAGTTATTTTATAGCACATGGATTCTAGGTTGTCACTCTAGGTTCCTACACTATCTATATTTATCCATCTATGAAGGAAAATCCATTCCTTAATTAGGAGATTATGTGGCAAATCAATGGTTTATAGTTGGTGTGGAAAAGCACTCAGATGATGATCTTCCTCCCTATAATAGTACTACACTAGAGACTATAATTGAGATTACTTATGGATATTACATGTTCATTGAGACTTACATGCTTCATGGAGATTTGTATCATTGTATATTATTATTAAGACATTTATTATGACGAAATTATACCTTTTATTCATATGTAAAATTATATAAATTGGTTGTAATATTGTATCAGTCGTGGTTGAATTTGTAATAATAATTTTATGGATTAAGTGCATTCATTATTTGTGTATTCAACATTATAACTACTCTTGATATTGATTTTGTTATGGTGATCATTAGATAAATACATTAGCTATAGACCTTTATAAGTTTAATTAAAAATAATGTATTTAGTTAAACATCACTCTTGTAGGTTTCATTATGATAGAATATTCTAGTTAAATTTGTGTATTTAATTTTAAAAATACCCTATTCTAGTATAATCCAGTGGGGTTATTACATTATGATATCAAAGTTGAGGCTCAAACTCTAGGACTTAATGTATTCTCTAACATAAAAGTATTATCTTATTAAGTATGAATAAGAATGTTTCATGATAGACATAGAGGTGAGGGTACTTAAAACACCAACTCTCTAATGGATCCAAATCAGTTTACCACTAAGAAAACTACAAAAATGGATCAAATCCTCACAACCATGCATGAAACTAGGGACTGAGTCAAGACCCTAGAGTAGGAAGGGAATTGGCATGTTAGGGGTGATGTTTAGGAAGAACCTAAAAATTATACTATTGATCAATAAAATCCTCAAGAGTAGAGACATGAAGAAGTGCAACAAGATGTGAGAGCTTGAGTAGACATAGAGCTGGCATGGGATTTGATGGAACCATTTTGGGAGATGGAGCTAAAATGTGGCTAACAAAGATAGAAGAATATTTTGAGATTTAAAATTAATCTAAAGTCACCAAAGTATTTTGGAGAGCATATTAGACTACTAGTGAAGCAACAACTTAGTGGGATAATAAGAAGCTTGAGATGAACCTCAACTCTACCACCACCACCACCACATGGGAATAGTTTATGACATTTTTTAGGTCATGATGGCTTCTTCAACTATATTTTGATAAAAATTTGATAGATTTTTAGAACCTTAAGTAATAAGACCTATCTATGAAAAAATAATGGGATCAATTCACTAAATTCCTAAAGTATGTACCTCAATATTAGTCAAATGAGAGGTTTAGAATCAAGAATTTCATTATGGTATTAAAACCCCAAATTGGTTGTAATTTGGATGTATATGGGCCATCTATCATGGATCAAGCCTTCGAGAAGGCAGTCAAGTAGGAGCAAAAGCTAAAATCTCTTTTATAAGTTAGAGATAAGCTCAAGAAAAAGTTTGGAAGGTCTACACTAATTTTCAAAAATAAGAACTAGAATTAGAGGAGTGGAGACTCCAAGAGCTAGTTCAAAATCTATAATGCTAAGTTTAATAGTAGCTCAGGGAAAAGGAAACCTGAAAATGGTTTCAAGGGAGGTTTCAATAAAAACCAATAGTATAATAACAAAGGACCACTTGGAGTTTACTTCAATTTTGGAGGTTGCCATTACACTTGAGAGTGTACTCAATATAAGCTAGGTGGAAAGAACAAGAGATTTTATTCTCAATATGGAAATTTCTAGTAGTGGATTCATGCAACTATTAACAATTATTAAGATAAGTTCCAAGCTTCACCTATTAAACTATCAAGTATATTTTTTGATCATCCAATTTTTATTTTGATTGATATTTGGGATACATAATTTTTTAGTGCTCCTAGAATGCTTAATAATTTGTCTATAAAAGATGGAGTTATGGAAAATGCATGGTCGGTATAGTATGGGAATGAGTCAAAGGTCAAGGTTGACAAGTGTTTAGTGGAAGCTGAGATCAAGTTGCTTGAATTAACTATAGTAGTGGATCTATATGATGCACTATTAAGGTCATATGACATGATCCTAGTAGTCAATTAACTTTTAGAGCACAAAGCTAAGGTTGATTTCTATCTGAAGAAGGTTGAGTGTCAAGATGATTTTGTAAATTAGACACAACTTTAGGGTGAGAAAAAGAGAGTTGAAGATTAGGCACATTTTTGAAATTCAACTCAAGAAGGATTAGAAGAAAGTATGCCTAGAATTTATTTTTAAAATAAATGAGATGAAGGAATCTAAGGAACCATACATCAAGGATTATCCTTTTCTAAGGAACTTTTAGGGTGTGTTTCTAGAGGAATTGCCTTTATTATGACCCAAATAAGAGTTTGATTTCTTGATTGACATCATACCTAGATTAGAACATCAATCTAAGGCACCTTATAAGATGATAAATACCAAATTTATTGATTTTAAGGCTCAAATTTAAGATTTTTTATCAAAAGGGTTGATTCAACCAAGTGTGGCAGCATGGGGTGCACTAATGGTTTTCATCAAGAATAAGGATGGTAATATTTCTCTTTGTATTTACTAAAGGATGTTGAATAAGGTGCCAATCAAGAATAGATATCTTCTACCTTACATTGATGATCTCTTTGATCAAATTCAAGGGAAAACCATATTTTCTAATATTGATCTTAAATTAGGGTATCATCAGTTGAGAATCTGAGATGAGGATATTTTAAAAATAGTGTTCAAAAATTGATATGGGCAATATGAGTTCATAGTGTTACCTTTTTGGGTTGAAAAATGCTCTAGCAACATTTATGCATCTCATAAATAGTATGTTTAAGGATTATCTAGACCACTTTATGTTAGTTTTCTACATGGAATCCTCATATATTGTCAAGATGAGTAAGAACATATTCAACATTTAGATCTAGTTTTGTAGCATTTTCGTAAGCAAAAATTGAACATCAAGTTGTCCAAGGGTGCATTTTTCCAAAAGAAATTACAATATTTGGGGTACATTATCTCTATAAATGGAATTTTAGTGAATCCATCAAAGATAAGAGCCATAATGGAATGGTTCTCACCTAAGGATGTGCATGATGTAAGGATTTTTATGGGATTAGAAAGTTATTATAGGAAATTCATTCCAAATTTTTCTAAGATAGATAATCCAATCACATCTCTTTGGTGTAAGAATCAGAGTTTTGTTTAATTAGACAAGTGTGAGAAAGCCTTTTAGTAACTAAAAAGGAGGCTGAATTTGAAACCTATGCTAAGAGTTCCTGATCCTAATGGTTAATTCTCAATGATCATAGATACATATGGGGATGGACTTAGAGTAGTTATTATGAAGGATGGTTTATTTATAGCATATGAGTCCATAAAATTGAAAGTTTATGAGGTGAATTATGCCCCTCATGATCTAAAACTTATTTCAATAGTGCATGCCTTGAAATTTTAGAGGCATTATTTATTATGGAAACCATGTAAGCTCAACACTGACAACTTAGGACTCAAGTACATCTTCACCCAACTGAACCCAAATACTCCTTAGAGACATTGGTTAGAATTCTTATCTAATTATGATTTAGATATTAACTATATCAAGGTCAAGGAGAATAGAATTTCATATACTCTAAGTCGTATAAGGTATATGGCATCCTTGGATACTATAAAAAGTACATTTTGTGATTAGGTAATAAAATTATTTCCAAGAGATTAATTCTATGATTAGGCCAAGAAAGCATTGTCAAATAGTGCTTAGAATCCTAGGTATAAAGGATTCAAGTTAGAGAGTCACAGTCTTTTGAGATACAATCAAAGGATGTATGTTATTGATAGACATAATTTGAGGAGAATGGTGCTAAAGGAACTACACAATGCCCTCTTTTCAAGACATCATAGTGTAACCAAGCTCATGATTGAGCTAATACCTCTCTATTTTTGGAAACCAATTAAGAAGGATGTAATAGATTTTGTGTCTCATTGTTTAGAATATCAGCATGTAAAATTTAAACATGTGCATCCAATGACATTGTTATATCCTCATGATATGTTGGAATGGAAATGGTAGGTCATTAACATAGACTTTGTTTAAGGGTTATCATTATCATGAAATTGACATGATATGATATTATTTGTAGTTGAAAAAAGAACCAAGGTAATTCACTTCATACCAATAAACTCGATAGATGATGAACCTATGATTTGTGAAGAAAATCATGAAAGATGTGTGACAATTTCATGGATTTCAAGAAAATATCATTTCATATTGAGATCTGAGAATGAATTTTATATTTTATTGACTTTAAATTTAGCTCTAGGTACGTAGTTAAGTTTTAGCACCACATATCACCTAGAAACTGATGGAAAATAGAGAGGGTTAACAAATTTTTATAAGATCTCTTGCAGATGTATTAAATGAATCTAAAATACAAGTGGAAGGAGTACCATCTATTGGTTGAGTTTTATTACAAAAAATCACACCAATCATCATTGAAAATGGATCCATTTGAGGCAATATATGAAAGGAGGTGTATAACACCAATCATTTGGGACATGTTAGAGGATAGGGTATTCTTTGGACCTAAGATGCTTATGTAAATGGAAGAACAAGTTAGAATGTTGGTTGAGGTCAATGATAGATAGAAAAGTTATGATGATCTGAAGATAATAGAAAGGTAGTTTTATGTTGTTGATAAACTATTTTTACAAGTTAAGCCTTAGAAAATCCTTGATTAAATTCAATATATCAGATAAAATTTCACTTAGATAGTTGGGACCCTTTGATTTTAGTCTAGTATAGTATAGGATTTTATTACCACCAATTATAGCTCTTTTGCATAATGTTTTCCATGTGTCCTATCTTAAAAATTATGTTATTGATCCTTCACATGTGTTGGATTGGAATGCTTTATAGGTTCTATATCTCAAGGTGTGTTGGAAGAAAGATGACTAAGAGGGGGGTTAAATTAGTGTCCTTTATTAAATTTTAATTTCACTCAGTACCAAACCTTCTAATCATTTATCAAGAAACATCATCATATGAGAAATATCAACTAATCTAGCAATCATATAACTAATAATATACACATAGCAAGAATGAACACATCATGTAAGTGGGAAACCATCATGAGGAATAAAACACACTAACCATAGCTTGGATAACTAATCCTATAAATCAATGAATAAAATTTAGTTTTGAACCCACTTAACTTGGATTACCAACTCCAATCTATAAATTACCAACTTGATAGAGTCTTTAACAAGTACCCACTTACAAGAAAGCACTAACTCCCTTAGTGACTCAAAACCAACTCAGCCACCTCTTGACCAAGAACCCACTCAACCAATTAGATATCTATATTCTATATTTTTCCTTATTAAAATCTTCAATAGATTATGGTCCTCTTCTTCACCTTTTCACACACATCTATTCTTCTCAAAAAAATTCCTTTATTCTTCTTCACCCTACTAGCCTTCTTCCTAACTTGATTATGTCATATGAAATTAATTTTCATACTCATACCTCCTATTAGATATTCATAAAATCCCTATGATGGTACACATTGTCTCTTATTTCTCCTCTTTATGTTCTTTTATTCTCTTTCAGTCACACTTATCTTCCTTACTCAAATAGGCCCATTAGGCCTTGTTCTTATACAAGACACTTGTTCTCACATACCTTGGTAAGACATAAACACTTGAATAATTGGATTAACCTTATAATATGTATTATAACATGTTTAAAACACGGATCACACAATACAATAGGTTTTCCATAGAATATAGGACCAAAACCCATTTTAGGCCTTAAGGAGACCTAATCCCATTAGGCCTTTAGTAGATCACATTACACTTTGTCTCTCTTTAACCACTTATAAACTCCACATAAAGTAGGAAAACATCATATTTTACTCAAATATACCTTATAAAAATTCACTTTAGTTTCACAACACATGTTAGGTCCAACCACCAACTGAACCCCTTCTCAAAACATTGTTCATATTAGGCATGTGCATACATAGAAAATTTGTCTTGAATAACTGAAGAAAAAACATAAATTTTCCAATAAACCATGGAAAAAAATATTACATAAATATAATACATGACCTTAATATCATCACCATGTGTTTCATACTTCCCAATATAGGGAAAACTAATCAATCCCTTCTCTGTAATTATCCCACTTAGGACTTCCAATTAGCTTCAAAACATAGTCATGGAAACAATGACCTAAAACACCTTTATAATAAATTTTAGAGACTTAAAATTCATTTATAATATCATAAAAATACTAATAACAACCTAATATATATATATATATATATATATATATATATATATATATATATATATATATATATATATATATATATCACAAGTTATAGTGTAAACTATTGTCTTTTAGACCAATCTATTGGCCTTCTATCTCATAGTCCTTACTCAGCCAGACAAGCCATTTTGGCTTCATTTTTATAACCTCTTACACTGAATTCCAAGATTATAAAAATCATGGATAGATCACTAATTAAATAAAAATAATTATTATGTGAATTAGATACATCAACTAATGGTATTTATTCTCAATCTCATTTATGTAATTTGCTTACCTAGAACTGCCATTTTGCCTAGAAGACTAGTCATGATGACTTTGAATTCTAACACCTATGTAGACACATTAAAAATATAATAAAGCATTAATATGATATTTAGAGATATTAAAAACATAATACAAACATAAAAACACTAAGGCATAATGTAAATTATTACACACACACACACACACCCACCCACACACACACGCACACACACACCAATCTATGGACCTCTCTGTATCAAATTTGAGAGAAATTTTTTGATATATAAAAGGATATCCATAAATTATATTCATCGTGAACATTTATTACAAGTCTTAAACAAATTCTCCATGAAATTGGATTCATCCCTAATCCATGATAGCATATCCCTAATCACATTCTCACTTCTGCTTGGATTTCTCATTATTTACACCAATAGGTCTTTTAGTGATAGGTAAAATTTTAATAATGGTTTGGTAACCTTGAGGAATATAAAATACTCATAAATCACCATATACATCAAATAAAAGTCTCAATATTAAACCTCCATCCATTTAACAACTTTAACTTGGTCAACCCTAATTGTTACAATAAACTTATAAAAAACAAGGCCTTTCCTATAGGGTTTTATCACACACCTAATAAAAAAATCACACTTGGAGGTAATTTGGAGATTTTAATACAACCTCCAATCACTTAAATATCCATACCAATCCATTATGGGTTGTTTGGAATAAGATATTCAACAGCATGTCAATGTTAGGGTTCTTTTATGGTTTAAACCATTTTCCTATCTTAACAATAATTTATAAATCTTATACCTTTATTTAAGAAAATAATTCCTATAAATTTGATATATTATCCTTCCCCAAATATACCATAAAAGTATTATGTCCTCATGTAGATTCTCAATGTACCATTGAACACTTAAAAAACCTTATCAGGTAGACAATTTTGCATTTTGTGCACTTGAGATATCATAAAACCATTTTTTAAAACTTTTTTTTAAAACCATGACCTCAAAATTCATACATATAATTAAAAAAACTTGAATTACCTTTGTCAATGATTACCTATTCATGCATTCCTTAGAAACTAAACCTGATACCTCATAAGGCCATGCTCTCTCTCTTTGCTTGCTTAGACCTTAATGTATAAGTTATATTAGGCCTTCAAACTAACCTTCTAACCACTATCCAAGATATTAAAACCTCATTTACATGCCATAAAACATATTATAATACTTAACCACTATAAAAAATTATTCTCACATGCTTAAGACCACTCATCTCTCTTCATTCCATGACTAGGCCATG
The DNA here is from genome assembly GCA_037957365.1 of Torreya grandis. Classification (NCBI taxonomy): domain Eukaryota; kingdom Viridiplantae; phylum Streptophyta; class Pinopsida; order Cupressales; family Taxaceae; genus Torreya; species Torreya grandis. The sequence goes on along the minus strand of JARHVA010002137.1, from coordinate 1,448,022 downwards.
GCAAGACTCCTTAAGCTTTTGATACTTGACACAAGGATATTCTTATTAAGCACTTGTCCTCAAAGACCTACATTTAAACACTTTACAAAGAATTCTACACCTGACTCTAAAAACCAAAAAATTATAAACAACTTATCATATACATAATCCCACTCACTTCACCATGTTACCTACACATACCTTCTCGCAAGGTCTAAAATAAGGATTTACAAGACACCTTGATGCCTTGACCTATTTCATCCATGTTATGACCTTAAAACCACATCAATCAAGTATATATGATACACTTAGACCTGTAACTTTCTCTCACATGGAAATCACTACATATCTTCAATGATGATGAGCTTGTCATAACATATAATTTTAACTTGCCTTGCTCATATATACACCATGCTTATCTAGACATCAACCTCATTCATCATTTATTCACAACAATATTGACACATAAAGATCATAGGATCATCCATAAAAAAACACCCACTTTGAAATTAATGTTATTAGACTGACATCAATGACAACACTATGCCAATAAACTCCCCCTTTATTATTGATGGCAAAACACATTATAGTTTGATCAATCTCTTCTCCCCCAAACTAGTTTTTCTCCCTTCTTAAACTTTATCCTCCTTTGAAATTAATTATTAATGTTCATATATACCACAAATTTTATAACCATTCATTCTCCCTTTTTGGAAACTAATCTAAAAAATTGAAGAACTTAGAGCTACCAAGTTTCCCCTTTAACTTCATAACTTGAGCTCATAATGAATCAATAGAATTTCCAAACATAAGTCATGCTAAAATACCATATAAAACAACTTGAATAGATCACCCTGAGTTGATTATTCTCATTAATATGTCATTATCCATTCACACACTATGCAAATAATCTCTTCTTATCTTCTCTGAGTTTCATAAGCCATATCTGATCATGATAACCCTTCTTGTATTAGTTCACTACTTATTAGGTCTATAGGACACCTAGTTCACTATATGACAAACTTATATATTACTTGACCATATTCACCTCCCACATCAAGGGCATACTAAGCATATTTATTGGCGATACATAACCCAGAGGTCATATTCAAACACATAGAGAAATCACACTTAATGCCTATGATCATAAAACATCTCTATGATAACTGTTTATCCACCATGTCAATTAGGTATTTATGAAATCAATGATAATATTCCAAGGGAAAAATATAGTCCTTCATGCTAGATAAAATATCACTTATGCCATTTTCATAATGTACATCATATTTTCTTTTTTCATCAATCTATATCTTTAATGTCCACAAGCCTCATCATGATATCCTTCTTGCATCATTCTACCAACTAGGCTTGTCCATACATGTTTTGCTATGAAAAACCTCTATCATATCTTATCTTCTTCTTGATATGTAGACTAATATTATACACCATGTACCTTGGTCCTATATGACCTTAATATTATCTTTATACACATATAGCATTCAACTCTCTCTCATAACTAGCTCAACCAATAGAATCATATAGAAATATACAATCATGCTTAAATATAGATCAAACACCTTGGTACCAATTCAAAAAAATTACTTCATAATATTCCAAAATACCAAACTTCCAACTTAGACTCAATAAACATTAACCATGCTTCTATTTATTGATAAGTGCCTCCATGAAGCCTAATGGATTCACCCCTTCCATAGGGCACTAGAACAACACATATCTAGGAGATTCCTAAATCTCCACTCTTTTATCAACCAACTTACAATCATGATGTTGATATTCTTTATTTATGATCCTCTTTATCATGATTCTCTATATGAGCTGATACCAAACACTCTTGGAATTCTATCTTAGTAATTAGTTCATCTTGATCCATAAACTGATCATGACTAGTTTTCACCTTCTTTGGTCTCCATATCATGATTTGTCTTTTAGGATCTTCTAAAATCTTGTTATTACTTGAGGACTTATTCAATCTAATCTTAAAAAATATTTAAATATGACCAACATCTTGACACTTATATCAAATAACCTTACTCTTGTTAGACATACCTCTTAATTGATGTGGTTTGTGATATCTTCTTATCTAATTGCTTCATTTACCATAGTCCAATGAAAAATCATTCTTGGGTGGCATCCTTCTATATTCCTTTACTTTATGTCTAGACTAATAACTAGTAAAATGATGACCATGGGAAAAATTATAATAGCTTATGGTGTTAAGCTTTCTTATTGGTCTTCTCATATTGATCTTTATGTTGGAATTATTCTTGATTTGATTTATCTTCTCATGTTCAACCTTCAAGGAACCTAGTTCAAACTTCAACTGATCAAACTCAACTTCCTTTGACTTTAACCTTGTGTTGACATCTTCTAACTGACCATTGAGATCATTTATAATCTTATTTTGATGCTTAAAATCATTAAGGGATTTTATGAGCTCAACTTCAAAGTCTACTTTAGCTTCTCCTTCTTTACTATCATAGTATACTTCTTCATCATACATGTTGTCTTCTTCCTTAGAGTAGCCTACTTATTTAGCCAAGGATAGAGTTTCATTTTCAACTTGATCAACATAGTCATTATCATAATTCATGTTTGTGTTTCTTAGGATCATATTTAGGATGGCATGCCTCTCTAAAATGACCATGCTCTAATACCAATTATTGGAAGAAAGATAACTAAGAGGGGATGAATTAGTTTCCTTTATTAACTTTTAATTTCACTAAATACCAAACCATCTAATCATTCATCAAGCAACATTATCATATGATAAATATCATCTAATCTAACAATCATATAACTAAGAATATACACATATAAATAATGAACACATCATGTAAGTGGGAAACCATCATAGGTAATAAAAAACCACTAACCATAGCTTGGATAATAAGTCTTAAAAATAGTGAATCAAATTTATTTTAGCACCAACTTGATAGAGTCTTTAGCAAGCACCCACTTGCAAGGAAACACCAACTCCCTTAGTGACTCAACACCAACTCATCCACATATTGAACAAGCACCCAATTAGCCAAGTATATTTCTACCTTACATATTTTTCCTTGTTCAAAATTCAATATATGATGGTTTTCTTCTTCAGTTCTTCACACACATCTATTCTTCTCAAAAACTACCTTTAGGCTTCTTTACTCCACTAGCCTTCTTCCTGGCTTGATTAGGTAATATAACCTTAATATCCATAATAAAACCTCATATTAAATATTAATTACATCCTTATAATGTTCCAAATCACCTCCTCCTACTCCTATTTTTTATCTTTTGTTCACTTTCACTCACACTTATCTTCCTTACTCAAATAGGCCTATTCAGCCTTGTTCTTATACAAGACAACTTTTTTCACACACCTTGGTTGGACATGAATAATTTAATACTTTTATTACCATTAAAATAGTTATTATAAAATTTTAAAAAAATTAATAACACAATATAATAGGTTTTACATATCATATAGGACCAAATCCCCTTTTAATCCTTAAGGAAAACTAATCCCATTAGGCCTTCATTAGATCATGTTACACTTTTTTATCTCTTTAAATGATTAAAAAATCCACATAAAGTAGTAAAAAATCATATTAAACTCAAATATACCTTATAAAAATTCAATTTATGTCCTCAAAACCTATTAGGTCCAACAACCACTTGAACCCCTTCTCAAAACATTGTTCATAATAGGCCTGCACATACATAGAAAATCTGTCTTGAATAATTGAAGCAAAAACACAAGTTTTCCAATAAACCATAGAAAAAAGTCATGCATAAAGAATATACATGACCTTAATATCATCAAAATATGTTTTATACTTCCAAATATAGGGGAAAATGACTCAAACCCTTATCTACAAGTAGCCCACTTAGAACTACCAATTATCTTCAAAACATAGTCATGGAAACAATGAACTAAAATACTTGTATAATAACTTTTATAAACTTAAAAATAATTTATAATATTATAAAAAATATTAAAAACAAACTTATATATATATATATATATATTTCAATTTATATTGGAAACTATTGGTCTTGCAGACCAATATATTGACCTTCTCTCTCACAATCTTTACTCAGCCAGACAAGCCATTATGGATCCAATGTTCCAACATATTACACTGAATTAAAAGATTATAAAATTAATTTATAGATAATTAATGTCACAAAAACATCATTATGTGAATTATATACATCAAATCATGGTATTGAGTGTCAATCTTTTTTTTTCAATTTGCTTACCCAAAACTGCAATTTTGCCTTAAAGACTAGTCGTGATGACTTTGAATTCTAACACCTGTGTAGACCCATTCAAAATATATTGATGCATTAATATTATCATTATATATATATATATGTGTGTGTGTGTGTGTGTGTGTGTGTATATATATATATATATATGTATATATATATATATATGTATATATATATATATCTATATATGTATATATATATATATGTATATATATATATATATATATATGTATATATATATATGTATATATATATATATATATATATATATATATATATGTATATATATATATATATATGTATATATGTATATATATGTATGTATATATATATATGTATATATGTATATATATATATATATATGTATATATATATATATGTATATATATATGTGTGTATATATATATGTATATATATATGTATATATATATATACACATATATATGTATGTATATATATATATATATATATATATATATATATATATATGTATATATATATAAACATAAAAACACTAATTTATAATGACAAATATTAGATATATATACCAATCTCTGGACCTCTCTATACACAGACCTCATTAAGCAAGAAAAGTTGACTTTGAGAGAAAATTTTTGTTATATACAAGGATATAAAAAACTTATATTCATCATGAAAATGTATTAAAATTATTTAAAAACTTATCCATGTAATTTTATTCATCCCTAATCCATGATATCACATCCCTAATCACATTCTCACTTATGTCTAGGTTTCTCACTTTTTGCACCAATAGGTCTTTTAGTGATGGGTCAACTTGTAAGACTAGTTTAGTACCCTTGAGGGATATAAAATGATCATAAAACACAATGGAAATAAAATAAAAATTATAAATCTTAAACATCCATCCATTTATTAACTTTGACTTGGTCAACCCTAACTTATACAATAAACTTATGAGAAATAAGGCCTTTGATATAGGGTCTACTCATACACCTAGAAAACCAATCACACCTTTAGGTTACTATAATATTTTAATACAACTTATAATCACTTAAATATCCATACCAATACACTATATGCTATTTTGAATAAGATCTTCAACATTAGGTCACTATTAGGTTTCTTTTAGGGTTGAAACCATCTTTTAGTCTTAATGATCATTCATAAAGATCAGCCCCTCATTCCAAAAAATAATGCCTAAAAATTTGATATAGGATACTTCCCCATATATCATGAAAGTATTAGGTCCTCATGTATATGCTTACCTTATCAGGAAGACAGCT